>CM067503.1:44680488-45017988 GCA_034509495.1 Acestrorhynchus altus | reverse complement strand
ATCAGGTGTGATGTGCACCATGTTCCTTTGATCTAAATTAAAATCTGAACAAATGAGGGGTGAGGGGAGAGCGAGAGAAAGGAGGACGAGGGAAAGTGGTGATATCTGGGGAATGTATGTTTTCTCCCTCTCTCTCTCTCTCTCTCTCTCTCTCTCTCTCTCTCTCCCTCTCTCTCTCATTCTTCTCAGAATAAGAAAAACACTATGGGCTGAGTAGATAAATATGTAAGGTTTGTTAGCTGCCATTTCAGATCAAAGACTGGGGTAATTCCCATTAACGGAGCAGTGCGTGGAAAAGCAGTTTCAGTAGACACCATTACTAAACACTATAACACTTTGGCAACTAATCAATGGCTAGCAGCTCGTTAGGGGAACTGCACGCTGCCGTTTTTCAAAAGAGATAATGAGCCGCTTTATGACCCCCAGCTTTCTGATGGTAGCTTTTATACCTCGATGTGCATTTTCCCCTTTAGGACAGAACCTGAGATTGCACTGCTGGGAACTATCAATAGTGTGTATGTGTGAGTTTGTGTGGGCTTGTGGTTGAGGTTCAGGTTGCGGTACACTCTAAGGGACAGGTTGAGGAATGGCAACCATTAGAGGAGGCCGACCCTTACAAAGCCTTGGATAAAAAAGAGGGCCATTACGCAGGGCGCTGCACTGGTCAGCACTGTATAGTATTGAGTAAGGTCCTAACTGGCCCATCTGTTTGAGCTGTGGTTCTCGCAGACACAGAACTCCCCACTAACAAATTGCAGTAGGCTAGAGCTGTCATTACTGATTACTTTGACAATTAAGGGGTCCATGCATTGTTTAGATGATGAATAAATCTTGATTATTATCTGTTTCTCATTTTCTTTAGGCTGTATGTCTTCTAAGCACAATTTCAGTCACATAATGGGGTTAAAAAGTACATTTAAATCAGAGTTTGGTTGAGAATGAGTACAAGCTGCTGTAATAATCTGTTGATACGACCATTCAACAATTAAACAATTCATAATCAAGGAGTCATTTAGTAATAACACTAAATGTAATTGTTGTTTATGAGTTCATTTAGCACAGTGTTTCTGAACCCTTGTCCTGGAAATCCCCTGCCCTGCACATTTTAATGAATTCCCTGCTTTAACATCCCTTGTAACTCTGAAAGCTTGTTAATGAGTTGATTAATTCAATCAGGTGTGTTGGGAGCAGGGAAAGCATTCAGATGTGCTGGACAGAGGGTCTCCAGACCACCATATAGGTAGGGCAGTAAAATGCTACGGATGATCCTTATTAGTATGTGTTTGAAATATAATGCAAATCTAAAGTTCTGTACAGCAACAGAACAACACCCAACACAATACTTTAGATATTCCAGACTGTTTCATCTAGGAAGTCTTCAGGAAACATGAAATGGTGCAACCAAAAGAAGAAGAAGAAGAAGAAATTGAAATTTGACAATGAAACTGAAACACCTGGTTTTAGACCACAATAATTGATTAGTATGGTGAACTAGGGCCTCCTTTTTCGGCCAATACAGCGTCAATTCGTCTTGGGAATGACATTTTTTGGATACAATCCGGGTTAACACCCCAACATCCCTTTCAGACAGCTTCCTCTTGCGTCCACAGTTAATCCTGTTGGATGTGGTTGGTCCTTCTTGGTGGTGCTGTCATTACCCTGGATACCGTGGCTCTTGATACATCACAAAGACTTGCTGTCTTGGTCACAGATGCGCCATCAATTTGTCCTCTTTTGAACTCTGGTATGTCCCCCATAATGTTGTGTTCATTGCAAAATTTTGAGCAAAACTGTGCTCTTACCTGCTAATTGAACCTTCACACTCTGCTCTTACTGCTGCAATGTGCAATTAATGAAGATTGACCACCAGGCTGCTCCAATTTAGCCATGAAACCTCCCACACTACAATGACAGGTGTTTCAGTTTTATTGTCCAACCCCTGTAGATATATAATGTGTGATCAGTGTTTATTTGTGAGACCAAAAACACAGCATGCTGTATATTTCAATAGTAAATATCTGAATATATGTAAGTAATATATATGTTTATAGTAATAATGATGACAGTTGCACTCTTTGAGTGCTCTTTGAGATGGTGAAGTCATTATGCTGCCTGTGTTATTTATTTATATGTTATTTATTTATTTATGGGGAATTAAACTGTATTCAGATTGAATTTCCATATTGTATGATATTACAATTTGGGGATTTTATAAATACTTTTATGACAAGAGATTTAAATATGTCCTTATTTACGATATACTGTCCAGCCTTCTCATGTAACCCCGGTGATACCACGTTAGTGGTTGTTTGAAAAGATGCAGCTGGTTTGCTTCACGTGGCTTGGAGGAGACACATGCTACCTAGAAGCGTGGTGGTGTCATAGAGTGATTCCTGGCTGGTGGATGGGATTGGAAATGATTAAATAGGGAATTTTAATGCATGGAGTTTATTACAATAATATTACTGTAAGTAATCATTTCCATTTTCATTGAGAGTACATATGAACGATTTCATTATTACTACTATTTTTTAAATCAGGGCTGTGATACGCCTGTGTTTCACTTTTTAAGTTCAGCTCAGGGCTATTAAATTCAAATCGTCTCAGATCTGAAACCGTGATCTGACAACAGTCGCTGATATAATCCCCATGTGCTTCTGCTTCATGCATCCAACAAAAGTACGGCTCAGTTATCTATGAGAATAGTAGGAGATCTAATCTAATGGATATAGAAATGAAACCTATAGGAATGAAATGGGATCAGCTGTGCTGTGTGGAGGGAGAGAGAGACAGAGAGCCGGCTTTCAGTGTGAGTTAGCACTAAATAATAATATGAGCAGCATCAGTGATTTTTACAGTCGGCTCCATCAGCTGCACTCATCACTGCTGCACACCTCACACACAGCACAGGCCTCGTAATCAAATCACTTACCAAATCAGCCCTGTGTGTGTGTGTGTGTGTGGGTGTGTGTGTCCTGATTTGAAATTTGGTTGAAGCTAAAGCCTTTCTGTTCCTCTCATGAGGCTCTTTGGTCAGTTGGATCTGTGCTTTTCATTAATTGTAAACTGTTTAGTCTGAAGACAAGAGGCTTCTCTTCATCCTCCTCCTCCTTAAATCACCATCACAACCAGCAGCTTTTAATGACGCATCACATCACTCTCTCTCTCTCTCTCTCTGTCTCTCTCTCTCTCTCTCTCTCTCTCTCTCTCTCTCTCTTCCACTTTCCTATCTCATTTCTTCATCAGCAGTCATCCTGCTTGGCTGCAGGTGGAAGTATTATGCAGCCGTTACTGAGGGACTGTTATAATTAAACCCTGTTCCATTCTGCCTGTTTATTTTGTGCCATTCAGACCGTTTGCTGTTCAGGCTCGGTGATCAGCTCTCTGATAAACAGTGCTGTATGTGTGTGTGTGTGTGTGTGTGTGTGTGTGTGTGTGTGTGTGTGTGTGTGTGTGTGTGGAGGGTGCTGGTGGACAGAGGACTGTGTAGACACTCAAGGATCTGTCCATTTCTGTACATGCAGTTATATGAGGAGAGACAGCAGAGATGAAATCTCACACACACACACACACACACACACACACACACACACACACACACACACACACACACGCGCACGCATGTACACACACACACACACAAACATACATTCCTGTCCTCATGAAAAGTGCAGGAGGAGGAGACACAGCTACAGGCCAAATGGGTGCAGACATCAAATTAATCCTGCACCGGCCGTGCAAGCAAGCACAATCTACACACACGCACACACACACACACCCATCGCATACACACCTGCTGAGCAGTGGATCCACCGGGGCTTCAGCTATCACGGAACATCAAAACCATTTGCTTTATGAATCTCCAGCGTGTAAGACTGCGCCTGAGGCGAGGAAAAATGACAGGAGGCTTTTGTGTCCTGCAGAGGCAGCACAGCCCAAACAAAAGGCTTCATTCCAGTCCAGTAGAGTGAAGGAACACTGGGACCCCCCATATTCACAATCCGATAAACACAATGACTGCTCATCCCCTGCAGCAACTCTTTATCTAATAATCAGTAATGAGAGCCCGTTGGTTGGACTAGTACGTTGCACTGACTGATTATTGGAGCCTAGTTAATTCTCCTTAAAGGCCTGCGCAAAGTAACTGATGATTAATATGAGTGCAAAGTAGGATCTGTTCCACCTTTAATTTACCCATTACACACCAAGTGCTTGTGTGTAGGACCACAATACTGTTCCACACTCGTAACAACATAAAGGTCAGATACTCAACAATTCATAGTATGTACTGAGTAGTTCAGTGTATTAGCTGAATAGTTTATACTAGTCAGTAATAGTTCAGTGAAAATACCAATTAATCATCAATTCTGAATAGATCACAGTAGGTACTGAGTAGTTTATAGTAGATCCTGAATAGATCACAGTAGGTACTGAGTAGTTTATAGTAGATACTGAATAGATCACAGTAGGTCTGAGTAGTTTATAGAGATACTGAACAGGATCACAGAAGGTACTGATTAATTCATAGTAGATACTGAATAGTTCACAGTAGGTACTGAGTAGTTTATAGTAGATCCTGAATAGACTGCAGTAGGTACTGCTGGAGTATTTTATAGATACTGAATAGATCACAGTAGGTACTGAGAAGCTAGTAGATCCTGAATAGATCAAGGTAGGTAATGAGTAGTTTATAGTAGATCCTGAATAGATCACAGTAGGTACTGAGTATTTATAGTAGATACTTCGACAGATCAAGCAGTAGGTACTGAGTAGTTTATAGTAGATACTGAACAGATCACAGTAGGAGGTACTGGAGAAGCGATAGCAGATACTGAACAGATCACAGAGGTACCCGGAGTAGTTTATAGTAGATACTACAGATCATGCAAGTACCCGAGTAGTTTAGTAGATCCTGAATAGATCAAAGTAGGTACTGAGTAGTTTATAGTAGATCCTGAATAGATCACAGTAAGTACTGAGTAGTTTAGCAGATCCTGAATAGACTGGAAGCAGGTACTGAGAAGTTTATAGTAGATCCTGAACAGATCACAGAGGTACCGAGTAGTTTATAGTAGTCCGAATAGATCACAGTAGGTACTGAGTAGTTTATAGTAGATCCTGAATAGATCAAGCAGTAGGTAATTATATTTTATAGTAGATACTGAATAGATCACAGCAGGTACCTTCGAGTAGTTTATAGTAGATACTGAATAGACTGCCAGTAGGTACTGGGAGTATTTTATATAGATACTGAATAAGATCAAGGTAGGTACTCGAGTAGTTTATAGAGATCCCAACAGACTGCCAGTAGGTACTGAGAGATCTTCAGATGCAGGCACGAATAGTAGATGGAAATAGATACTGAATGGATCAAAGTAGACAAAAGCCGCCTTTTTTCTTATTTATGGCTCCAATGTTCTCCGTGGGTCTTTTTTTCACACGCAAGTGCTTGTGTGACTCATCGAAGGTGAGAAAATCAGCCACAAGCAGAGTTTGATGAAAGCAAATTGTTTCAGACACTTATATTTTAGGGGATTGTGTGCTAAAAAGGTCAGATTTCATGGTCAGGGTCTCGTGACTGGAGGCTCCCTGAATCATAGGGTTTATGGCTATTAACCCTAATCCTAACCCTCGTCTGAAGCTCCAACGTGTTCTTATTTTAATATGACTTGTTATGACCTCTAGCCAGTGAGAGACCCCTGTGCCTTTACTGCCATGAAGGGCTGGATGCTGAAGCCTTGTAGGATCAATGCAAAATAAATATATAAATAAATAAATGGTGTTCAGATCTTTAGATTCCGGCCTGAAATTTGTTTTTATGTCTCCATTTTTTAGTCTTGGTCACAAGGGCCTGCGAAAAAAAAAAAAACAGCAGGAAAAGACCAAAAGAGTGTAAGCATTTGCAGACAGACTCCGAGTGTGTACGAAGCCTCCAGCTATGCCCAGCATTCTGCAGCAGTCTTTGAAAACAGTTGACGCCCCGGTGTTGTTGTCCTTCTGTGACAGAATGATGGCTGACCAATGCAAATAGCTGCTGGTCAATAATCACACTCCATATTCAGCAACAGCTGCGGATACAATACTCTGGGAGAATAAACTCTCTTCTTCCAGCGAAGCCGTAATAATGAGGCATGGCATTCGGAGAGCTGAAGAATGAACGGAAAAAAACGGAAGCCGAGTCGATAACACAGATTTCTCAAAAGCAATCCGTATTCCTCCATCCCTCTCGCTGCTAACTGTAATTGTTTCTCCCTCTAATAGCAGCATAATGAGAGAAAGCGTGAGCTATTTGTTCCTTCTTGTGTATTTAATGTGATTCCATCTAGTGGTGCAGCCTTGGTCCCTCTGTCCTCTGGCACTCTTTCTTTTTCTACACCCCCCCCATCTCTCTCTCTCTCTCTCTCTCCCACTCTCTCTCTATCTCTCTCCTCTGTTTTTGTCTTCTGCTCGCCTCATTCAGCACACCTGGATGCCTGCAGGGAGACCATATGAATAATGCAGGAGAGTGAACTTCACCAGATCTCCCTTTCTTTGTCTCTCTCTCTTCTTCGCTTCTCTCTCTCTCTCTCTCTCGCCTCCCTCCCACTTTCTCCTTCACCCTTTCTGGCAATGTGTATGTGTTTTTCTTTTCCCACCCTTTCGCCTTCGTCCTCTCTCTTCAAATAAAACCACAATTCCCCTGTGGTGTAGCCGATGTCATTTTGTGTATGCTTGTGTTTTTCCATTTTTTAAAGATGCACGTTGAAAAATGCCATTGGCTCATACTCTCAACCTTTTGTATTTTCTCCCTATCTCCTCTCTGTCTCTAGTGAGTTTTGTGGGATTGTACGTAGGTTCTGGCCTGCACTTCGAAACTGGAGACCCAGCGGATTTCCGGTCAGGAGACGACGGCACAATTTACGCTTGGGCTTAATTCCCCACACCTATCAGAGAAGACTGGGCGGAGCCTGGACATCAGGGTAAAGCTGCAGAATCAAAGGGAGGTGTGGCACGTTGTCAATCTCAATTCTACCCAACACACCAAAACAGGTATGGTTCCCTGTGTACATTCACCCTATAAAATGTCAACTTTGCAAGAGAAGGAAATAGCCTTCTTCACTTTCAGTGTGAAAAGATTTTATTTCAAGTCATTTGGTTGAGTTTCATGTTTATTAGATTTCATGGAAATATTTAGGGTCCGTATCCTACACCTTCTATTTATTATATACGTCCCACGTGTCCAACAATCAGGTTGAACATTGAAAGTTGAACCTAATCAGAATTTTTTTACTTTGACTTCATTTACACAAAATTTGCCTGTCGCAGCAACTCTCTTGAAATACGTGAGTGACTAAAGATTTGGGCTCTGGCCGGCCACTGAAGGATTCTCACAGAATTGTCCCAAAGCTCCATTGAGGTCCAGAGCCTCTGGAGCAGGTTATCACTGGCGATGTCTCTGTACATTTGTTGCAGTCAGTTTTCCCTAGTTCTCGAAGGTTCCTGCTGCAGAAAAAACATCCCCACAGCATGATGCTGCCACCACCATACTACACTGTAGGAACACTATTGGCTAGGTGATGAGCAGTGCCTGGTTACCTCCAGACATGAAGCTTGGCATTGAGGCCAATGAATCTTTGATTCATCAGACCAGATCATTTTGTTTCACGGTCTGAGAGTTCTTTTAGGTGTCTTTTGGCAAACTCTAGATGGGCTGTCATGTGCCTTTTACTGAGGAATGGCTTCCATCTGGCCACTCTACAGTACATTCCTGATTGGTGGAGTGCTACAGAAAGGGTTGTCCTCTCTCCACAGAGCAACTTTGGAGCTCTGTCAGAGTGACCATTGGGTTCTTGATCACCTCTCTGATTAAGCCCCTCCTATCATGAGTTCTCAGTTTGACAGCCAACTTCATGAAGAGTCCTGGTGGTTCCAGGCAAAGGCCAGAACACGCGGATATTTTATTTTTTATTTTTTTAATAAATGTGTGAAGATTT
Source organism: Acestrorhynchus altus (assembly GCA_034509495.1). NCBI lineage: Eukaryota > Metazoa > Chordata > Actinopteri > Characiformes > Acestrorhynchidae > Acestrorhynchus > Acestrorhynchus altus. The sequence goes on along the minus strand of CM067503.1, from coordinate 45,010,015 downwards.
CAAACAAACTGTGGGGTTTGTTTGTAAAGGTTTGAGGAGAAAATGATTTGATAACAAAAAGTGAAGCACTGTGATTACTGTACTGTGCACTGTAGCAGTTCTGCTCTGTGGTCTGATCCCACTGTTCTGGCTTATACAGAAGGTGTTTTATATACTATAACAGTTGTACTGATTATTGATTTTAAAATAATTTATATTGGATCGTAACACCTGTATCATATCGATAGATTCTTACCAGTACACCACCCCATCTTGTGCTGGTTTTCGGGACATCAAACCACCATGAATTCATGTTTTCGCTGCTTTTTGTTCATACATGCAGCGTATGGAGTGGTGTGGAGTCAAACTTTAACCATGTTTTTGTGTAACTTTTATTTTGAGAATTCTTTTGATATTAGACTGTCTTTAGCTGGTGCAATTACAGCCGCAAGCGTTGAAGCACCCCAGAATCTCGGGCTTCTAATTAAGTCTTAACGATGTTCAAATGCGGGCGCAGACAGGGAGGATGTCAGTGCAGTGAGAGAGAGCAGGCCTCACTGAACCCCTAACACTGCCTTCTCTGCTTAGAGAGCACAAAGACACACTACTGTTACACACACACACACACACACAGAGAGAAAAAGAAATGAGAAGGTGGACGTAAGATGGGGTGGGGATTGACAGAGAAACAGAGACGGAGAGAGAGAGAGAGAAAGACAGAGATAAGGGCAGGTTTTAAGCTGAGATGGCCAGAAAATGAGGTGGGAGGGGATGGGGAGGAGGGAGAAGGTGGGCAGAAGGAGATAACAGTGGGACAAAAAGAGGAGGGTGTTGTGAAAGATGGATTGAAAGGAGAGAAGGAAGATACAGTAGACAGATGAGGGAGAGAGAGAGAGAGAGAGAGAGAGAGAGAGAGAGAGAGAGAGAGAGAGAGAGAGAGTTAAAATAGAATGTGTGACTGTGTGTGAGAGAGAAAGAGAAGGAGAGTTGATGCTTATATGTTGTTAAGGATGGCATGCTGTTCCACTCTCTTCGGGTCAGGATGGTAATAGCTGCCCTATCACTTCCGAGTCACCCACTCTTGCCAGAGAGAGAGAGAGAGAGAGAGAGAGAGAGAGAGAGAGAGAGAGAGAGAGAGAGAGAGAGAGAGAGAGGGAAGGAGGGAGGGAAAGGAAAAGAGAGAGAACCAAAAGACAAGAGATACAGCAAGAGACAGAAATATATACAGAGAGAGCAGAAGAATGACTGGAGAAAACAGGGACAAACAAAGGATGAGAGAGAGAGTGAGAGAGAGAGAGAGAGAGAGAGAGAGAGAGAGAGAGAGAGAGAGAGAGAGAGAGAGAGAGACCAAAAGATAATGGAAGAGAGACAAAATGGAAGGAAAGAGTAAGACTATAAAAGTGAGAGTGAAACAGAATGAGAAACATAGAATGGGCCAGAGAGAGTCAGAACAAAAGAGAGAGACAGAAAGCAAGAGACTGAAATAGTTGAGCAAGGGAGGAGCGAGCTAAAAAGAAGGACTGAGAGAAGCGAGAGAGAGACATAATAAGAATCATTCTGAATGAAAGAGCAAAAGAGAGAAAGATAAACAAATGTGAGAGACCGTAAGAGCAGCAAGAGTCTGAGGAACAAAGATGAAGACATAGAGAGAGAGAGAGAGAGAGAGAAGAGAGAGAGAGAGAGAGAGAGAGAGAGAGAGAGAGAGAGAGAGAGAGAGAGAGAGAGATTCTGCAGTACTCTACTCTATCCTGCTCTACTGCACTGCCATTATCATGAATATTTAAGCAGAGGTAGTGAGAGAGAGATTGGGTCAAGAGGGAGAGAGGCTTAGAATTGAAATCAGATAGAAATAAAATAAGGAGGAACTTCTCCAGCCAAGCCACAAACTCACACACACACACACACCCAGTGTTACTAGCTGTCTATCTGTGCCGCTGCTCCTTCATTATAATGAACTGGTGAAGCTTAGAGGGCTGTTACGTCCTGCTCTCAGTTGTCTATCTGCAGTCATAAGTAAGTGGTCAAACATCCACCCTTAACAAAGCAAAGCAGTCTCACCTTTGAGGATCCGGTAGTGTAAGCAGAATTAATGCTGTCCATAAGGCCTGCTACTTCAAAAGGGAGTGTGAACAGAGGTCTGCTGCAAATCTTCACCTGTGGACACACACACACACACACACACACACTGTGGGGGTTATTTCTGCAGGAAACGGACTCCCTGATATTTATGACCCTATTAAAGAGGGCAGAATTAATGCTGTCATTATTTATGTGCACGGACAGGTATGATGAATGCGCTGCAGTGTGTATGTGCTGTGTGTGTGTAGGTGTGTGTCTTTATGTGTGGGTGGGATGAAGAAGAGAAGTGGAGAGACAATACAAAAGTATATGCACATGTATGTGTTGCGCGGTGCCCAAGAATGTGACGAGGCTGTTTGTATTGGCAGGTGCCCGAGATCGTGTTTCCATGGCGCAGCGTGGTTGTCGGGGGCGACGGCAGTGTGAGCCGTGTGAAGAGAGACTGGGTCATCCCTCCTATCAATGTCCCCGAAAACTCGAGAGGACAGTTCCCTGAGGAGCTTGTCAAAGTCAGTGCGCGCGCACACACACACACACACACACACACACACACACTTTTCCACAGGAAAAGTCATTCCTTTACAGAGACATTGAAGAAGCTCCATGCATGCTTTATAGTGTTCTATTACTGTACGTGAGCTTCTGCCTGCTCATTCTGCAGCTTACAGTGAAGTATCGTTCTAGTTTACAGGGAGCAAGTCATAAAAACCAGCAGAGCTTCCAGCAGATTATTTTCTAATAAAAGGTGCTCACAATAGATGGGCACAATGGACCCAGTAACACAATACACTTTTTACACACTGCAAGTGCAAGTGTAAAGTACACTCTATTGACAGAAGTTTTGGGACACCTGCTCATTTATCCTTTCTTCTAAAATCAACGGTATTAAAACGATCTGTCCTGCTTTTGTTGGGGTAACTGTCCATACTGTCCAGGGAAGACTTTCTGCTAGATCTCGAGGCATTGCTGTGAGATTTTGATTGCAATAGATCCACAAGAGCATTAGTGAGGTTGAGATGTTGGATGATCACCACCCCAACTTCCCAACAACTTCCCAGCGCATCCAAAACTGTTGGATGGAGCATCGTGGTTTCAATGAACACAATCCAACTTTTGGCTCTACTTCTCTACAGGGATTAAACAATGTGCGTGTGCATTTGCACATCTGTGTCAGCAGTGATTGCAACTGAAAGTAGTTGAATGCATTCATCAGAAAGGGTGTCCACAAACATTTGTGATATATGTCTGCAAAACCTGTTTTTGCATTTGTAATTTTATGTACTGGCATTATGTTTCTGCCTGACTCTGTAAACAAAGACTTTCAGAGAGGTAATTCAGAGTGGTTAGATTGAAAGGCGTGACAGCTAAAGAGTTTGCTGCTTCTAAAGCTCCCTCACCGAAAGCTTTTACATAAAATGTTCATGATAATTCACTGTCGGAAGCAAATGAGACATTATTTTATGGTAGATTGGCCACACAATATTATTTATATAACATATTATATAACGCGACAGGGCACAGCTACAAGGTTGTTTTGGAAGGGAAATAAAATTACTTATAATTGAACAAGTTGCCATGTTTGTGTATAATACCCCATTTCACGTCCAGCCACTTTAAGGCCATGTCCACATAAATATGGGTGTGTTTATAAACAGAGAGTTCATTTAATTTTCTCCTTTCATTTCAGAACAATACTAATCAGTGTACACAGAGACAAAAAACACTTGCATGAGCATATTATCCCTGTAGGGGCCGATAGGATCTCATAACGAGAGACATCATAACCCCACGAGAAGGAAGAAACCACAAAGGTTTCATCCCAAATTACACACTACTCCCTGTAGTGTACTATGCAAGTCAGAAAAATAGGGAGTGTAAATCTAAATAGAGCATTATATATTTGTAGCAGAACAGTGTTTACACCTGTTCATGTGGAATCTGATATCCAGTTCTGTCTGCGTGTAAGCATTGTTGTTTTATACCTTCTGTAATTCATTATGTATAGAGCGATGTATGGTTTAGCCATGAACGTGTGTTCTGTTGTCATAAACACTGTTTTTTCTGACCAAACGTCAACACAGAACAGATTTTCTGAATGTCTTCACTTTGGAAGGTCGGTTTTTAGTGACGTAAAGCATTGTTTTGGCATGGAGTGAAGGCTAAAATGCATTAAAAATATATGTTTTGAAAACATATTTTATTTATATGTTGAATATATATGAATGAATTTATATCTCACCGACTGCATTATGCAGATATTTTGAGAAAAATGATAGAATACTGTAGAATAATAAAACTCTTTTAGAGCATTGCCAGACCCCAGCTCTGAACCCTAACCCTACGATTTGATGGGCATGCACATTTATTCAGTTTTATACTTGAATACTTGTACAACTCAGGGATCTTAATAATACACAGTGATAGAAATTAGGTGACAGGGAACATGAAACACAAGCATGCATGTAATATATCTATTTTATAATAAGATGATTATACATATTACATCTCTGCCACAGTAGTTCATAACAGCGACGCAAACCATCTGTAAAAGCCTCTTACATATGTATGTGGGGGGTTTTTTTTTCCAGATCCGCTCAGACAGGGACAAGAGTAACACTCTCCGATACAGTGTGACAGGACCGGGAGCTGACCAGACCCCTACTGGCCTCTTCATCATTGACCCCATCACTGGACAGCTGTCCGTCACCAAGCCACTGGACAGAGAACAGATCTCCAACTTTCATGTAAGTGCATGTGTGTGTTGGGTTTTTACGAGTGCATATGTGTGTGTCCTCATCCCTCTGTGCATTCCTCTGAAAACTCCCATTAAACTGCTTATCTGGGTTACCATGGCAGTCGGTCTGAGAATGCAACCTTTAACCTCTGTCTAATCCACTGTACAGAAGAGAGGGGAGTAGACAGATTTTTACTCAGAAGAGCTTATCTGAACGAGCACACACACACACACACACACACACACACACACTCCTCCCCAAATATTACTAGCTGTAACCTCCCCCTGCCCTCAGTATTAACTCTGGTAAGGATCACGGGCCATGGCCAGAGTACTGCGTGCATGCCAGATTCAGCCTAGGCCATCCTAAATCCATATTTATGATGAATACATTATATTATATTGTATTAGATTATATTATTTTATATTATAGGAGTCATAAGAATTATGCAGGGTGGTTGAGTCACTTAGTTGCTTAATAAAAGTATAATGCTGGGTCTTCTGGCTCACACTGGTCTCCGAATGCATATCAAATGCAGCTGGGATCAATCACAGCAAGACTTGGTGTTCACACTCTTGCAACCCCGACTCTGGCCTGTCGTCATCTGGCTCGTTTCATCACTTAATGTGGCCGAGAACTTTGTCAGGAGTGGATCATTTGACTGGCATGCAAACTGACCACAACCAGACCACTGTTTTTCATAACAGTTTTCAAAATGGAGGAACAGAAAACACACCCTGTGCAACACCCTGTGAGAGTGCATCTCACTTACTTTAGAGTTTCTAGACGAAAACTTAGCTTTCCGGCTCAGCTTACAGTAGACTTTAGATGCTGGGTGCCTGAGGCTGAGTTTGAGACTGTGCTGACCGTGGCCTTTACAAGGGCTTTGTGCTTTTGCTGCTGTAGCAGTTATTTAGCAGTGCTAGTTTGATTAATGGGAAGCTGTAACCTTTCAGGTTATGTAGGTTAGTCATAAAGCAGCACAGTGTATTGTTTATTAAACGCACCACAGGACTGGTCTCTGTAATGCTGATATTGCAATATTGATTTTGACTAACAGTTATCCTGACCAGTCACAGTATTAAGTGGTAAATAATGGTATTAATATAATCCATACATATAAGAAAGGTCAAATGAATTATAGGGGAGTCGTTAGTCTTTAGTCGTCACCCATTATTGCTTCACCGGTGTGTTTGAATATGTTTAATTTGTGATTTGTAGTTCATTGCTGTCTTGCTAAATTTGGCATTTTGAACTTTTTTGCATAATTAGAATCTGACAAGAATGAATGGACCATTAATGCTCCAAAATGCAGTCTTATTACATTGACTTTCACTGAATTTTAAGAAGGTTTTGTCCTTTTGAGTAAAGTAAGGCTGGTTGATATGACTTTTAAAACTTATTATGATATGAAATGGCGATATACGATATGAAATGATGAAATGAAAGTATAACATTAAAGTATCAGTATTTACCTGTAAGACCAGACACACAGCATGCTGTATATTGAAATGGTAAATTGTAATTACAATGTTTCTACACCAGTATGTGAAGAATACTGTATTTTTTAGAGTGTTATCCCTCCAAACAAACCATTTCCACACAAATGTTCCAATCACATTGTATTTGGGAAATGAATTGTTCGCAGATGGTATTGTGTGACAGTGCTGATATCCTCAGTAAATTTTAGGTATAGAGTGATTACAGTATGCAGTAGTAAAATCACAGGATTACTGTTGCTTGTCTCAAATTTGAGTTCAACTGTGTGTGTGTGTGTGTGTGTGTGTGTGTGTGTGTGTGTGTGTGTGTGTGTGTGTGTGTGTGTGTTCTGGTATGCGCACGCTTGTGTTCCATTAGCTGCGTGCTCATGCAGTGGACATTAACGGGAATCAGATGGAGAATCCTATTGATATTGTCATTAATGTGATCGACATGAACGACAACAGACCAGAGTTTTCCCATCAGATTTGGAACGGCACAGTGGATGAAGGCGCCAAGCCAGGTACTTACACACACGTGCACACACACACCTGCATACATAACCACCCTCAGACAGATGAAATGCTAATCCTCTCTTATCTTCTGGATGAGCTGAAAAGTCATTAATAGCACCTGGTGCTTACCAGAACGGCACGTGGGTGTTCATGTGTGAAAGATGAATTAGAGCGCTGTTGTTGTGTGCAGGGTCAGTTGTGATGACGGTCACAGCACAAGACAAAGATGACCCCAACACAGCCAATGGCATGCTGAGGTACAAAATCCTGTCTCAGAGTCCCGAGAGCCCATCCACAAACATGTTCACCATCAACAACAAGACGGGCAAAATCATCACTGTTGCAGCAGGCCTTGACAGAGAGGTGGGTAGTGTGTGTGTGTGTGTGTGTGTGTGTGTGTGTGTGTGTGTGTGTGTGTGTGTGTGTGTGTGTGTGTCACACAAGTACATTTTTGGTTTAACTCACCCCGTGCATCTCTGAAGTGCTTGTTAATGAGCTGATTTATTTAATTAACTACTAATATTTTGGGAACAAAAGCAGGTTATTAAATTATGAACAATGTAAATGTAATCTGTAAAGTTGATCTGGCTTTTTTATTGTATTATATTTATAATAACTAATGTAATATACTGCGTCACATGATATTGATGATAATATTATTTACAGTAAATTCATACCTTATTCCCTGCATTATTTTTTATTTGAATTTTGCAAATTTACTGTACTTTTTGTCCTACTGTTTATATACCTATTAAGTGTGTGTGTGTGTGTGTGTGTGTGTGTGTGTGTGTGTGTGTGTGTGTCTTCTTCGTCCCTTGAACAGAAAGTGTCTCAGTACACGTTGATCATCCAAGCTACTGACATGGAGGGCAACCCTACCTATGGCTTGTCCAACACTGCTACTGCCATCATACGCCTGCTGGACGTCAACGATAATGCACCGGAGTTCACCAGAGACACAGTGAGTTTGTTTTTGGGGCACCTGTTCATTCATTGTATCTTCTGAAATGAATGGTATTAAAGAGTTTAATCTTGCTTTAGTTGGAGTAACTTTCTCCACTCTTCAGAGACAGATTTCTACTAGATTTTGGAGCTTTGCTGTGAGGATTTAAGTACCTATCTTGGCAGTATGTGTGGCTCAGTAAATCACTAGTATTGTATCATGATACTTGTGTTATGTAAGAATAATATAAATGGAAAATGGATGGAAATGACAAAAAACATGAATACAAATAGTGATTTATGTCCCTGTTCATCAAAACATCTCCAAAGCTTTAATCATGGGAGTCTCGAGCTATTTTTATGTATTATTCATCACCTGGTTTGGTAAATCAGAGCTTAATTATGTTAAATCAGGTGAGCTGGTGATGTAATCAGGGGGGGGGGGGGGGGGTGGGGCTCACAAGCTATCACCTATTATCTGAGAACTGAGAAATTCTTGTTACTTTATACTGTATTGATGTTTGCCTGCATCTGTTCATCTGTTCAGAACGGGAAACATATCACAGATAGCTGTTGGATAAATCACAGTAATGGGGTTCAGGCATGAGCTGTGCAAGGCAGGGTTTGATTTCCCTGTAGTGTCTTGGTCATCCACAGTCCTTATCAGAGTAGAGCAGGTATTACAATCTGTGATTTAATGATGATAGTAATACTAAACCTCAGGGAAACACGTCTCGTTTAGAAGGTTTACTCTAGTAGCTGTTGCACTAAGGGATAGAAGGGGGAGCGGTGGCATTATGACAGTGGTTTTTGGCTCTAGAGTAAAGGTTTTGCTCCCAGAATCTCAATTCTAGCATTACACCACACTGTGATAAAGTGGGCAGAAATCAACAAGTGGTCTCAAGTCAACAGTCCCATTTTACTGGGAGTCCAATTTATAACATTTGTCAACAGAAAAACAAGTTTGTCCTCTCAGTAGGAGAATACAGATTTACTTCATTTTGCATTTACCACCCTGAGATTACTTACGATGAACCTGTCTGTCTCTCTCTCTCTCTCTCTCTCTCGCTCTCGCTCATTCATGCTCCAGTTCTACGGAGAAGTCCCCGAGAACCGTGTAAATGAGATTGTGGCTAATCTCACTGTCACAGACAAAGACAAGCCTGGCACTCCAGCTTGGAACGCAGTGTACCGCATCACGTCTGGAGACCCAACCGGACGCTTCTCCATCCCTACTGACCCAACGACCAACGAGGGCCTTGTCACTGTTGTTAAGGTGAGGCACGAGCCCACATTTCTGCTCTGTTTGCTGTTAGGTTCCTTCGCTGACTTTTTTTTTTCCGAAGCATGGGTTCAAACACAGAGCAAAGACGGTTTCCATAGCAACAAAGCCAGTCAACAGCCGCTACCCCCTCTTCATCTGGGATAATGGTCTGTAAGTGGTTTAATTGGAGAATGAGTCATTCATTAATTATTACTACAGCTACTCCTCTCTTTGTATTCATCAGCACTAATATCCTTTCATCTTAAACAGCACTTCTGCTCTGTTTATTTGGTATGAAACATATTATGCAATTGCATTAACGCCGGGCGTGTATGCATGGTTAATGTGTGTAATGTGTGTTTTCATGTTCTGTTTCCCACAGCCTATTGATTATGAGATGAATCGCTCATACATGCTGACTGTGGTGGCTGAGAACGAGGTTCCGTTAGCCGGAGGGATCCACCGCACTCGCCAGTCTACAGCCACCATTTCCATTCGCATCATCGACGTGAACGAGAGCCCCAACTTTGACCCCAACCCCAAGCAGGTCAAACTGGATGAGGGGCTTCCAGCAGGGTCAATGTTGACCACCTTTATAGCCCATGACCCTGACAGACACATGCAGCAGAGTATCAGGTAGGCAGGAACACAAAGACAGTGCCCTTCCACACCTGCAATATACACATATGCTAGGTGGTAATAAATAGACAGGTACAGGTGTGAATGGGGTCCTTTGTGCCTCAGAGGAGCATTGTGATTCAATCACCTGGACCGGCTGAAGTGGTGGTCAGGAATGCATACATCTGCTTAACATTTGCAGTGTAAATGGTTAATTGTCCTTTGAAATCCCAGACAGCTTCACATCAGCAGAAGTGGAAGCAACTGCTGTATGTAGCTTCTTTCTCATCTCTTCTCCCGTTTGTTTAGAACAGTGGTTCCCAGCCTTGTTCTTGCAAGACCCCGTCCCACATTTTAACAGCTGATCCAGCTGATCAGTGAATTTACATGCTCTTCCTGAGCTGAAGGTAAAAGCAGGAAACTCTTAAAATGTTCGACAGGGATTTCTCGAGGACCAGGGTTCAGGAACTCACTAGTGTGAGCAACTCTAGTCAACACTAGACTTATCAGTATAATCATTGATTGAAGCCATTTCAAAGGACAGTCATCTAGGGGTGAGCGATATGGTAAAAAATGGATTAGCGCAGTATATTCTCGTTACATCACATTTATATTGATACATGTTGATATATTGATACATTGAGTACATGTTGATATTTTGTATTGGTTCTAGGGATTTGGTTTACTAGAATTATATGGACATCTATTCTTGCTCCATGTTTTTCATACATGCACTGTCGTATATTTGATTAAGACCTTAAATTCCCAGCTATATAACACCCTAAGGCAGGGGTGTCAAACCCTATCCGAAACAGGCTGGTGTGGATGCGTAGCACTGATGAAAACCCACAGCCACACCAGCCTGTTATGGATGCAGTCTGACAACCCTCCCCTAAGGATTATTATTCCACAACTACAGTGTCTGCAATGTAAACTAGCTACATTATTTAGATATAAATGTGGGATTTTCAGTGTGTTGTTGAACAGGACTAATTAGTTATATTATATTATATTATATTATATTATATTATATTATATTATATTATATTATTAGGCAGATACCACATTTGCTTGGGAAAAAGGATCAGCATTGGCTAGAGATTTAGATATGATTGATATCTAAATATGATCCACATGATGTATTGATACATTCGTGCCTTAACTCATTATGTTATGAACATCCACAGTATGTTTGGAAAAGCACCTACAACATCAACATAGACTTGTTGGAAAAGCATACTGTGACCTAATGTACCCCAGTAACTGAAAGATGCTCATATTTCTTACCCCTACTAACACCACATTTCACATCTCGTGTTTTCTGTCTCTTATAGATACTCAAAGGTGTTTGACCCAGCCAACTGGCTGGAGATTGACCCCAGCAACGGTCGAATCTCCACTATCGCCCTCTTGGACCGTGAGTCCCCCTATGTCAGAAACAACCTCTACAACGCTACCTTCATGGCCTCTGACAACGGTGAGTTCTGTGTATGGGTGTGTGTGAGATGCAGCTCAGTGGAGAGTTTAAATTCATTTCAGGTTCAGGACTGGATGAGTGATTCTATTGATCTCAGCTGTGGGGAACAATTATCCCCGAATTAACTCAAGAAGGTACACAGGCATACACACTCTACTCACATAAAAACAGATTTCCACACATGTACCGTGGAAATGGAAGTAAGACTCTCTTACCATTCTCTCTCTCTCTCACACACACACACACACACACTTCTACTTTTACTCATACTAACAGATGCTGCAGCCTGTGTAAAAAGGGGCTGCATACATTTGCTTGGATCTGTTCTTCCTCAGTTGTTAGCATTCCCTCAGCATTGGATCAGTGTGAAAAACACTCTTCTGCTCCCTCACACACACACACACACCACACACACACACACACACACACACACACACACACACACACACGTGCACATGGCTGTGTGAAGAAGATCTCTATAAACACTCTGTTAACCTGTGGTCCCAGAGTGTTTTGTGCACAGTAGGGCACTCGTGCTTTTCGATTGCTGCTGGTTTTCACTGTAACACTCCGGCAGTGTCTGTTCCTCTCCTGTGGCTCCTATCATTCAGGCTGATGATCTAAAGAGTGCTTACAGTCAGCTCTCTACTCCTTTTTTCATGCTTACCAAATGACTGGTGGTGTTATTTATGATGCCAGTTTGATGAGGTGACAGACAGCAGATGTATTCTAGCCAGTATTATCTGCTGATGATTGGCAATGTCATATAGCCTGTGATTACAGATGTCAAAAATAGTGCAGGACTATTATGTCTTATATTGTCAAGGTTCAAGAGGTTTTCTCTCAGGGTTTGGCAAATTAGCAGCTTCTCTAATAATGAGCAGACAGTTCCCTAATCTCTCTCCCCCACACTATCTGTAGGTATTCCTCCAGCCAGTGGGACAGGCACTCTTCAGATCTATCTGTTGGACATCAATGACAACGCCCCACGAGTGTTTCCTCAGGAGACAGAGATGTGTGAGCGCCCCGATCCCAACGCTATCAATATCACAGCAGTTGATGGAGACCTGAACCCCAACGCAGGGCCATTTGCGTTTGAGCTGGCCAGCAGGCCTTCTGACATCCGCCGTAACTGGACACTCACTCGCATCAACGGTACATCAAAGAACTAATATTAACTGTATCACATTATACATTTAGCCATGGAATTCATGGAACTGGATTCACAATTCAATGTTCTTATGAAATGTATCTATTTTATTTATTTATATTTATATTTTAACGAGTTATTTTCTATACTAGTTAATTCAATATGTTCTTCCGTTTACTGATAAAATATTCAGTGTGCTACTGGCCGCAACACAAAGCCATGGCATGATGGATCCACTCCATGGTTAACAGTTGGAGAGGTGTCCTTTACAGTGTATCTTTTTCTGTCATAAAAATGTATAAACCCTCATGCTAGGCTATCAAGATCTCCCTCATTAAAAAAAAACTATTGCGACATTATATACTTTGGTGATGTAATTAAAATTGTCTCAGTAGGGCAGGAAACTGTGGCTGCAATTTTGAAATGAACCACTAGAGGCGTTCTTGTAAGAAACTGGTAACGTGGGGTTGCCACTGGATGCTACTGGATTTGGGGGCATCAGTTATTTTCATTTTTAGTTTCCAAGGCAGATGAACTATAGTTGTGCTCATCATTTTTTAAGATAATTTTATTTCTCCAAAACTGTATCTTTATAGGAGAAGGAAAAAGCATCCTCTTTTTAATCTTTTAATGTAGTCTGCTGCTATATTAGGAACTCTGTCCTTCTAGGTGTATTTTGCCGGTGTACTTTTACAAACAACCTACTGCCACCCACAGTTTGTATTTTTTAATTGGTCATCCTGTAAATGTCAGCATCTCTACTGTAAGAATTGTCCACCACTCAATTCTCACTTAATATCTTATTACTGTCCTGGTCATAAACTGACCAATGATGGGGCAGAGGAGAGATGAAAAGTACAATGAAAATTTCATACCCTGAAAGTGGATCTGTATTTGATTCTGATTCTGTAAGACAGATGGACTCTTTAAGTGGACAGTGAATGTATACAGTGTATTTATGGTTAAGTAAGTAATAATGATGTCTTTTTTTAGGTGATTATGTCCAGCTGAGTCTGAGAACTGGCTCTCTGCAGAGTGGAATCTATGAGGTGCCGATCATTATCACAGACTCAGGCAACTTGCCAATGGCCAACACTTCCTATCTACGGGTCAAAGTGTGCCAGTGTGACCGCCACGGAGACTGCGTCGACATGGAGCGCATCATGGCTGCTGGTCTGGGCACTGGAGCCATCATCGCCATCCTAATCTGCATTATCATTCTTCTGGGTATGTCTCACACACACAAACACAAACATACATCCCACTTAAAGCTGTAGTTTGGCTAAAATGCTCCAGGGTAGGTGTCCGTTTGTAAAATGTTTGTTTTGTCACCTGTCAGACTCTTGTCAAGCTGAAGGCTACGTCGAATCGTTTTACATTGCTCAGACTGTCTCTGACTCTCTCTGTCTGTCTCTATCTCTGAAGTACTGGTGCTGATGTTCGTGATGTGGATGAAGAGGAGAGATAAGGAGCGACAGGCCAAGCAGCTACTGATCGACCCGGAAGACGACGTCCGAGACAACATCCTCAAATACGATGAGGAGGGTGGAGGAGAGGAGGACCAGGTACATACACTCTGTTGACGTTTGTGTGCATGAGTGACCCTGGTTTTAGAGGACAGATGTCATGTTTGTTAATGTGTAAATAGTAAGTATATAACTCTGTTTGGGGTGAGAAATGCCCAGTACTAGAAAAGTACTGCCAATAAAATAGAACTTTCTGTGGCAGATGAACGTGAAAGTGTTGGCACCATGCCTAATGCCAGGCATGGACTAAAGGGGTAAAATGTCCCCCAAAATTGAGCTGTGGGGCATTAGAACTAGGTTATCTGGAAATGGTGCTCCATCTAATACTTTTGTAATGAGTTGGGCAATTAGGGATGAGGTGAGGTGGTGACCATCCAACATCCTGACCTCACTAATGTTCCAGAATGTAGTAAAACTCCATCCCTGGATAGTAGAGACAACAAAAAAGGGTATACTCTCTTGATTTTAGAGGAAAGAGCAGGTGTCCTAATACTTTTGTGCATATTTTTTTATCATATTAACCTTAGAGAAACTAAGTTTAGACCCCTGTCATGTCATGGTGGATGATCTACAGGTGAGGAGAAATAGTCTATATAAAATAATTCCTGCAGAAACAGTACTTACAGTGTTCAGTATCTCCTTCTGCTTGGTCCATTGTTCAATCTGCATGTGTCCTGGTGTGTACAGGATTATGACCTGAGTCAACTGCAGCAGCCAGACACTCTGGAGCATGACCTGGTGAAACCAGTGGGCATCCGGCGATTGGATGAGCGCCCCTTGCACCCAGAGCCCAACTACCCCCTCCGCTCCGCAGCACCACACCCCGGTGACATCGGAGACTTTATCCATGAGGTGTGTATATGTGTATGCATGTTGTGTGTGTGTGCCTGTGAGGTCATATAATTGTCTCATCATAAACGATGGGATGGCTCCACTGATAAGAGGTAATTGTGATTAGTTGGCTAATTGGTCTTCAGTGCTATTAGTTTAGATGGACATTAGTCAGTCAGCTATTTGATATCATCCTCTGCAGGCAGTGGATGGCCATGTTCTTCTACACACTGTCAGTCGCTCACGTACACACACAAGCCTTGCAGGCATTAAGCTGTGCTGGCTGCACAGCTGAGAATAGTGAGAAACAGTTTAAAAGAGGGTATGAATTAAACATTAGAGCTAAGTTTAAGTAAGTGTGCTTAAAAGACAGTTAAGCTTTGTAGGGGTGTGTTCCAGAGAGCTGCAGTATATTTCATCTGAATGTAGCTGGAACTCTTTGGAATATTAGATCTCAGGGCAGGCGAGGTTCCTGTCTCGCAAGTGTAGTTCTAGATGATGATATTCTGTTTGTACATTAGCTGTTTGTGGAGCTGTGTGAAAACAGAATATCAGTTTCAGGCCATTTCCTGGAGGATATTGTGTTTCTATTGGGTGTGTAAATGTCTGACCATGTAACAATTCGATTTTATTACACCATTTTACGATTTTGTCCATTATAAACCCCAAGGGTGGTCTCGGAAATTGGGTGATGGGGGGCCTATATGGGACCAGACATTTCTAAGTACAATTAGGAGATCAATTAACATTAATATGTCAGTATTTACACAGAAAGACAAGCAATATTATCAGAAATAATAATGTGTGTTTTCTGAAAAATATTGGAATGCTGGTTGTGGAATCTTTAATCTTTCCCTGTCATTTGTTATCTGATCTGCATTTTGCTTGAAATATTTTGGCAAAATACCTCAATAATGAAGAATGGAATCAATCTGCTTCCCCCCAAGCCCCCATGTTACTGCACCAGTGATTATATATGGGACTCAGCACAAGTGGATTCAGTAACAGCACTGTTACTAGTGTGAAAATATTCACACTACAATAGAATATAAGCAAGAAAACCTGTTTATCATGACCGTCCCACAAAAAACTTGTATCTGCAAAATGGCAACTTATGTCATTTGCACTGGTCAGTTGACCATGAACTTCTGGTATAATGTAAACAACAACTGCCACATTATATTATGTCAAAAAGTAAAAATGAAAAGAAAAAAAACGTTTTTTTTGTGGGACACTTACAAGCTGCTTAAAAGCAGCCCATTAATTGGTCATCTGTTCAACATAATTATAATAAATTAATTCAGGAATATTTTATAATCAAAACACTAATTCAGTTGAATCACCACCTTCAAACTGATGCGTTACTACATATTGATATTGTCAACAGGGCTGCAACTGATCCTTATTTTGGTAGTTGACTCATCTGGACCCTTTTCTCCTACAGGGCCCTTTTTTCACGCATTATTATCTATATTATATATCGTAATATAGCCTCTATATTATATATTCTATATATTTATATAGTGTTTCTTACTAAATTATTATTATCTATCTTTCTACTTTCTGTACTGGACTGATGCTGATACTGGAACCTTAATTTCCCTGAAGGAACCCTCCCAAGGGATCAATAAAGTTCTATAGTCTATTCTATTCTGTTGTTTATCTTCTTAGTTGATTAGTTAGTGTGTCCTTCATCTCTGCTGCCTGTGGCCGTGGCTCCCGTCCCTATGCTTATTCTACTTCACATGCTCAAATCTGATGGTTGTCTCTGCCTTAACATAACATGACTTAAGTACAAAATGCATGTAAACACACACAAAATGAAATAAATGAAACAGTGCAAATTAAAAAGTGAATTAAGTCAAAATAGCAGACCCATAAGTTGCAGACGTTGTACCCAATTCAAAAACAAACTATGATTAAAGAGACATTCAGGTATTTAAATATCATACATCTAAATTATTGATGTGCTCCAGCACAGAGAAGCTGTGTTAGCTGCTGTTAAGTGGAGGAGGTTTACTCTTAATGAACGCTGGTATCGACATGAAAAATAGGTGAGACGAGAGAGTGTAACAATGAGCTAAAATTACTCCTATAAGGCACTGATTAAGTGCTGCTCTTATAAACTTTCAGAGTAACGTTAGAAAGCACAGCTCCAGGGTGCTTGTGTTTTATGTGCTCCTGAATCATTGTATTGCTGCCATTAAATGACAACACTAAATGACAGCTCTACACTTTCTGCTTTCAGCTTGTTTCACTGGTTTATTGCTGCTGAAATGTTCCAAACATTTTCTGAAAGTTTCAGTCCCACTTTTTTTTTACTTTGCCTTCATCACACTTTTCTCGATTCTGCCATCATTCCGTTTTATTTCTCCGTTAGTAAAGTATGCAGTCATGGCAACCAGTGGAAGCAATACTGCCACTTGCAGTATCTGTACGATGGCACCTTCATATTAGAAGATAAAAAAAACATAACTTTTAATGAATCTCATTTCTATTCTTTTTCTATTCTGCCATCAATCAGTTTGTTGTTCTCCGTTAGTGCAGAATACAGTATACAGTAAACAGTGGAAGCAATACTGCCTCTAACACTTCCTGAAGTGCGTGGTAGTTACAAATTAACGTCAACTAATTTTTTCTAAAGGAATGGGTGATATTGACAATAAAGCATTTGCCAATTTATCTGAATGTTGATAAATAATATGACATCATCTGAAAAATACAATGTGAAAATATGGAGGTATTGTGAGCACAGTGTATTTGTCTCATCCTTTTCTTGTTTTCATGTTTAAAACTCCTGACATTCCCATTTCCCACTTTGGTTGTGGGTAATGTGCGGATGCTGAGGGCTGTAGTCGTGTGACAGTGTAGCATTGGGAGGTGGCGGGTTTGTTTTAGTTTGATATCTTTATCAGTGTGAGTCAGACAGCTGGAGAGTCTCTAGAGCGCTGGCTGCCTCCAAATAACCCCGTAGGCTTTAGCCTGCTCATACTCCAGCATCTGCCTTCACACTGACCCCAATCCCTCTCTCCACTCCTCCTTACTCCTCACTCTACTCCTCTTCCAGTGCTCCCCACCCCTCTTCAAACTTCTCAGCTCCTCTCCTCTATTCCATTCTCACTTTTTTCTCCCAGCATCTCTCCGTTCTCCTCTTCTCCACTGCATCCCATGTCTTAATCTATGCCCTCTTTAGCTCTCTTAACATCCCCTCCTCTCATCTTGCCTGTCATCCTATCAGATCTTCACACTTAACCTGTTCTCCTCCCCGTGTCCTTTCTTCTCCCATTGCTTTCCTGCCCCTTTTCCCCCAATCTCATCCTCCTTTACTCTGTCTCCCTCCAAGGCTGCGTACGACACTAGAGTGCTCTGCAATATGTTCATGCAGCACTTGAGATATTTCTGGACGACTATTCGTTATGAATATTTCAGAAAGCAAGTTGTCGTGTAAGAGGATCATTTTCCAGAACACAGGGAAAAACGAAGGGGGGAATGCATTCCAACATCTCTGTTAGGAATGGACATTTTGGTCTTTTTGGCTACTTGGATTTTAAAACGGACTCTGTGAGGTGTTTTGTACCGACCGCATCGATCATTTACATTTTATGTTATTGAAGATTATCTGTGTATTAAAATCTGTGTATTAATTATCTACAGAGGCTTTCTTTTCTATATCTCAATAAATTAAAAAAAAGTGACAGATTGTGTCATTTGTCTCCTAGTTTCAGACCTATAACCTCTTCTCTGTTCTTCCTTGATGTTTCAGGGTCTAAAAGCAGCGGACACGGACCCCACAGCTCCCCCATATGACTCCCTGTTGGTGTTTGACTATGAGGGCAGCGGTTCCACAGCTGGTTCGCTCAGCTCCCTGCACTCCTCCAGTTCCGGCGGAGACCAGGACTATGACTACCTCAACGACTGGGGGCCTCGCTTCCGCAAGCTGGCCGACATGTACGGAGGCAATGATGACTAGCCAGCTCCCCACCCCCCTCAGCCCAGAGCCGTCCCAAGACCACTGGAGGAAGAGGTGCAACAACAAAAAAAATCAAAATAAAATATATATTAAAAAAAGAAGAGTGGCACTTTTTTATCATGGGACATGGACAGGGTGTAAAATCAGAAGAACGAAGAAAGCGATATTCCCTAAGGAGAGGATGAGCGAGAGGAAGGAGGATCACCATGGCAACAAAACTGGCCCTTTCCCAGGTTTTCTGCTGGAGCGAAAAAGAGCCAGCTGAAGGAATCTGGACTTGCTCTGGATCAGGCCAGTTTTTTGCCTGAGTGAGGGACCCATTGGTGCGATAATTGAAACATTAAAAAAACAAACACTGAAAGGACACTACAAGAACGTTGAAAGGAACGCTCAGTTACACTTGAATTTCACAGTACAGAAGCACTGGGATATTACGTGCCTTTTTGTACATTTTTTGTTGTTTTATTCCTGCTTTTTACTTCAGATCTGATTACTTGGTTTCATTGGCTTTATTGGCTCTGAGTTTTTGAGTGGTTCTGTTGTGAGCCTGTTTATAGAATATGGTTATGCTTCGACACGCTTCTGTTTGTACGCCATCAGGCTGTTCCACCCCGTCATGCACCGCAGCCAAGCCGAAGACGAGACCGAGAGAACAGCATTGTACAGTACGCTAGAAATTTAGATAGTTTTCGATTTCCATGTCATCGAGTTTTCTTTTGTTTTTATATTATTCATCCTTTTTCCACCAAACGTTTTTATTTATGCAGCTGGTGTGAAGGAGGGGGACAGCTCCTATCATTGTTTGCTAGCAGAATTTCTTTTGTTAGTTTGATTTCCCTTTTTTATGTGACATTGTTTTACACAAATAAACTTCTTTCTTTTGTTAAAGCTCCATCTGCCTTAGTCACCCTATGGTATTCTTTGTTTTCTAACTCTACTGTAAATGAAATGGTGTGTACAGTTTTATTTCCCCCCTTTTTTTGTTGATGTAGTCAATGAAGAAGTACAAGGAGTATGACACTTGTATACTACAAATGGAAGGCTTTTTGCATGTTTTTATCTTTTCAGTATAAAAAAAATTCCAAAATTTATTTACCCAGGAAAAAAAAAAAAAAAAAGCTCCAGCTCGAGAGAGATACAGCAGCGGAGAGGCAGCAGTTTTCTCAGAATATCTTCAACTCCCTCCCCACATCAATTAATTACAGTTTTTCCCCCTTGTCTCTTCTAATAGCCGCTGGTTGCTCTTGCCCATTGCACCAGCCTGGCTCTGAAAATCTTTTCTCCTGGCTTTTCCCCAACTTCTCTCCTTCCAGCATTACCAAGGCCATCCCCACTGCTACATTCCACAGGCTATTCTTGCGGAGGCTTCAGAGTGTACTCTGCACACTTCTTACAGCTCTACTGGAGCACACCAGAGATGGACTGAAGAGCAGAGCCCGTTACTGAAGTTTTAGCATTGCCCTAATCCCTAGTGCTGTCTCTCCGCATCAGAGGCTAAAGGAAGTGTGTGTGTGTGTGTGTGTGTGTGTGTGTGTGTGTGTGTGTGTGTGCGCGCTTGTACGTATGTGTGTATACATGCATTCCAGGCTGTCACAGAAGGGGCGAGCAGCAGTAGTCTAAAGAGCAGAGTGTATGTAGTTCTCCAGTTCACACTCAGGTGACTGACAGTAGGATGGTTGACTGACAGCTGCCGGACGACTGGCAGCCGCTGGGTGTCTGTGGGCTATGTTTGCCGTTACTTGTGGATGTTATGACCATCGTAGCCCAACTGGCCAATAAAGTCTAATTTTGGAATCCATCCTCTTGGTATTTTTTTCATAACCGCTGTGGGTGTGTGTGTGTGTGTGTGTGTGTGTGTGTGTGTGTGTGTGTGTGTGTCACTTTTTCATCATTTCATTTGTCTCTTACACCGTCTCATCTGTGAGCAGACACAGTGAATATCTTGTGTCATTTGCAGGCATCAATAATAGGGCATGCAGATAGAAAATGAACAAGCCGGGCCTGTTTGAATAGATCAAATCTCCTATCAAATTTTGTCTAAAAAGAGGTGAATCACATTCAACCAAATATTAGCACATAATTCTGGCTCTTCTGACTCACCCAGCCAGGTCTTCGTTCAGTTTTCTCCTTTAATGAAAAAGAAAAAAAAACATTTAGAAGAGGTTGATGCACCATGTAATCATTTGTTTCAATCTACCGTTCACTCAATATATGGAAATTGCCTCTTTTGAGGTCTTCAGCCCACAGCAGATACAGGGGTGTTTCTTAATACCAACACTAAGACTTAAACACTGAAACCTGTGTTCTTATGAAGGACATCCCAGATAATGTTTTGCTAAAAGTGGCCCAGATTTGGCCCAAACGTGTCATTATGCAAGAACGAACTCAATGTTTGGATCACAATTTGACATCTTTACCACCCACTGTTTGACCCGTTTTGAAAGAAAACCAGGTTGACCGTATGTGCAATTCTGGTCCTGACCAGTGAATTTTGTTTGGTTGTAACTGCATTCCTCACTCTTGGAATGCAACTTTGGTTGTGGGAGATGACGTTTTGCAAGAACAATAAACAGCTTAGGCCTGCTTTTTTTTTTCTGCCCACGTTTTTAAAGCAGCATTGTGTAAGAAGTGGTGGTTGCTCCTGGGCTCCCCTTATTCCATTGCTAATTTATACCACAGCTGTAAATACACATCCACCCATATGGACACATCTGTACTTGCAAGCTGAGAGATACAGAACCATGAGGGAAAGAAGCATGTGGGCTAACATTGTAGAGTAATACTACGGGATTTTATAGAAATGAGAATCGGGTTACTCAGAGCTATGTAGTGCATAGCCAATCAGAACACACCTCGTTTACATATACTCAAAACACAGTACATTATGGCAGTGCTTCTGCAAAAATGAATTCTGGCTGCACAGATGAGCACACAGAACCATCTCTTTAAAGTGCATTTTTGCCACTTTTTGTAGATGCCCATGAGGATCTGAGCATGTGTGTATGTGCACCCTTCACCATATGGTGGCATAATATGCATGTATAGACACACACACACACACACATACACACACCTGCTCATTCTTCTGCCTAGCTTTCTAGAAGCAGTCTCTCATCTGTCTCGCTCTCTTTCTCCACTCTTCTTTTTCTGCCTTTCCAGGAATTGGGATTATTGTGGCAACATCAAAGCGCGTCCTCCTTCTGTCCCCACTTGTGCCTGTGTGGTTATGTGTGTAAGGCTGAGGGAGTGATGGTGCGCAAAGGTGTCGGCCTGGGCTTGGTACTGCAGCTCATATTAAGCAGGAACAATAAACAGCTCTCCATCAGCATCCATCCTGCCCTTCTGTCTCTTACACACCTTCTGTAGCCTCTGACTCTGACAAGCTTCTCTCTCTCTCTCTCTCTCTCTCTCTCTCTCTCTCTCTCTCTCTCTCTCTCCCTGTCTTTCACTCAAACTTTGCTCTCATTGTTCTTGGAACACTTGCCTCTTTGTCAGATGAGAGAAGTGTGTGTGTGTGTGTGTGTGTGTGTGTGTGTGTGTGTGTGTGTGTGTGTGTGCGTGCGTGCATACGTTGGACTTTCAGAGGCTAAAAATAGGCCCTCCTCTGCTGGCGGATGTAGATGACATTGATCAACTGATACAGGGAGAATAAATTCTCTCTCCCTCATCCCTCCCCCCATCTCCACCACCCTCCTGCAGTCCTGTACCCCCCCCCCCACCCACACACACACACACACACACACACACACACACACACACACACACACACACACACACGTCTCTGGTTCTGTAGGCTTTATTTCAGCAGGCCCAGCATGTGTTCATGCCCTCTCTCTCTCTCTCTCTCTCTCTCTCTGTGGTTATGTCTGGAGGATCTGCAATGTCTTGATCTTCATCCAAGTGATATTCTACACACAAGGAATGTGCGTTGGTGCCATTACAATGTGAATGGCGGTATTATGAGCTAAACAGCCAACTGCTCCAGATGTCTTCACGAACAATAAGACACTCGGCACAGCCCCCCAGTTCACCTCAAACGGCTGCACTCATTCAGATCCTAAACGTCTCTTGGCCTGTTTCAGGGCCGTAGGCAGTAGTGGCTGTAGCACCCCCACATGGTGAAAAGTAAAGGGATGGTTAATTTCAGAGATGGATTAATGGCGGGCCAAAGCAAGGACACATGCAGACAGAGGCCCCAGTATAACACAGCATCTGCGGTGACTTCTGGAAATAAAGCTAAAATATAAATAACAATCTCAATAAATAAATAACCAATAACAACCAATAAATGACCATGTCCTGTGACTCTATTTACAGCAAACCCATCTGCCAGGCACAAGTGTAGGTTTGTGTAGAACGTATTTTGTTTTGCTCTAAAATGAAAACGTGTCCTTTTTAATCATTTTTAATCATCTTATAGCAAAAAAGATGCAGAAACGACACAACTACAGCCAGTAATCAGCTTTATGTATTGAGGAGTGGAGGTGGGGGCTCACGCTGGTGTCCAGCATCCAATCTGTAAACACGAAGCTTCCTGGGAATCCCATCTTTGTTGAGTGTCGCTATACTTTCCAATTTCCACCATGAACCACTGTGTAATAATAATAATAATAATAATAATAATAATAATAATAATAATAATGATGGCGACTTAAGTGCACTTGAGCACCAACACCCCAGCTTCCTCCTGGACACATGGATAGGGCTGCCCACCACTCCTGACAGGTGTGCTCACTGCCCCAGTGTGAATTCACTAGTGTGTGTTGTTCCCTTCGTGGATTGGTTCAATGCTGAGGATCTATATACACACTTAATAATAATAAATAATAATAATAATAATAATAATAATAATAATAATAATAATAATAATAATAATAATTGTTTGACTTCCTATTTGCCCTCCCAAGCAGGTGTGAATGAGCCTGTTAAGCAGAGTCACCCACACTAAACCTGGCACTCAGCTGATGAATTGTAGCAGATGTATTTGAGCAGGGAATTCACCTTACTGTGCCACGCAGCTGCACTGCCGCAGACAGAACTCTGCATGCCTCACATTAAGCATTAAGCTGATGAAACAATGTTAAGCATTTTCATTTTATTGGTGGCATACGCTCTGCAAGGCCTCACACTAAATGTGAGGGTTAAATAACAGTCTAATAGGGCACTTCATGCTATTTGCTGAATACCCGTGAATGCTCAACTGCTTCTTTGTCTGGATCTTCATGGATCTTCATCCATCCTTTCAATAATTTTTTGCATTACATTTTATTTATTTATTTATTTTTGCCTTGAGCCATGAAGTGGTTACCACTGAGTTGAGGAATAGCTCTGAGGTCCATGGCACCATCACAGGTGTGCAAATCAGTGTGAGGACCCAGCTCAAAACGAAGATGATGCTACCAAACTCAAGTCGCCACTAATATCAAATCAATGCCTAAGCATCAACAGACAACAGAATTATGTGGTGGCTGCAGTGACTTTATCCATAATCTATAAGTAGTTTGACTAGAGGAGGATGGGTGTCCTCTTGTGAGTTCTGGTACCTTCCCAGGTTCCTTCCTGAAGCTTTGAGGAATTTTTTATTTACTCAGGAGTTACAGGTTTTATGTGTTGTTGGGCTTTTGTGCAGAAGGAACACGTTTCTCTACAATATTTTTCAGTGTATTCAAGCTTCTCTGAGAACGTAATGGTAAAGTCAATGGTCCTGTATAGAATAAGGACAACACAAAGAAGTATTTGGATGCTGAAATGGTTCTTTGCTTGGTTAAATAGTTCTTTGTACTGATGAAGAACCTTGTGTAGAAAATTCCACTATCATATGTTTCAAAAAACCATCTTCAGTACTTCTTGAAACCCACATAATGCAATGACAAAAACTCTTTAAATGCTTAATTTTTTTTCTCCAGTTAATGGCTCTTCTGTATGATGGAAACCTACCGTTATATGGGCCTTTAAAGAACCTTCTTTATTAGTTCTATATATCACCAAAGAGGATCCGCTATTATTACAAGCCACATCCAAGCCTAAAACCTTTAGGTATCAGAGCTTTGCATATAAGTATCACTGTAGAGCTGCACACCAGTGATGGATCTCTAAGCTCTCTAATGGACCTAAAAGAAATGGCTTTACTTACCTGCATGAATCCTGCATCCGAGTACTTAAGGAGAGCTGGTGAAGTATCTCAGACAGTGTATCCACACATACAGTATATTTAATATGTAATAGAGAGCATGCCGAAAGATCAGAGGGTGCATGTGTTTTGCTGAAATGAAATCCCACAGTGATAACAGCCTGTAAACAATGTACATCTAAAAATCTTTACAGTGTTTTCCATATACA
Organism: Acestrorhynchus altus; assembly: GCA_034509495.1. NCBI lineage: Eukaryota > Metazoa > Chordata > Actinopteri > Characiformes > Acestrorhynchidae > Acestrorhynchus > Acestrorhynchus altus. Next base: position 44,985,111 of record CM067503.1, on the reverse strand, counting down.
ATGGGTGGTTTGTCAGTGGATCACTGAACGTGTCCAACTTCTAGTCAGCATCAAGCCTGAATGAATCAATGCAATTTCTGTCTATGGCAAAATAAAGGCAAAAATAATAAATCATTGGTTAACTATGATTTTTAATCAGTCAGTCATTATCTTATGACAGTGGAGTCAGAGCCTACCTGGAATTATTGGGTGCAAGGCAGGAATGCCCCCAGACAGGGCAGCAGGGCATTGCAAAAGCCCATGTGGACTTGGGGAGAACACATGAAACTCCTCATAGACAGTGACCCCAGCAGGGATCGAACCCACAAGCCCAGGCCCCTGGAGTTGTGTGACATTTAATATCTGTGGTACCAGCATTTTGTTGTTGTTGTTTATTTTTTGTCATATTGAAATTGAATGTCCTTATTTATATTATGAATGTACCTATCAGTATGATCCCATCCCAGGACTTTTATTCTGAAATTTGAATACTGTGTGAGCCAAAGAAAGAGAGCAAACAGCCCCTCCCTTCTCACTTTTGTAACCCAATATCTGGGTCAGTGACATCAGTAGCCCCACCCCCTTTCACTGATCAGTCAGAGTCTGCATGCAGGTCGAGCACGTGGACAGAGCAGTAAACATGCACTAGAAGGATCCTTTGGTATTTAAATCGGAATTTAATGTGGTTGGAAAGTTGAAATGGAGATGCAAGGTTTATGCATGACAGCAACACCATATTTCCATATTCTGTTCATCATTGCTCTTTTTTTTCCAATGATAAACTATGTGCAGAACATCAAAAGTATCGGGACACCTACAAATTACACCTCCAGGAGCTTTTATGACATCCCATTACTATAGAGTTGGAACACCCTAAGCATTACGTTGGTCCCACTATGCATTATGCACCTCAGCACTCGGTGACCCCAGTCTGTAAGTTCACGAGGTCTGACACTTTGTAGCAAAGCTGCTGGGGTTCTTAAATGCTTCCACTTTTCAATAACACCACTGACAGCTGATCGTGGAGTATCTAGGAGGGATGAAATTTCATGGAATTCAGTGAGCTCCTAAGAATGACCAGTTCCTTCACTAACGTCTGATATCACCCACCTGTGACTGAATGAAACACCTGGTCGGTGATTAGGAGCTGTGTGTTAATGCTTTTGTCCAAATAGTGCATGCATGAAAACATAGTGTGTTGTATGACCACTATATTCCTGTAGGGCCATCTTATGTTCATCTGTCTATCATACCTGTAGAGCAAACTACAGCCATTCCACAACTACATTCAAAGATTCTTACAGCAATGCTGTATAAACTGCTGCAGTCCTGACAGCATTGCTCAAAAGCTTTGCATTTCCCTTTTGGGAGCCATGATTTCTTATATTTGACCATCGGCCTCTGTCTGTAATACCCCTGCATTATTATCGTATCGGTCTTTTTCTCTGTCTCCTTTCTGCTGTTCTCTCTCTATGTATGTGCTTTGCCTAACACCAGCGCTGGGACGTTCTAGCAGTATGTGCTTTCACTCCCTTAAAGCCTTAAGCTTTCCCTATGTTCTCTCTCTCTCCATCTCCTGCCGTTGGAGGTAGCTGGAAGTGAGTGCATAAATTCTCAGTTTAGTGCCTGTATCTATCTGGCTGCAGTGAAAGTGCAAGCATGCTATCTGTGTTACGGGAGCCTTTCCACAGCGAGTGGAGGTTGGGCCTTGTTGCTCTAACATTACATTTCAGGCATGAATTACTGCATTTTCTACCACTTCACCAGAGCAGGTATGCATGTGTGTGTGTGTGTGTGTGTGTTTATGACACAATATTGAGTCAGTATTGGATAAACACAGCCTTGTGTTTCTTTTTAGCTTTAAGGGCCCTGGGCCAATTTTGGGGATGTTTCCATAGTTTGATATACTTATTTTCACCAGAAAATTTGAAAAAAGTATGTATAGGGGTCACATATACCAGTTATTGCTATTTTATGTAGTGGAGCAATATAATGATATGATGTTTTGTTGCCTAAAAAGACTAAAAAACACTTTACATCTCAGAAATCCTGTTAAAATGTGTTTTTTTTAAACGGAAAATGTAAGTATTCTTATGAGATATTAGTATTGATTAGAATGACAAGCATATTTATAATAATAGGTTCTTCAACATACTTGACTGTAGTCCAAAAATATTAAACAGCAACCTAAATGTCCTTTATTATTGTTATTTATATAAGTATCGGTATTTTCCCATTTTAGGACTTTTATTCTGAAATTTGCAATTAGAGCAAACAGACCCTCCCTATTTGGTTTTCCTTTGTAACCCAATATCAGTTGCAGCAACATCATTAATCCCACACCTCTTACTGATCCATGAGAGTCTATATGAAGGTTGAGCAACCCAGCAACAACATAATAAATATTACACTAAATTTAGGTTATTGACCAAACACGCTGGGTCCGAATAATAACCCAAACTGCTGGGCCAAAACAACTTGATGCCCTGTTTGTTCAATACTGACATTGACTGATTCAGCTTCTCGACTGTTTTGAAGGTCTTCTCTTTCATAAATGACCACAAAAGAGAAATATATGAAGAATTGTGATGAATAATCTGATTACACTGATTTGCCCTTGTATAAGTCAGTGGTTGGGACGTGAAGGAGCTCTCTCAGAATGGTCCGATCTGTACTGGTTCACTGCAGACCAGCTAACCCGCTCTGATTTCAGCTTGGTGAAACCAGCGCTGTCTGAAATGTTACAATTGCTGCCTACTCAGACACTATTCTGAAGCAGGAAGGCATCCAGTCATGTCTGAATTGGAGTTCAGTTTTCTCGCCTGTTTAAAATATATTTTATGGCTGAGAAATACGAAGACTTACACCACATAACAACAACAGCTTGCGGGGGGCTGTCGACACCTTGGCAATGCTAGAACATATTGTTGCCTTCAGGATTCAGTTACAGTGACCTTCATCACTGCATGGCCTTCTGAGGCACTGACTTATGAGACAGCAATGGCCGCAAGTGAGCTACCTATAGTTTTGGTCACAGCCCAGGAGTCACAATGTCTGCAGCACAAATACAACCATGAGTGACTATCTATCTATAGTACTATCTTTTAGAATTTGCTGGGATAATTTAGAACCCATTGTTCTTCCAGCGAAGACAGGCCGTCCTGGCCCACATGCAGCAAAACAGGCCCAAACCGTGATACAGCCACCACCGTGTTTCACAGATGAGATAAGGTTTTTAGGCTGTAATACTGTTGTTTATCATGAAAAATTAAGGCAAAACATAGATCAAAACTATCATTAAGTAAGTCACTGATATAGTTTTCAGAGTGTTAAACACTCTTACACTATTACTGACACCGTTTTTCAGGAATAGTGGAGCAAACATATCGAACCCCTCTCAGAACCCATTTACATCCTGCACAAAGCAAATGAGATAAACTGCAGGTAAGCTTTTGTTGTCTGTTTAAAACTAGTTAAAGCCAGCAAAATTAAATATCTCGCTCAACGCTACGCTGGTATTGATCCCGCACACTTAAAGCCACCCTTCAAACTCATCCTTCCCTCAAAGAGAACAAAAGTGTTAGTGGAGGAAAAACACAGATGTGTTCTAGCTGAGCCATATGCATTAAATATTCAACACTTTAAATACTGTCCAGAGAAAGAGTCCAACCAGTTCCTCTAATTAACATGAGCTGATGGAATTCTTGCTTCCTCTTTTCATTCTCTCTCTCTCTCTCTCTCTGTCTCTATCCATCTCCCCCTCCCTGGAGGATTTCCACTCCTCCTGATCGTGGGCTTTGAACGCTGGGAATTGAGCACCGAGTCTGAATCCATTGTCTTCTCTCTCTAACAGTGGAATCTCTAAAGACAGGTGGAGACAATGCCTTATGGGGTAGAGTTTCCTTCAGCTGCCCAGACAGTATAAGAGACGCTTTTCTGTCACTGCTCTCCAGCGGCAGTAATATTAAATTTGAGATGACCTGTTTCACACATGTTAAGTTTTTGTCCATGCCAGCATTTCCTTGCCAACCCAATCATGTCCCTCTACATAAAATTGAAACGCGTCTAATATGAAGGACATTTTGCACAGTTATACTTTGGATCTATGAGTGATGATTTGAATCTTTATTATGTGTAATTAACTTTTTATCCACCATCAATTTCAGATTTACTATTGTTCTGGTAAGTAATCTCTATTATTAAGTGTAGATAATGTTATCTAGGCATCCTAGGATTCTTAAATTTGTCTTTGAGGTGTAAAAATTAACAGAATGTAAATATTTGAATTTGACGGCTTTGATCCAAAATTTCCTTGAGGCATTTTTTCAATTTATTTTGGCTAAATACCATTTTATCTCTTTGAAATCATGCTGGGAATTGATCATTCAGAGTGCTTTTGAACTGAAAATGCAATTATATTGCATTATTATTTTATGATATTATTGCATTATTATTATTATTATTATTATTATTATTATTATTATTATTATTATTTGTTGTTGTTGTTGTTGTTGTTGTTGTTGTTGTTCTTGTTGTTGTATATATGTATATATTAGTATTATTCATTCTTAGGACTTTTATTCTGAAATTTTCTCTATAACCCAATAGACCAGCCCCCTCTCACTGATCAGTCAGAGTCTGCATGCGGGTCAAGCAAGTACATGTGGATAAAGCGGGAAACAACACTGGAAGCTTGTTTTGCATATAAAGTGGGATTTAATTCAGTTGGAAATGAGAGTATTTTAGTTTTCAGATCTGGATTATTCACTGATAATTCATCGTGCAATGATGTCCAGTCTTGTCTAGTTATGGGTAGGATTTGTTATGAGTTATATGTGTATCATGTCAGTAGCTTATAAAGCCTAGAAAATGGCATCTAACTGCCCGCAAAGTGCAGATCCCGGATTGCAGGAGTTCATATTAGTTTGTGCATCACAGTAAAGCCATTTAGTGAATTAATGAGCTGCAGCCGATCTCGCTGTTCGAGAGAAGATTCTGAGTTTCACTCTCTGATGTCCCACCTGATGAAGATGTAAGTGGATGTGATTTACGCAGAGGTGAAATTCTGTGAAAACATTGCTGCTATGCCTAAGAGTAAAATGTACTGGTGCTGATATGGTGTACCAGTGCATGCCAGCCCACCATCGCTGTTTTGCCAAATTCTTCAAAAACCAAACGTGTTGGGGCTTGGATGATGGACTTGGCTACGGTTATAAGGGTGCATGTCTGAGTGTTGGCTGAACTGTTTCTTTGTCTCATTGGGGGTAGGGTGTTGATGTGAGTAGTGGCTGCTAATGAGCAAATGTTCTGGGAGGGAAAGTACATACATAACAAGGAAGAGGGAAGAAGTGTGAAACTCATGTTCTCATGAGATGCACTTTTGCTGCAGGTAAAACAAGGAGCCGGAGGTGCAGGAAGAAAGCAGACCCAACGCCCTCTCTGTGTGATGGAAGACTTAATGTCATACCACTGCTCTGTGCACCATTACACTCTTCCATGCTTGATATTGATGAATTCCTAGCATTTTGGCAGACAAGAGTGTAACCATAGACTTTCACTTCTTATGTGTGTGTGTGTGTGTGTGTGTGTGTGTGTGTGTGTGTGTGTGTGTTTAATATGTGTGTGCGGACGCATGCTCATGCTCGTGTTTTCCCTACCTGACCATCTGGACTGCATCGTCCCTGACCCAGCAGCCATCTGGGCCCAGTCCAGGATCCGCCTCCGTTCTGCTACCATCTGACACTGTGCATACACACACATGCACATGCATGTGTGTGTGTGTGTGTGTGTGTGTGTGTGTGTGTGTGTGTGTGTGTGTGTTGTGTTGTGGGTTTGTTATACAGGTAAAGGAATAAAAAATGGTAGAATTAATCATAATAATGAATGTGCACACACACACACACACACACACACACACACACACACACACCTCCTCATTCTTGCAGTAAGGTTAGTAGAGGCTAGTAGGATCTCAGGATGTAACCAATTCAATATGAACCTGAAAATCGAGTTTGACCCAGTGCATCGAAACTTCAGCCTGTTTTGCTGGTACCTGTATTCCAAGACATATGGGCACCGCTGTCAACAAGGCCTCTGAGAACATCCTATTAGAGTACATAAGGGACAGTGGGGGCCTTGTATAATGCACACACCTACACTCACCGTCATAGTGGACGAGGCAGAAGAAAGAGTGAGATGCATGTTATGGCTTGTTTAGAACGTTTTAAACGTGGAGGTACGTCAAGGACAATGAAAGCATGTGGTTCATACTGGCAGTCAAGTTTGTGGGAGGTGGGACTTTCCTCCTGATTTTTGGGTTAAGTGAGAGGACTGCTGCAGCTCACTAATCAGGTCAATGTGTTTATGTATCGAGTCTCGGTGGATGTTCCACCCTGTGTGAAAATCACTAATTATCACTTGTCGCATATCAAACTGCCAGGACATGATGTTCTTCTGAAAGCACAGAAACCACTGAACACCACGGTGTCAAGACATAATCAAGACTCTTCATGAAAACATGTACTAGGACACTGATTAGGACCAGCTCCACTGACCATACAGTAGCACATTGTTGTTCTATCATCAAAAACTGTTCAGTTTCTCTGCATACTTTGATCACCTCCTTTGACCTTGTTCTTCAATGGTCAGGGCCCCACAGGACTAGTGACACTGACAGGCTGGTGTGTTAGTGTGTGTGTGACTCCAGCAGCACTGCTGTCTGAGCCACTCATACCAGCATAACACACACTAACACACCACCATGTCAGAGTCACTGCAGTGCTGAGAATGACCCACCACCCACATAATACCACCTCTGCGGTGGTCCTGTGGGATCCTGATATTTAAAGATGGGAGTATGCAGAGGAACACATGGACTACAGTTTGTGATTATAGATCTTCAAAGTATCCCTGTCATCGTTGCAGATGAATGCAGTGGGCTTTATACTCCTCTAGTCCTCTCCTGGTATTGAGCACAGGGACAAAGGTTCAAGTCCAGCTGCTCCAGACGTCCACTCTGTTGGTCAGTGCTGTTCTATATATGCAACTACTGATCTGTCAGCAATGCTTACAACTTAAATAACCAAATGCAGGGACTATCAGGTAGAACCTGGATATTTTGGGGCATCTAATCTTCCACAGTCCTGAAGTTAACCGAGAAGTTGCAAATATGGGCATGTGCCTGCATGCTGCAGGTCACTGTGACCATGGATGCTTTCTTCTTCTCTTGGCACACTCAGGTCCGCTCGTCTCTTCTCTAATCAGCTCAGTTAAAGATAAAAGCCTCTCCAGTGGGACTGCATGTAGCTCATTAATAAAACAGCATTTTTAAAGTTCCTCCACTGCCCCACAGCGCAAAGCTGTTATTCTAATGAGATGGAGTTGACCTTTGTCATGCAGACTGCTGTCCTGAAAGCGCGCACATTCCTCAAGCGCAGAAGGCTCTCCATTTCCCCGTGCAGGCCTGCAGAAAGCGCGGCCAGGAACAGTCTTCTTCTCAGAAGTGCGCAGCTAATAATTAGAGCAGCCGAGCCTCTCAGCAAAACACAACATGGGTCCTCTGTTTAAATTTAAAAACCATCAAAAACTCTGTTGCTTTGGTCGCGTCCTCTGAAGCGTGCCGAACGCCAGCAATGCATGACGGCCCTGTGTTAAACAAATGAGACGAAGAAAGAAAAAAAAAACGGAACATACTGATAATCACATTAATTATATTCTCATTATTATTACATTCTATAAAGGGGGGGTCTGGTGTTAGCCTGCAACTCTATTCCAAAACTTTTTCCTTCAAAACTTAAAGCTGTGAAGAGAAAAACAAGAAGAGAGGAGGAAAGGGCACTTAGAGTACTGGATTACACACTTTTCCAGATTCCGTAACATTCAGACAGCGGTGCCTCCAAACAGAAACTGTCACCAGGCCAATAACTGTTAATTATTAATATTATAATATTCATAGAACAATACTAGTGATGGTGAGAGTCCGTTTGTACTGGTGATCATTGTTTAGGATGGTACACAATGCAGTACAGTAAGTAAAACTACTACACAATGCTTTAAGGTAGCACAAACGGATGTTAAACAATATGTTTTTCAACCCTGGTCCTGGAGGCACCCCTCCCCTGCACATTGAACTTTAACACCCCCCGACATCTCTGTATGGCTTGTTAATGAGCTTAGTTGAATCAGATGTGTTGAGAGAAAGATCTAAAATATGCAGGGTAGGGGCGCCCGTAAATGAGGCGAAACCACAAACCAGTGCCGTCCTGCATAATCCTTGTATCTCCATTTTTTCTGTTTTTAACATCTTGACTCGATGTGAATCTGGCAGTTGTCAAAATTTCACCGACCATTAGAAATGCTCCAAAATCCATCCACTATCTTCTTCTTACAGTTCAGGGTCATGGTGGGTCCAGAGCCTATTTTTGGCAGGTGGACACCAGAGTACCCCGGTGGACATAGAGAGAACTCTGGATGTCTCCTCTCAGACTTCGACCCTACTGGGAATTGAACCCATAACCCCAGTCGAGAGAGGCTCTAGGCAGCCTCTCTGTGTCCTCTTTGACCAAATCTGACCAAACTGTTGAAGCAAGCTTCCAACCAGCCCATTCAATGTGTCCATATGTTACCATCCCCCTTACCGTCCTCCCTTACTGTATACCACGTTGTCCATTTTAGCTGGGTGTAGAGCAGCTTTCCAGGGTAGAAAAGCATTCCATCTTTTAACAAATAGTTTTCACATTTCTACATTGGTTGTTACACTGTTCAGAGATGCTGAGAGACAGATGTGCTGTAAAGATACGGCAGAAATGGAGATAGATGAGTCTGACTGGACTTTCACTGACCCAGACGGCAGCGATGATAGGAAAACTTTTAAACATAAATCCTTTCAAAGTATTGTTTAGCAGAATGTTTTATAGTCAGTTTAGCGGCTGTAGTGAAGGAGCCATCCCTCACGCTCCCTGACTCCCCCTCAAGCTCACATCAGTGTTCTACCTTTTACAGTTTTCCAAACACATAAATAACCTTATTGTTCTTTTAAAGCGCTTTCGATTAATACATGTTGTTGCCAATGTCAACTTACTGACATCTCTTTTTCGCAAGAATGTTCACTCAGATCCACATTTAGAATGATCAGGTCAGGGATCAAAGGCATCTACCAGTCCACACACAACTCTCTCTCTCTCTCTCTCTCTCTCTCTCTCTCTCTTTCTCTCTCTCTCTCTCTCACTCTCTCCCTCTCTCACAATACTTGCCTGACTGACTTTACACCAGAATCAATATGGACTCTGATAACTGGTACAATTTCAAGGAAGCCAGAAGAAGCAAACTTCAGCCTCCTTATCGCAACTCTTTCACCATTAACACCAGTGTTTTTGGGAAAGTCCACTTCAGACTACTTCAGGTTCTGACACTGACCAAATTCAAGTTATCATTCCCCAAGAATTGCCAGTCTGATAGAAATAATTATAATTAGGCCCACAAAGAATAAAGGGTAACACCCTTATTTAACAGTACAGTAATTCCCTAGTATTTAATAGGTGAATACTAAGTATAAGTAATTTTATGGCATATAAAATAATCTACATTTACATACAGCAGTATTTAATGCAAAGTAAATATACAGTACTTAAAAACAACACACACATGCTACATGGCCTGGTGGTTAGGGACCCAGCCTTGTGACTGGAAGGTTACTGGTTCAATTCCCTGAACTGGCGGGACATGACTGAAGTGCCTTTTCAGCAAGGCACTGAATTCTCCAGCTTGGTGGTAAATATGCAGTCATGACTAGGTGTTGTCTGGTACATACTTAACATGTACTTCAGTAAAACTACCAGCTCTGTACAGCAGTGAAAATAGAATTTACCTACATGTATGTACCATTTCTAAGCCATTGGTGACTTTAGTGATTTACTGTGTGTAGTAATCAAAGAATGCATCCGGACACAGTGCACACTAGTGCAATATATTAATTCATCAGTAAGTATCTTTCGCCTTTGCTTGTAACCCAACACCATACATACAGCACAGTTACTATGTACATACAGTGCTATGTGTTCTGTACTACTACAGTAACAGGACCATAAAATAAAGTGTATTCTAGTACATAGTACTTAAACAGTCAGTACCAATTATTTTTATTTTGTATTTTTTAACCCAACACCATACATACTGCACAACCACTAGGTACAAACACTAGTATGTACTGTGTACTAATATTGTAACAGGTCTGCACATGAAATGCACTGTTATGTCATGGTAAAGATACTGTCATATAAACTGTTTAAAGTCTAATTCAGCACATGTTACTATGGACCTGTAGGAATATTTCATACTGAATATGAAAATTCAGTTTTACTGAGTAGCTTAAAGCAGTGGTTCTCAATCTTGGTCCCGAAACATTGTAATAGATCTGTAAATCAAATGCACCACCTTCACTTTCCTGCCAGTCAAGACTCAGGTTAGTGGTAATCCGTGTTTAGAGACATGTACTGGGCCCAAGAAGCTTGCTGGTTTGATCTCCTTGACTGACAGGAAAGTGAAGGTGGTATTACAGGACCAGGATTGAGAATCACTGTTTTAGGCTACGTCCTTTAGGTCTCCTTGTCCCATGATTTTTGCCATGGAAGCTAAAGAGTTGACCAAAAGCACTGTCCTAAGAGGCAGCTGATGCCACATATTGCTAGAAACAGACCTGATTACAGGTCGTTTGTGAGCAGAAGCACCAAATTGAAGCATCACGAGCAGATGAAGACATGACATGCTGTAGGTACTGCACTGCCCAGTGGAAAAGACCCATACCGTACCCAGTTCACCTCAGGAAGAGCTTCTTAATTAGTTCATTAGTTACTTCGGGTGTTTTGGGATGAGGAAGAAGATATTCTCAATTGATAGCCTGCACTTTATCTGCCTGTGGTTTTTATAATTTGAACAAATTGTCTCTTTTTTCTTTTTATACATTTTTTGCCCCAATTTTCCCCCGAATTTGGAGGTTCCAATTCCCCAGCCGCATTAGGTCTCTCCCTATCACATAGGACACTTCTGCCTCTAGGAGCATGAGGACAAGCACATGCCTCCTCTGAACATATGTAGTCAACCACCTCCTCTTTTCAAACTGCATCATTGCTGGGCAGCGTGCTCAGACAATAGTGCGGGATGCAACATCTAACAGACGCCTGTGCCGGCCAGCATCACGATGAGGGTGATGTGGGGACAAAGCACCATTTACCCACCCAGAGAGAACATGGTCTTTCTGTCCAGCTGCTGTTGGATGGATAAAGTCCCTCAGGCAAATGAAGGTGATGGACTTGAACCTGCAATCTTCAGATCATAGTGGTAGCACATTAGACCGCTGAGTCACTCTGAGCTGTGCATGGTCTTATTTTTAATGGAAAAAGCAAGAGGGATGATATCAACACCCGTTCTCATGGTTATAAGGACCAGCCCATCAGAAAGGAATCTGATCACACTGTACAAATATAATAAACGATGGTGTATTAAAACTACAGGCCCAGACCAAGAGCTGATATTAACTGCAGCAACTACAGCAACCTTTTCTCAGCCACCATGTTTTGTTTACCTTCCACATAAACATGAAATCAAGGGTGTGTGTGTGTGTGTGTGTGTGTGTGTGTATACCAAAGGACTTTATAAACTTACTTGACACACATGAGCACACTTATGAAAACAATTGAAAAATCAGCATAAAGCCCTGACCTCGGACCCGCAGGCCCTCGCATTAGCCATCAGACTAGTGGAGAGAGAGCATTGATTAATTCCAGCGAAACTAATTAAGGGAGCTTTCTGGGTGCAGCCACTAACCGAGGAAAACTTTTTTTAAGACAGCAGCTTAGCATATTATTAGTTTACGCACAACAAACCTATGTGAGAGGCTAATTAAACACAGTGGCCGCCACGTCCACAAAGCCACACCAGCGGCACTCTGTGAATTAGCTTGAGCATTTACTTATCCAGTGGAGGGGAATAAAGCTGCAGGAAGCTGAAATCAGCGAGGGATGAGCGCTGATAAGGAGGCCTTTAACTGCGCCATACTAATGCTTCATTCTGCTCACACATCCGCAGACTGGCTGCACCGTGCACTGGGAAAATCTCCTCACTGCTCTCTTGTGATAAAGGAAATAAACGTTACATCAGTGTAGCCAGCCTGGGATACAGTACTGTAATATAAAATATACTCTGTTGCAATTGGGAATGTTTCATGTGCAAATAGAGAGTAGTAAAAATAGATTCGACCATTGTGTTTGGTCTACGTGAAAGCCACATCTGGCACTATTATCGCTCACTGGTGGTACACTACATTTGCTGAGTGAGCACAAGGCCCGAGAGTGAAATCGCCATTTAAAGTGATTCTGAAAGCAGCTCGGCCAACTGGTTAAGAGATTAACCAATTGAAATAACCAAGTGGAGCTTTACTAACATGTATCTGCTCCTCAGAGCTTTGTATCGCTAATGGAAAACCACTTGTTGTGGCTCAACAGATAACACCTCCAGTGAGCGCCCACACTATGTGGGAGACTGGGGTTCGATTCCCAGTCTGTGTGACTATGCTGCTCTACACCAGTAAGAGTCCTTGGGCAGGACTCCTAACACTACTCTGGCCCTGCCTCTTTAATATGAGTTGCTCTGAATAAGATAAGTGTAAAAACCATAGAAGTCAAAATCATTCTTAAATTTGAATGGAAAGAGTCGTTTATAGTGTACAGAACAGCTACAGGAGTCGAACCCTGGACAAAACTGAAAACGGAGATATGAAAGCTTGCTGTACTTCTGACAGAAGACTCGAATGCCATGCCTTTCTCCCTCCTTTAACCAATCAACTGCCCACACCTGTCTTTAAAAGGCCTTTACTCACACACACACCCTTCGTTGCTTTGTTGTACAGATGCCTTTCTCTCCCTTCGCCATTCAAAGGGTTTGGAAATGAAAGAAAATAGGCATTGTTCACGAGCGTCCAAAATTTGGGAACGTTTTGGACTGGCTGATTATGGGTTCTGTGTTAATGCTGTTTCCATGGAATTGAGGACATGCATGTTAATGGATTTGCACCCAGTGGTGGCATGCAATCATGTGAAAGTAGCTTTAAATATAAATCACCATTGTTCAATTTTTAAGCATAGCACGGGAGTGTATTGTAAACACATCTTCATTCATGGCTGCAGCTTCTATCCAGTCTTTATTTTAATGCATGCCACTGCAGTAACTGATGCACATGTTACTGTCACATGAAAACACCATGATACTCTCCATGCTGGCCTGCACCTAAGATAAAATTGGATTGAAGCTGTGAAAAGCTGCCTACAAAACTAGTTTGCTAGTTCTCCAGGAGGTTTTCTTAGAAACCAAGACCGTATAAAAATGAAATAAAAGCACCTACTGGTTATTTGAATTGGTTTTTCTTTGGACCAGTTGCATTTGTTCTGCTTTAGAGGTCGCACTGCCTCCAGAACGGTTTGGAGTTGTGATTGTGTACAACAAGCTCTGAAATGTAGCATAAAAGAAGAGCTGCGGATTAGATCAAGTATGCACGAGCCTTATGCACGAGGATATCCTGCAAATGCATCTGCTAAGAAATTCAGTTCCATCAAACATACACAACTCATCTGCTGGTTCTGTTTTAAAATGAAAATTTCATCATGTGTTCTTCAAGGTCCCACAGTGATCTTGCACGCAAAGAGACGTGAACAAGGCAGGGGAAAAGTTTACACGAGGGCTGGTTAGGACTGATGAGGACACCAGTACCAGTGTGTAGTGCTGCCACTTTGGGTTGGGTTTACTCTCTTTGTGCTGTTGAGAGACAGTTGCTAACAAGAGCAGATGGACATTTCTGTTAATGAATGGTAACATGGTTTATCTTTCAGAGAAGTTTGCATAGACATTTCAGCAGGAAGTCAAGGAGAATCTTTATGTGGTGTTTCCTGTCAGGGGCAGCAGGCAGTCATTTATTAGAAGTATTGAAATTCAGTCTGTTATACATGAATAGAGTAAATATGTTCTTGAAATAAAATACATAATAAAATGCTTGTCAGAACATCGCGATCCTCTAAGGACACAAAGCATTGCATCATGTCGAGTCTGGATTCAGCCGCTGTGCCTCCATGCACAACATGGTAAATATGCTCTTATTTCTCTTAAGCCCCTGTAGTGGGCGGCATGTTCAGAAATGCTCATTAAATAAACTTGCTTGTTCATCGGCTTGCACGCATAGTTTCATCATTTAACCACACTGAGGAAAGATCATGTTATTTCCCTTTGAGTTCACTTTCTCTCTGTCATGATTAGAGTCTAAATTCTTAATGGTTTGAAATAAACGGAATAATGTGCAATATTAATGTGAACCATATCTGTGCATCCTATATCCAACCTATAGTATAGTATACTTCAACATATAGTGCAACATACTCTCTCTCTCTCTCTCTCTCTCTCTCTCTCTCTCTCTCTCATTGATCAATATTATGGAATATATTCTCTATTACATGCTTACATGTTATGGTATCTGTATATATGGTCACTGTCTACTGTAGAATAAAATATCATAAAAAGGAAATGTATGCAAGTTGCATAAAAGTTATGCAAAGTTGAACTTCCTCCTTCTCTTGTCTGGTCAAAATACAATGAGACTACTTTATCTCAGTGTCTGGAACACGCCGACCTTCAGCCACGACTCCTTGATGTTTTCAAATCTAAAGAACTTGTACACATTCACTTATACACATGCCTCAGGCGATGTGCGCTGGTCCAATCAGGAGCCACCGCCAGTGTTAACTGTGTCATGATGACCAGATAAAAGGAAATAAAGAAACTGAACACACACACACACACACACACACACACACACACACACACACACACAACATATGAGCTCCTGACCATCATTACTTATCCTTTACTAATTGACCTCTGACCCTCATAATACATAGCATACATTCAAAAACACACAGTGAGGGGCAAGAGGTTAAGTATGTATGACCATGTGTGTGCTTATGTATATGTAAAAGTGTACAGATATATGTGTGTGTGTGTGTGTGCGTGTGTGTGTCTGTGTGTGTGTGTGTGTGTGTGTGTGTGTGTGTGTGTGTGTGTGTGTGTGTGTGTGTTTGGTTGTGAAAATGGGTTTGTTAAGGTATAGGCATGAAACGTGGTAGAATTCATCATAATAATGAATGTGCACCCACGCACCCACCCACACACACACACACACACACACACACACACACACACACACACACACACACACACACACACACCCACACACACAAACACGAATGCATGAATGTATATGTGTATGAGTGTGTATACATGTCTATATGTGTATATCAGTATGTGTGTGTGTGTGTGTGTGTGTGTGTGTGTGTGTGTGTGTGTCTACATGTCTGTGTGTGTAAGTGTAAGTGTAAGGATAAGTGTCAGTGCCCATGAGGCATGTATGTGCGCAGATATGGGATCATTATACATGGCATTGTCTGTCTCCTGGAAATGACCATGAAAAACTGCATTGACATTAATCCGATAACAAGAGACACAGCCGACCACAACATAGATAGTCTTAAGACAGGAAGACGCCTCGTCCCCTACAATTAAACTACAACTCCTGCTTAAGCAAAAAACTCACTAACTCTTTTTATGATTATATGTTATTAATTCTTTATTAGAAATACGTAACATGTTTGGGTTGCCAAGATTACCAGCTCGCTTGCTATTCATACTGTCTATATGTGTCATGTCTGCCCTCTGTCAGTCCAGTTTACCTCTGTCTTCCTGTCTTGTTGTTGTTTTTTCCTCCATGTGCTTCTAAGCACATGGGTTGTTTTTTGTCTTTGTCTCCTCCTTTGCTCCGCCCATTCCCATCTGTGTCTGATTTGTAACCCTGCCCCCTCGTTATCATGTCCCAGGTGTTGTCTATGTCAATTTGTATTTAAGACCCTATGTTTCAGTCTGTCTTTGTCAGTCCTTTTGTTACCTACCATGTTTGTTACCTCAGTTAGTGTTATGTTTCTGTCAGTTTGTTCCTGGTATGTTTTGTTTCCTGTTTGTTAGTATAGGTCCCTTTTGTTTTGTTTGTACTTTGTTCCCCACTTTGTAAGTGCTTTGTTTTTCTTTGTTTATATTAAATTCCTACCCTTGCATTTGCCTCCACACCCTCGTCCTTGTTCTGTCTGCTCACCCTCGACAATATGCAACACTTTTGAAATCTATCCGTTCATTTAATCCATCTATCGTCTGATCCACGTCTTCCTGGTCAGGGTCAGAATCAAGTACCTGAAGGAAGCCTGTGTACGAACAGAGCAAATGCACACGTAATGGGTCTTTTCCACTGGACAGTGCAGTACTTACATACTTGGAATGCTGCATGGGAAATACGAAGTCAACAGAAATGCTGAGTGAGGAACAAAAGACGGTTTCTCTGACATTTAACATAAAACAGCAGCTGATGATCAGATGACAAATATTATAATATAACAGAATCAATAAATCAGAAAATAATAAACCATCCAAAACACTGTATAATAGACTACACAACTAGTAAACACAGCATATAGCCTAAGCAGAGTACAGGGAATGGGAGGAGATGTTAGATGGGTGCAAATAACCCCCCTGCAAAATATTCTAACATATGCTAATATGCAATATAATAATTAACATTATCCACTTGCAAGCTAGTGCTTCATTATAAAGCCCAGATCTGCAAAACTATTTCATGATTAATGATCATTCATTTGCATTGTGCATGATTTATGGGGGAAGGGAATGGAACCAAGAAATAACTTTCATATTTCTGTCACAGCAAGAGAGATATGCATGACCTGCAGGAACACAGACCCTGACTAAACACGACTGAGCTACACACCTCGTTATGTGTTTCTCGTATGTTAGTTTCAATCACATTCACTAATTTAAAAATGCAGGAGAGCCCTGCTGCACGGCTGAGGTGAGATGAGGTGAGAGATGAGCCTCTGAGGCTAAGACGCCACCATTCTTGCTGTCTTTAAACAAAGCAAATGTTTCATATTCTTTTCGTGAATTTTGAAAAGTGATGCGAGTGGACTTGTTTCATCTCAGCAGGTGGTTGTTTTCTTTGCGCCGTACACTTGCGAAGTCCTTTATCACAGTTCTACACGCATCATTTTAACTGGACATCCCACGGGGCTGAATTTTTGGTTTGTGAGAGCTGCCGTACTTCCCTACCTGAGAGGGAAAATTGTTTTTGTAATTGATTCAAATAATCGGAGCCAAATTGCTGTTTGAGTGTAAATGGGTTGTTTAATTGCACAGAGTGCCCTGCATGCTGTCTCTCACCACTTCTCCACTGCTGAGCCCGAAACGTCACACGGAGTCTATTTTTAAGTCTTCTAAAACCCTGAGAATTTGATCTCCAAATGTGTCCTCCAAAGCAACTTATCTGCAGTATGTTTACCCAAGCCTGATATGCTCATCCATGGGTAAACATACAATGAAGCAGCTTGCGGCGCTCTCGGGATAGAGATCGATGCTGAAGTCAAACGGACGTTTCTCCTACACGAATGGCCTTGTTACCGGAGCATCTGCTGTAGATCATTAACTCAGCCTTCAGCTGTAATCTGCACGGTTTAGGCCTGATCTGATCACACTACTTGACACTATTAGTTGCTGAAGAAATGTGCTGTGCTGGTTTCCCATCATTTGCGCTGGTGGGCTGTGCACTCTTGGTTGCGGAGTCAAGCTGCAGGGATGTTCTTGTTGTATGTGAGAAAAAGCTCAATGGATTCAAGTCATTATGAAAGAAAAAAATGTCTGTAAAAATGTAACATAAAGCAACACACTTAACAAAGGGCTTTTGCCCATTTTTTTTTTTTTACATTTTATCACCACTTACCATATAGATGCCCTTTTTAATTGTATAATTACAGACTGTCGTCCATCTGATTCTCTGCATCTCCACCAAAGAGCTCCATGACATTTAGATAGATTGACAGATACTGTAGCAGGCAAAAGATTCCTCGCTAAACAGCCCTCCTTTATGTATAACCTGTTGTACACAGTATGCAGACACAGTATGTTTGGATATTCTGTACACAATCCATATTGCAGTTTCATTACAGAGACAAATTAAGAGAGAGCCACTTTCATTGGAAAACATAGAACTGACCACAACCTTTCACAGGAACCAACACTAGAGACTGCATTTACACAGTGCCAGATCACTAAGCATTGTATGCGTATTGTATCCAGAGGTGTGTGGTCCCCTGGAGTTCAGTTCAGGGGTGGGGGGTGAGGGTGTTCTGTGGTGTTATATGGTTCAACATTCGATAAAACATACATTTTCTGTGCTATAGCCTTGGAAGCCCAGACCAGGCAAAGCCCCTCTAAGAGACTGGTGGTAAATATAGTTTATTCAGAAAACTGGTAAGTGCCATTTAATCAGAAAGACAGACGTGTGGGAAAACACTCTGTGTTAAATTCACTACTAGTGTATCTGACAGAGCAGCCTTGACTACACCCCTCTAATACCCTTCTGTTTAACGGGGTAAATAAGGGCAGTAATCAGGGCTGCATAAACACAGAGGCTGAATACTGTATATTTGGCTGTTTTGTTTAACAAGTTGAGGCACGGAGTGAGCACGAGAGAGCGGGGTGCACAAGTGTGTTCACGTGAACTGATGCTTTTCTGAATCACTAACAGCATTGCGGGCAATTAACTGCCCAATTAAAAATACATTAAAACTAAGTAACATAAATCTACTTAAGTACATCTATGAGCTACTTATGGTCTCACTAACACACATAGCTACACAATCAACACATTGATCTTTCACCATGGGTTGCATAAACCCAACCACGAGTACTAAACCTTTGTAAGGGTCAAACAACCCGGCGATGGAACATTATTCCTTCCAAAGTTCTAGAGACACACGTGTGCTCCTCTCATGCTGCCAACTCTCCACATCCAAAGATATGACAAGTGTAAGTCAGTGCAAGGGTTGGGCAGTGCCTACTCCTCTGCACCTCCACTCTCTTCTGGGGTTCTTGCTGTCAACGGGGTCACTCCTCAACAATCTGGACAATCTCTTGTCCTGGTCTCTCCTTGACACTCCTTCACAAACTCCTCTCCAAGTGTAATGTTCTCCTGTTCTTTTCTCTTTTTCTGAGATCTCCACTGTGCTGCTGCTGCCAATGAGGGTACTGCTTGTGTGCGCTGCCAATTGCCCTTGGGGATCCACCAACTGGTACCTGAAGTTGGAGCTCAAACTGTCTGTTTCCACTTCCACTTTGTGAAGCAATCCACCCCTCGTGAGTGCAGGAGTCTTGTATGGGTGTGAGCCAGAATTCAAGCAATTGGCTCAGCTCTCCACCACAACAGAAGCTTCCTACCTCAAATGTCAAATAAAGCTGCTGATGATGGACTTCTGTTGGATGGTGAACAATTTGGTGCCATCCAGTGAGCCATTTGCGGTGTGGAGGGAGCACACTCTGTCACAACAGCAATGAGCCAGTGTCAACAAGGGTCAGCGGGACTGTCTGACATGGTGTCTTACATTGCCAGCATACCAGCTTTGCACCCTCCCTGCTCACTCCGAGGCCACTTGGCATGGTGTTTCTTCACACAGCACCTCTCCTGTGTGGTACTGTGCTCTGCACCTAGTTGCTGAGGATGAGCTTTGCCCACTCTCTGTTTTGATGTATGGACATTAGTCAGCACAGCAAGTTGTGTATGCTGACTTAACTCCTGACATAGTAATACATTGAGAAGTTGTCCAATGCACAGCTTCAAACATTGAGTCGGCCTGCTGAACCATCACATTGAGTTGTGTTGTCAGTGCACTGCTCTCTCTTCTGATGCTGAACATGACTCTGCTGCTGCAATGTCTGCTTTCCACTCCCGATGCAGAGCTGCACCTTTGCCATTAAAGGCACCTGAAACACAAAGACCACATCTATCCATCTACCATGCAACACTCGATTTGATTCATGATTCCATTCAGTGTAGATTCATTTAGGCATTTCTCACTTTCAGTAGCAGGTTTGGAACAAGCGCCACAAACTGAGCTCTAATCTAACCAGAGCCATTCGTGATGTTTATTACAGAACGAGTCAAATAGATTTTACAGGACCAGATCAACTCAAAATGAAGCTGTTCTGCCTGACTGGTTTTCTCCAGAAGGAGGCGCTATGGTGCTAGTGTGTGTGTGTGTGTGTGTGTGTGTGTGTGTGTGTGTGTGAGTATCATTACTGTGCATCTCCAACCTCGAGCCCAGTGTGAAAACAATCCTTATTAGAGTTAAATGGGAATGTTAACACCTCCTCACCCCAAAACTCCCAGTAAGAGCTGCAGAACCATGATGCAGCTGAACTTGGGTGGGTCCTCAAAACCTGGATCTGTGGCTAAAGCATGTCTCTTGTTACTTGCTTCTCTTGCAACAATCTAAAAGAGACATTTGAAAAATAGAATCTTAAATAAAAAAAAAAAAATCTTATCTTATCTTTCTAGGGAATAACTGTAACTCATGGTTGTTGGCAGGTGATGAACGGATGCAATGCATCCAAATGATTGTCTGGTTTTTGATGGGAAAAAAAAAAAATACAGACACGGCAGCTAGAGTTTAGAAATGCTGGATTATTTTTAATATGTGTGTGTCCATGCTCTGAATGTGTATCACTTTCCCTTCTCTTTCAGATTTATATGCTGACAGGCTGTGCCGTTGAAGTCATGGCTGGTGTGCACTGTGGGTGGCCTGTACATCAAAATTAAGTGCCAAGCAGCTGAAGCGAAGAAAAAAGTACGTATGAAGGATAAAGCAGCTTCTAGAACTTCGACATCCAGCAGCATATGAGAGAAAGAGAGAGAGAGAGAGAGAGAGAGAGAGAGAGAGAGAGAGAGAGAGAGAGAGAGAGAGAGAGAGTTTTTGCCAATGAAAAGGCCACTAATTCAAAGTGCATTATCAAGAGTGGAGTCACACTGCCACCTCACTACTGCCACTGGTGCCTTTCCCTACTTTTCAATGCCCCTGTGTTTCTTCGTGCACTCACGTCTCTTTGTCTCTTTCACTTTTCTTTCTGTCCTTTTCCAGTCTCCCTCCTTCCATTCGCAGTCACTCTTTCCATCTATAAATAACTACATAAATAGAATTCCATTCAAGTGCAAACATTATGTACAATTATGACAAAAATAAGTCATGTTCCATCCATTACATTTATGCAAAGGAACTTGGTGGTATAGGGCAGGGTTGGGCAGGGGACCACCAGTGGACCATGAAGCACTCTCTAGGGCTCCATGCCAAACCTCAGAGGGAGACAGTAGTCCATACTGGGCTGATGATGACACTTTAGATAATAAAACTTGGAACAAGTGAAAATCAAAAGATCAACTGTGTTGAAGCCACAGTAAATACCAGATAAATATTATTGGTAAATTAAAGGCAAATTAAACAATACCAGTTTGAAAAAATGCTGCCATGGCATCTTATGGCCTGTTATAATTTATAGTTGGCATGGTTGTAGCCTGGTGGTTAGGGCACTAGCCGAAGTGCGAAGGGAAGTTTGCTGGTTCAAATCCCTGAACTAGCAGGACATGACTGAAGTGTCCTTCAAACTCAATTCTATGTGTCTATCTACCAACCTTGATTTGTGATATTTGTGTCTTGGTTTGGACTCACACGTGTGAAAATTCCGGCACAAATCACATCCGGTTAGAAACTGCAGAACCTGCTCTTTCTAACAGTAGTGATTATCTTGTAGTGCAGTGAAGCATCTGAGAGTAATTCATTGTGGAATATCATACTTTTATAAAATTTATAACTGTTTTTAGAAGCTCCTGTTATTTAAATCCAATATAATAAAACGGTTTTTAATTACCTGAGATGTTGGTCAAGTTGGCCGAGAACAAATAATTTCAGGTTTTGACTGCTGTGACAAGCAGTTTTAGAGATTGGCATGGATCCAAGAGGCAAAATCAGCCAAAACATTAAGACCGCCTGAATTTTTGAATACATTTTGTCACAGTAATAAGCTATATTATACAATGTCATATATATATTTTTGATTCTCAACTTATAGACACCAATCTGCCACTTTTTTTGTTCAGAAATCTAGTCTAAATCTTGAATGTGTAGTTTCCACATTCAAAAATGAGTGAAACAAATCGTTTGGCAGTTTTTGATAACAACATCTCTTTCATCAAGATATTAAACTTCTGATAGTATGGACACATCAAGTAATTACATATTTAAGAACCCAAAGGTCTTCCATAAAGATATCATCATATGCCATGTGACTATCTCATGTAATTACTGTGTTATTACAAAAAAAAGAGGCAAGAAAAACACACAACTTGTGTAGCTAGGGCTCAGCACATCTGAAATGTAAAATAAGGGTGGACGCTTAAGGTTAATTCTAGTGTACATAAGGTGAGCATCTTCAGAACATTGAAATAAACTGTGAAAAGATAGAAAATATGAAACTGGAAGGAAAGGCAATTTAGCGGGAGAGAAAGAGAGCGGGCGAGGGAGGTGGGTTCTTGGTGGTTGAGAGGGACGGATAGAACTTGCTCTGCCATCATTAGTTCTGCTCTCACTGTGGTGACGAGGCTGTAATTATGGGATGTGGTTGTCATGCTCCATAACGCACCCATTGTGAAGGTGTTAAAGATGATATTAAAGTCACAGCAATAAGAGAGTGAGAGAGAGAGAGAGAAGACTCAAGAGGAGACAGGCTCATTTGCTGGCTCTGTACTAATTATTTAAATTCCTCTATTGCACCTCAGCTGTTTCCACCTACTCTCTCTCTCTCTCTCTCTCTCTCTCTCTCTCTCTCTCTCTCTCTCTCTCTCTCTCTCTCTCTCTCTCTCTCTCATTTCCTTGCCATGATCTTTCTCTATTTCCCTCTTCCTTCTCTTCCTCTCTCCCTCCCACACTGCTAACTTCTCACACTTGGGGTGTAAGAGAAATGTCATAGGCCTCTTGTCATATTGTGACTGTGGTATCGCTGAGGAGAGCCAGTAAGCAGCCAAAGATAACTAACAGTCTGAAGTGGCAGCAGGGCAACCTACATGCAGACCCCATACATACTTCAAGAAAAGGTTCTCTTGCATACAGATGCTATTTGCTCCTCACACATCACGATAGTCTACAACAGAGCAAAGAGCATCTGTATGCAAGTCTCTGTTGCTAACTGGAGGGAGGAGGAGAATGCGGCAAAATCAAAATCAAACTTTGAAAATGACATTTTTGGTTCATATTGATGATGATGATGATGATGATGATGATGATGATGATGATGATGATGATGATTATTATTATTATTATTATTATTATCGTGTGTGTAATATTTGACTCATTACGGAACCCATTTCAACACACTTTCTAACTATACACAGAAGCTCTTGTCAGCGCAGTGGCAGCTTCCTGACATAACACTTTACTCTGGCATGCTGGGATACACACCTCTGTCGCTTCAAGATTTGAGTGTTTCATTCACTCTTGTTACCACAAGTGTATAAAATAAACACATAGTCATGCAATGCACCTTCACAAACATTTGTGAGAGCATGGATTACTCTGAGGAGTGCACTGAATTCCAATGTGTGCTGTAATTGGATGCCACCTCTGCATCAGTACTTTGTGATATTCCTTGGTATTCACAGTCAGTGAGTGGAAGTGTTTAGGAACAGCATTTCAGCACAAAGTTACAGCGTGAGGTCACGAGTGCTGGGAACATAGTGCATTAAAGTAGCCAGTGCTCTGCTGACCCAATAACTCAGATCAAGACCTCCTCTGGCATGAACGTCAGCACAAGATCTGTTCAGTGTGAGCTTTGTAGCGTGGGCTTCTATTGCCCGAACAGCTGCATATAAAGCCTTACATCTGAAAGCACAATGAAGCACGAAGAATGAAGGCGTAAAGCACCACAGCTGGACTCTGGAGCAATGGAATTGATTCATAGAGTCATAATCACACTTGTCTATCTAGGAGTTGGATGGACGGGGATGGGTTTGGTGAATGAGAGGAGAACAATACCTGACTGCATTGTGCCAAATGTAGAGTTGGAGGTGGAGAGACAGTGCTGTGGGCTTGTTTTCCAGGGGTTGGACTAGGACTTATGTTCCACTTACTAAACCACTTTTCTGTTCCAGCATGACTGTGTCCCAGCGTGCACAGCAAGGTCCATTAAGAGAGATCTGTCCTCAACCCCGTCGAACCCCTTTGGGATGCACTAGAATGGAGAGTGTGAGCCAGGCCCTCTCATTCAATAACATTGTCTTCCAAGACACACTGCAGAGTGAGAGAAAGCTTTTCTACAAGGAGGACTGTTAGAGCTGCGGAGAGACCCGATTCCATATTAATGTTTATGGATTTAAAGCGGGATGTCATAAAAGCTCCTGTAGGTGTAATGTTTAGGTGTCCCAATGTCAGGGAGTGGGAAGGAAATACAGCGTAGCAGTGATAAGTAAAGCCAAGAAAAGACAAGGCGTAAGCACAGAGGCCTTATGGGACACCACTGGCGAGGTGGATCCTGCTCATGTTACCTGATAAAAATGTCCCTCCAGGTAGGACTTTTACTACCTAGTTCCAGTGACTATTAGACTGGACAGGGTTGATAGGAGGATTTGGTGTGTTTAAGGCTGCAGTATGTTCAAAAATAACGAGATCTGATTTCTGATATACAGCTAGAAGTCTGAGGTGCAGTGGCTTGCAGTGGTTGCCATGGTTGCCTCCATGCACTGGGAATCTTAGGTTCAAGTCATATCCGGGTGAGTTTCTTCTATCCAGGTCAGATGAACTGGCAATTCTAAAGAAGCTGCTTACCACTGCATGATACTTTATATTTCTCCCTTCTTTTGGCCCCTGGAATCTGGTCCTTTTCCACTAATGCAGCTCCTAACAATGCAAACGTTACAAAACACTGAAACAATGGAGTTGTGTGATATCTAGGTCTAAACATCCCAGATTGCAAGCATATGTTGGTCCTCAGAGTTGATGGCAGCAAGCCAATGACAATCTGTCAAGTATCCCCCTCTGCTTGATTCAAAAATGTGATTGGGCTGATGATGTTGAGTCGTTATCTGCGTGTAGCGCACATGCTAAAAGCCTATTCATTTAAATATGCATTCAGCAGAACAGCTTATCCTCAGTGTGTGACAGAAGCCCCTGTTTCCCCTCACACACACACACACACACACACACACACACACACACACACACACACACACACACACACTTTTTCATTTTTGTTTCTCGTGCTCTAAGTGTGAGGCAGAGGGAGAAAATAGAAGGCTTTCATGTTTCAAACAGGTTTAATTAAGAGAAGGACAAAGACATCAAACCTCCACGACCTTAAGCGAGTCGCGTGGAATTCAATCTGCTTAGTCCAAGCAGGATGAATAAGAGGAATTAATGTTATTAATTTTCATCTTCAATGCATATTAAGCTTTCCACTGTAGTTGTGAGTTCAAGTGGGAGCAAGTACTAATGGTTTGTCTTGCAGCAAAGTAGAGATGAACAGATAAACGGGCAGAAAAGCAGCTTCATTCTCAGTAATATGAGGCAAAGAGCCTCAAACACACACACACACACACACACACACACACACACACACACACACACACACACACACACACACACACACACACACACAAACACTCGTACACACACAGTTACAAAATGATGGAACATACTAATCCGTGTGTGTGTGTGTGTGTGTGTGTGTGTGTGTGTGTACACTCAGGGTGTTGTACATTGTTATGGGAGTGGATTAAAGTGATCTTGACTCATGACCAAAAAATCCCTTTCATCTAGGTCTTATGAGCACATGAAAGACACTCCCACCACCACCACCACTATGTTTTTGCCCCCCCACCATCTCTTTCTTTCACTCAGCAGGATATTAGAGTTATTAGATATTATTATTTTTATTGTCCTCTGTCTCTCTCTCTCTCTCTCTCTCTCTCTCTCTCTCCACTGCACCCACTCTATATCAATTCAATTCAATTATTAAAAATCATTTGTTAACATTATTATTAGATTCCTCGTTAGAGAGAACTTTGGAGAAGGCCCTTTTTCACCCCACCCCTCTCTTTCTCTCTCTCTCTCTCTCTCTCTCTCTTTCTCTCTCTCTCTCTCTCTCTCTCTATCTGTCTAAATCTCTTTCTCATTCAAAACACTGTATTTTTGTCTTGTTAACTTTCACCACTCTCTCGTTCTCCCTACCCTTTCATTCTCTTGCCCCCATTCTTTCTCCCTCTCTCTTCTGTGTCTTCTTCTATATTTACCCCCCCCTCTCTCTCTCGTGTGTTGAAACATGAACACAGGGCTGTTCTGTTGTTCTGCAGGGATCAGTCAGATCTTTTCATCTGCGAATGCCGTTCATGTGATCAGACAGAGTGTCGCTCAGGGTTACGGCACCATTCACATTCACGTTCATGTTCACCCCTGCTGGCAGAGACAGGCCAGAAATGGAGCAGAGAGGAGGGAGTGGCAGTTTGGAAATTAGCCAAATGACCACTCTGATCACCATAATGGAGCTTCACAGCTGCTACAGATGTGCCTCAACGTGCATCATTACAGCGGGTTACGTCTGTGTGTGTGTGGGTGTGTGTGTGTGTATTGGCAGAGACGCAGGTGATGATATGTGCTCATGTGAGTCTGTTAGCACGGTCTCTCTTGGTCTAAAATACACTACATGTCCAAATGTTTGTGGACACCACTTCTAATGAATACATTCAGCTACTTTTGGTTGCACCCACCGCTGACACAGATGTGCAAATGCACATACACAGCTTGCCAAGTCACTGTAGAAAAGTACTGCCAATAGAATAGGACTCTCTGGAGCAGATAAACATGAACCTGTTTGCAATAGGTCTAATGCCAGGTGTTCTAGAGGGGGATAAGGTCCATTAGCATTGAAATGTGGAGCAGAGCAACTTTGTTCTTGGGAATGATGATGCATCTGTGCTTCTGGGATGATCTGGGGAATTGGTGATCATTGAACATTTCACTGAATTCAATCAAAGCCTCACACAAATGGTCCACAATCTATCAACATGTCAACATGTCATTTGAGCAAGTATCTCAATTATAGTCCTTATAGTATACAACTACGACTCATGCATTACTGATGCTTCTTCATATACAATCTAAATGTTACTGTGACATTTGTTGATCCTAATCCACGTTGGGGTGTGTGGGATAACAGGTCTTCTCAAGCATGGCAACTTGGTTTGACTTGAATATTAATTTCACACGTGGGCAGCCCAGTCCACAGCGCCTGGGGAGTTAAGTGCCTTGCTTAAGAGCACATGCCCTGCCAGTTAAGGGAATTGTACCAGCAACCTTCCAGTAACAAAGCAGGTTCCCTAACCACCAGGCCACAGCTGCCCATGAGCAGCTTCACCATTGACACTTTTAAAAGGTGCTATGCAAATGGATGTCCTACTAAATTTTAGTAGACACCATATCAAACACCTTCTTCAGACATTATGGTAAATTTCCTCCTTTCGAATAAAATGGCTGTTTGAATATGAGAATGAATGAATCCATGTACAGTTATTTGAAGCACATCGTTGCTTTTCTGGTGAAATTCTCTACCAATTTGATGTGTCACACACCTACCTTCACATTAGACGTTGAATCCAAGATGTCAGCATTGAAGATGGTGTTGACACAGCCTAACAAGATTCCCCCTTTCCCCACAGCTTGTGTCTAAAATTGGATCACTGTCTGCCGTTTTCATTTCAGGATGGTGTTTCCTCACGTTTGAGACACACTTTATAATATTAAAAATGAGCTACAATCGTTATATATATATTTTTTATATTAAATGAAAGACCAGGAGCAGTGCTGATGGCACAGAGTTCAGGAGCTTGTTTGACCAAAGGGATGTAGCAGCC
This sequence comes from Acestrorhynchus altus, assembly GCA_034509495.1. NCBI lineage: Eukaryota > Metazoa > Chordata > Actinopteri > Characiformes > Acestrorhynchidae > Acestrorhynchus > Acestrorhynchus altus. Next base: position 44,957,258 of record CM067503.1, on the reverse strand, counting down.
ACAATGTTCTTTTAGAACAAGACTGTCATTCAGTTTATTGAACCAGGGAGGGTGATTCAAAATGCCTGCGTTGCCAGTGAGGACCCTACTGACCCTATAGTTACTGTCCAAATCTCCAAAACTGGCGACTGTGTTAGAATGCAAAAAGCCTGTAATTCCAAGTCCATTTGTAATAATTTTTCTTGGCCCATTCATGATGAGATCTTTACACAATCTAAAGCTGCAATGCTCAGATGATGTACACTATGAAAGGTGCTACAAAGGGTACTTTAAGCAATGCCATAGAAGAACTATTTCTGGTTCCATGACAAATGTGTAAGTAAAAAATGGCTTTTCTATGGCTTCACTCAAAGAACCCATGGACGTATATTTCTTTACTTTACTTTATTTCATTTGGCAGATGCTTATTATCCAAAGCAACTTACAATGCAAGTACAAAAGAATATGTCTATACGCATCAGATAATGCAGGTGTTCTCTAAAGAGCTCAGTTTTTAGGAGTTTCTTAAAGACGGCGAGAGGACTCCATTGCTCTGGTTGAAGTAGGCATCTTGTTCCACCATCTGGGAACTATGGAAGAGAACAGTCTGGATTGCTTTGTGTGGATGTTGGGTAAAGCAAGGCGACGTTCAGTGGAAGAGCGCAGTGGCCGAAGCGGGACATAGGCCTTTAGGAGCAAGTGCAGGTAGTGCAGGCACCTGCTCTGTCATCACCTTGTAAGCGATCGTACAGGCTTCATATTTAATGCGAGCAGCAACCGGAAGCCAACGGAGCTCAATGAGCAGTGGGGTGACATGTGCCCTTTTTGGGTGGTTGAAGACCAGACGTGCTGCTGCATTCTGGATCATCAGTAATGGTTTTATAGCACAGGCTGGAAAAAAGACAGATTTCAAAAGATATACTAAGATAATCAACAACGCACTGTAAATAACAGTGACGATTTGATAGAAGGATGTTGGTACAATTAGAAACATTCAGATCTATGTAGAATTTCTTTGTCTTCAGCAGCCAGTCTGGTATCTTTACCTGAACGAAGGTTTCATTACCTAACCCTCATACTGTGCGGCAGTGGGCTACCCGGCTAGTCCTGGATGCCTTGTAATCAATGTCAGACCATCTTTCATTGTCAGTGCTGTAAGATGGTCTCGCTTCCACTAATATGTGTTCTGTCCAGTGAAATATTAAGTTGTCAGACATGAAGATCTATCATCTAATAATTTTGTGGGTGCCATTCCTGAAGGTCTAGCCTCAGGTCTGCATGTTATTTCTGAAGGCATCATGAGTGCACAGGGAAGTCAGTGGTAGCAGATATGAATTTACTTGTCTAAGCTGTTGAAAAATTGCCCAAACATAGACCCAGTCCAAACACACACTGACTTACTGCAAACCTAATGCCATTTGTATAAGTATTATTATCGTTGTTATTATTATTCTGAGGGAAGTGGGTGTCTCTGATGAACTATTTGCTCAGTTCTGTGGACTTCACTCAGTTTCTTGGCTGAATATCCAGTATCTCAAATGAGTACTGCAAAAAAAATAATTGAAGATGGCTAATGTCCAGGGAAATTAGCAGCCCTATGGGCAGGCTATGACTCCATAACAACGTGTACACACACATACACACACACCCAAGCATGTTCCTCTGTCTACTGTGGTTCCAGCTGTGTGGTGTACCCTGAAGTGTCCCACTCCTCCTTGGCACTTGATAAAGTATCAGGGGGAGTGCATCAGCAGGGTGTGCATGTACGTTTAGAAGAGGGTTTTTATTCCTTGATGCTCTGTAATGTATTCAGTCCAGCAGTGACCCCACCCGCTGTGCTTACAGAATGGCCCTAAAAACCCTGTCAGATTCTTTCGCTCCATGTTTCATTATTCATAAACTGAAATTAATAACCACCTCTTTGTCCCCAGGCTGTGTGTGTGCATGTGTGTGTGTGTGTGTGTGTGTGTGTGTGTGTGTGTGTGTGTGTGTGTGCACGCGTGCTCATGTGTGTATGCTCGCCCCAAGGCTGTGATTGTCTCTTTGAGGGGTGAGGAGAGGAAATGAGAATGGAACACCAGAGAGAGAGAGAGAGAGAGAGAGAGAGAGAGAGAGAGAGAGAGAGCCAGAGAGAGAGAGAGAGAGAGCGCAATAGTGGGAGGGCCATAGAATAGGCACTGCATTGGATTGACACAATATGATGATGATGATGATGATGATGATGATGATGATGATGGTGGTGGTGGTGGTGGTGGTGGTGGTGGTGACGGTGGTAGTAGACAATGAGGCGGCCTGCTGCGTGTACGAATAATGTACTGTATGTGTTTTCTCCTTCGTTTGCAAAGATCTTCTAGAGGTTGAAAATACACCCAACTCCAGCGTAAACAAGTGCAATGTGTACATCCCCGGTGGCAGCATTTGACACACGAGAGACTACAGACTCTCATGTCCTGTCATGGTCAGCCCCAGAGACATGTCCAGGATGGCTTCTGTCCAGGCATCCAGAGAGCACGTCTGTCTTACAGTATCGCACATCACAGTGGCCTGTTTTCAATGCAGAACTAGCAGCTGCACTTACAGACTGTCAGAGCAGCCGCAGGAATAATAACCCAAGTCATTAGCAAAGGACAAAGAGTCAGAGATCATGAACTATGACTGCAGTTTTAAATAGCCCTTGTGTGCGAGAGACAGAGCGGGTGAGCACATTCTTGATCTTTGCCTATAGACGCCACTATGCTGAAAGACATTTCCATTTTCTCTCCGGCAATTCCATCCCTAGTGTGCCAACCAACAATTTCACGCAACGGAATGTGGGTGCGTGGGTGTGTGTCCATGTGTGGGCGAGTCTTTAGATGATGTCATAGACTGTCGCTGCTTAACTGTCCTTTTAAGACTTTTTTGATATGATTTCAATCTGTTGTATTAAAATCGAAATAGAAATGCTATAAAATGATTGAATGAAATTTCATGTCACATCACTTAAAGCAATATCTACATATGTATGTATGTATGTATGTATGTATCTATCTATCTATCTATCTATCTATCTATCTATCTATCTATCTATCTATCTATCTATCTATCTATCTATCTATCTATCTATCTATCTCTGCTTGTCAACAAATGCATATTTATAGCTGTATATTTATAGCTGTATATTTATAGCTGTATATTTATAGCTGTATAAATTATATTATATTAATAACAGTAGGAAGAAAGCAATGGGAGCACAGGAGCAACAAGAACTATAGGCAATTTGCATCCACATAAAAAGGTTTGACCCTCCTTGTTGAAATCCATTATTCATTTTCTACACAAAAGATCTTTCTTCATGGGAAATAAACGTATAAATGGCAATTTATGCTATTTTAAGAGCACAATTTCTATTAATTTGTTGCATCTAAAATAAGAATACATACCAAACCTTTGTAGTTGCCCCATTTTCTGTTTTGTTATAACAATATTTTGTTTTAAGCAGAGAAACAACATTTATGCATTAAAATATGTGAAGTGTTTAATTGAGACTTCTAATGTCTCAAGTGTTCAGTACAAAATGACATTATTTGTGCAAACTGTGTGTGTGTGTGTGTGTGTGTGTGTGTGTGTGTGTGTGTGTGTGTGTGTGTGTGTGTGTGTGTGTGTGTACGTGGATTTAATGTAAAGAGATAGAGACGCATTGAGTCTTGGCTCACACAGAAATTGGAAGTGTCGCAGTGGTGAGCTGGAATTCTGTCAGCAAACTTCATTTTCAATCAGGGAAGGAGAGCGAGCAGGAGAAGGAAGGAAATGAAGCTTTCTGAATTATTGAGTATTTACCCGCCTTACTTTTGTTTGTGCCCCAGTCTCCACTACCTTAAAACATCTACATGAATAAACTAGCACAGATGTACTTCTAGAACCCACTCAGGTTGCATATTTGTCACTGTCATAAAAACCTCACGACTCCTTTTTTTACACACTGTACCACTTGACCTGCTGTCCTTTACACTGTACAAACAGTACGTGAACCAACAGAAACTGAAATCATTAAAGCAAGATTATTTTAATATTAAGAATATAGAGAAACTATGAAATTATATTAAGTAGAAGAACATTATCATTGGAACTTCAAGCTCCAAATGCTGCTACTCTACATCAATCATGAGAAGAATTGAGAAAACCTCATGAACACCTTTGTCTTCTTTAACATATTTAAATATATGGATATTTGATCTTCATCAAAGCTATATTGAGAGATGGAGGTGATATAACAAGAAATCTCTTTTAATTATTTGATTTAATCATTTATAAAACATAATAATTATTAGAAAAGCAATTTTCTTGTGAGAGAAAGATGGAACACCCCCACATTTATTACAATGCAGAAGGCCTAAAATTAGAGGCAGGTGCAGCACATCAGCTGAGAGGACTTTGGAGGAGCTTGATTTATTTAAACCTCAGACATTAGTTTGGTTTGCTCTTGATTACTGAAGTGAGTGGAATCACCATGGCAAGATACAAAGATCTCTCTGTGGCCTTCAGAAAGAAGGTTGTAGTTGCAGATAGATAGATAGATAGATAGATAGATAGATAGATAGATAGATAGATAGATAGATAGATAGACACACCTTATACAACATATAATTATAGTATTAGGCCTCTAAATCATTGAGGTTTATGCCATAGATCAGATGTTAGAACTGACCAGGTCCAGCAGAATCTTCTAATTTCCCTTCTCTAACACATCTAACAAACCTAGAGGTTAAGGAGTGAGTTGATTCAGGTGTGCTTCGCAGGAAAAGCATCAAACTACAGGAGTCTGGCCATTTTGGACCAGAATTCTTCACCAGTGTCTTAGATCTTCCTTTATGGGTATTGTACGGCAGTATCACAGGATTTAGTTCCCCATCTGCAGAGCAGTGGGCAACCACCTCAGCACCAAGGGAGCAATTGGCAGTTAGGTGCCACCTCAGCTGTGAGCTCTGTTCTTTTACTTATCCTGCCCTAACTTCCTGCTGGCCCAGGGGATCAAACTGTCAACCTTCTGCCTGCTTCTCTTTAAGTCACAGTTCCCCAGTTTAACCCGCTTATACCCCTAGAGGGTCTCCTTCAGCACTGTTAACTGTGCAGTAATCTCTGTTTTTACTACACTATTGAAGCATAATTGTATACTTTCACAATTAATTAGGTTGTTAGAGCTCGAATTAATTACATTTACATTCAATTTGCATTCTGTAGAAACAGGTTCATGTCTGCTCTTCGGCTCAAAGAACGATGTAACAGAAATGCAAAGAATGGTTAATAGTAACAGCACACAGAAACACACCTTCTCCTGATTTCTCCGAGCTTGTGTGTAGAGTATACTTAGTGCAGATTTTGACCATTGATTTCATATGTCACACCACTGACGGGTATTAATACCACATTCCAGGGTCGTTGCGAGAGGCATGAGATGAGTGTTTTTTTTTGCCTCATTGATACAAAATTCAAGCAGTCGTAGGTATGCATTGACTCTTACATTGACTCTTTTATAACTCTTTATAATCTATTATTAAAGTATTTAGTAAATGATGATTCTGTAAATGATTTCACTGCAGTCTGGTGCAGCTTTCACTGACGTCTCTGCACTTCAAGGCTGGAAAGCAGCCCATACCTCCTGAGACACTTTCCACTCTCTCCATCTCCATCAGCTGCTCTGCACATTGTTCAGGTCACCACAGAGTGTGGGTTAGATGGACTGCTACCATGCCACACTATAAGGGAGGTCAAACGGTTAAAGAGAAAAAGAAGGAGCGAGGAGGACTTTGCTGGCATCACTGATGGAAACTTCATTTTAGCTACCGCAATAATCCAACTTAACGTGATATGTTGTCCACGAAACACAAATTCTGGAATAGAATAGACTGCAGTATGTTGAATTTGTTATGTATAGAAGTAGAATGACCGTTCTATAATGTGCATGCCTTTGTGGGCCTATATATCTATCCTTTCACATTATCTGTGTGTTTGTTTCTGTTACACTCACACACTCTCTTGCTATTTCTGCTGTTTGCTTCTCCATTCTGGACTCAAGAGGAAATCACACATACAGCATTTCATAATTGATATGATCCTAAATATAGAATGTCTCCTAAAGATAGTTTGACACTCATGGGAATGGACAAATTACTGACACTACCCAGACATCCAGAAATCCTAACCTAACCCTAACCTTAAATGAAACCTAAACTTAAACAAAGCCTTACTGTACCCCGTAACCTATATACCACCTAAACTGAACCTAACCCAAACCTTTATTAAAATTAAACCTAACCCAACCCTAACCATAGAAGAATGGTAAATATGTCCTGTTTCTGTCCTCAAAATCCTTTTGTAGAAGCTCCATAACACAAAAAAGCAGCACGCTGACCTTTGTTGTATTCTTAATTTATTTCCTATTTTGTGTTGGCTTTTGGCAAAACAGTGTCACCAGTGGACAGGAGCTCATTGTGAATTATAACATAAGTATGTGTACAAATCAAGTAACTATCTGGAATGACATGTTCAACATTTTAAGCACAACATTTTACAGTTTCAAAATAACAAAAGAATTCTGCACCTTTTGTTCTCCAAACACACCTTTGCTCATTGCAGCCACAAAAGTCTATTTAAACATCATCAGTCCACCAGCCCTGTTCCCAGATGTGGTTGAGGTGCTCATTTGAACACTTTCAAAGCTAAATAGTTTGGTGAGATTGCAGGAAATGTTTTGCGGACATTGCTGCAGAGTAGGAAAGTGCACCTTCCATCTGGTGAATCTTCTGAAGGTCTTTAGTTTAGTTAAACCTCAAGCTTTAAAATTTGCCTCACCTGGCCTTTCCGACAAAAACAGACTCCACAGCTCTGACCAGTTCAGTTCCTTCAGTTCAGTGCTCAGATTTCTAGTGGCGCAGATCCATTTAAATGGTAATGCATTTTTTGACTTTAATAAAAATCATACATAAAAATAATACAATAATTTTGCCTTAAATGTTGAAAAGATGGTTCATCATCTCTACACGTTTTTCCAGTTCAGTTTTTTCATAGTGTAGGAGAATGTTCTCTTTCTGTCTCTCTAGCTCTCTCTCTCTCCCCCTCTCCATATATCTGTCCCTTCCTCTTTCTGTTAAACAACCACACACACACACACACACACACGCACACACACACACACACCTACTTTCATCTCACTAGTTAGCCTCCCAGTGCCTCTGATATTTTACCCCTGTCTCCCCTTTACTATAGTGTTCTTCTCTCCCTCAGGCATAAGAGGAAAAACATCTCTACCTTTGGGCTCTGGCAGAAATGAGAGAGAGAGAGAGAGAGAGAGAGAGGAGAGAGAGAGAGAGAGAGAGAGAGAGAGAGAGAGAGAATGCACTTGCTGCTAAGCCTATCCATCCACCCCCACCATCACCCCAAGAGGGTGTGGAGGAAGCATTGGTATTGAGGAAAATAAAGAGAGAGAGAGAAGAGAGAGAGAGAGAGAGAGAGAGAGAGAGAGAGAGAGAGAGAGAGAGAGTTTGTGGAAGTTTTGGTTTACGGTTCTCGCTCCTCTAGCTATGGGATTTGAGGAATGAGGAATGTTATACTTTGTTGTAACGAAGCGTGGATGGATTTTAGAACAGGTTATGTGCCTGTGTGTGGTGCGAGTGGGTGGATGTGTATGTATGTGTGTGGGTGGATTGATGTGTTTGTCTTTTTATGCAGCATCTCCATAGGCTTCCTTATTCAGATGCTACAATGTAATATGATAACGATGGGTAAAAAGCACCAGCAGGCAACTTGGGTCACAGCTTATCAATGTTACTGTGATCAGTTTTTCTTCACTGATGCGGCGTAATTGCTGGACTCACTTTAGAAACGCTGCTGCAAGCTCACAGCAGCAGTTTGTGTTTCAGAGCCCCTGGAGAAATCTCATTTCTTATGAACAAATGATTTTTTTTTATCATAAATTCTTTATGAAAGCTCATATGTGGCTGGCCCCAAATAAATCGATTTATTATAAAATCTGTGATACAAATAAATCTTCTTAGGACAATTGCTAGAAAACTACTACGCTTTAATTGGACCATCCTTGTTTCAAAAATAAATCCAATATCTTTGAGATGAGTTAGATGAGTGTTTGTGATCCAGAGCTGATCATTTATCATCTTGACCTCAGTAACGCTCCTGTGGTCAAATGCAATCAACTAGTCACAGAAATATAGCATATAGTTGATATTGCTGGAGCAAACGAGAATGAACAGATGTCTGCAAAGTTTTGAAATCTAGAGTCAGACTCACCGGGTCATATTATCTGTGCTATGACATGCAAAATATGCTGCCCAGCGGTTACAGCAGCACTATGTGAAAACTGACATTTCTGGTGCCTGGGCTCCCCCTACAGTCAGGAAGTGTAATTTGTGTCACCCATTAGGAAAGACAAGCATTACACATGCATTTCTGGACAAGTCCAGAGATACAGAAGCACATGAAAGAATCAGTGCAGTAGAGTAATATTAAAGGATTTTACACAAAGTTTTACACAGAGTTACAGTGTTTATGAGTGTTGTCCTGCACATTTCACCAGAGTTAGCCCAGTTAGCGGAATGCTAAGCCCTGAGTAGCAATGATTTAGACATGATATGGTTTGGCCCGTGCTCATCCTGTTCAGCATCCTGAAACTGCAATCAACACATCCATAAAAAGATGGAAAACAACTTTTTTTTTTGCTGCTGCTTCAAATGATGGTCACCTGTGCCATCTAAGGTTTCTTTGGATAACTGTATTGAATGGTAACATGGCTTATTTCACATTTTTCTATCAAAATTTCATAATTGCACATAACTTTTTGCAAATCGTTTAGATAGAAACCTGGACAGAGTTCAACATGCTGGTCTGTCAGAAATATCATATTTATTTTATGCATCTTTGGTTACTTTGGGACTTTTATAAACATTGGCCCTCATTTGCCCACATGTTAAGATTTTTTTTTAATTATTGTTCTTAATAGAAGTCCTACCAAAACCTGTTTTTAAACTGCAGAATTGTTCACTGCTCCTTTTAATAATAATAATAATAATAATAATAATAATAATAATAATAATAATAATAATAATAATAATAATAATTCATTTTATTTCAAAGGCCTTTCTGGCACTCAAGGACATCATACAAAGAGTAAAATAGACAATAAAATTAAAATCATAAGAAAAAACAAATAGGATACAATATAAAAAGTCAGATGGAGTCAGATGGAGAAGGCAGTTCTAAACAGGTGTGTTTTGAGTGCAGATTTAAAGTGTGTAAGTAAATTTATGTTCCTTATCTGAGGTGGTAAGGAGTTCCAGAGTTGGGGAGCAGAGCGACTGGAAGCTATGCTCCCCATGGTGGTGAGACGGGCAGAGGGGACAGTCAGGTGGATGGAGGAGGACGATCTGAGGGAGCGAGCGGGAGTAGCAACATGGAGAAGATTGAAAAGATATGGTGGAGAGAGATTGTGGATGGCCTTGAAAGTGAACAGAAGAATTTTGTATTCTATGCTGAACTTAACAGGGAGCCAGTGAAGCTGTTGCAGCACAGGAGTGATGTGGTGAATGGATGGGGTTCTGGTGATGATACGGGCAGCTGAGTTCTGGACCAGTCGGAACTTATGGAGGTATTTGTGGGGGAGACCGTAAAGGAGGGAGTTGCAATAATCCAGGCGGGATGTAATAAGGCAGTGAACAAGGATGGCAGTGGAATGGGGAGTAAGGGAGGGGAGGAGGCGGTTGATGTTATGTAGGTGAAAGCAGGCAGACAGGGTCATGTTGTTGATATGAGACTGAAATGAAAGAGTACTCTCAAGGATGACATCTGGACTCTTTAACTGTGGGGCGGGAGAAACCTTTCTATAATGATGGATCCCATTGTCCCCATAAACTGAACAAACCCCAGATAATAAAGTGCTGGTGTTTTCAGCTCTTTGTACATTTCTTCTTGGGAAAGCTTTGAAAAGCTGTCCCTGGTTCTTAGCATCTTATAGTTTTAATGAGAGATCATTCTCCACACAGCAGTGATATCGACTTGAGTGTGTTGTGTTAATGTGTGTTGTAGAGTGCGTCCTGCACGGCAGTGTTGCTGGGGTAGGTACATCAGCATCTCTGCTGGGTGGTCCACCAGCCAGTAACAACCGCCTGAGCGAATCTCTGTAGTCAATCTGCAGAAACGAACCGAACAGATTGATGATTAGAGGACGGTTGACCCAACGTGTTAGCTAAATGTGTTTCATACAGTGGTTGGAATTGCCTGGGATACCCATCCCCCGGAAGGTGTTAGATAAATTCAGTGTAGGCAAAGCAATTATGGAGAACCTGTAGTGGCCCTAATGAATATCATGTAGAACAGGTGTTTGTAAAGAATGCAAATAAACTCTTGTTATACTTCCTAGAGGGATGCAGCGTGTATTACACAGTGATTTAAACACGTATCCCTCTGGCTACAGACTTTTTATCTGTATAATAATTTACCTGGGTTTTGCCTCTAAGCATCATACACAGTGTTTCTCTGTGTGATGCTGTTCTCTGTCGTTAGGTGAGAAGAAGAAAACCTCGTAGTTTTATTAAAACAAGATTATGTATGTTTTATTAGAGATTCAGCTCTGGTGCCCTGAGAGGAAAAGCTGTTCAATAACGATGTACTTCCGCTGCACACATAAAGATAAAGGGACACACACACACACACACATTCTGCTCTTAAACACTCGGTGCTCAAATGAACTCATGAACATAAACATCTCTCGCCTCTGGACTGTGGGAACCAAATAACGCTTCAGTGTAGCCAATACAACCCGTCCAAAAGGGACGTCCCCTGCAGAGTGTGACTGATGACTGACAGAATGTGATTGATGTTGTTCATCACCCTCTTAGGGTGTGTGTATGCGTGTGTATGTGTCTGAACACAGAACCAGGGAAATGGGCAGAAGTTAGTCTGTGTTTGCTGGCTGTCAGCACAAATGAAGCAGCAGAGATATGAGGCCTTGACAGAGTCGCTGTGAGTTTGTGAGGTTAAACAGAAGACGCCATCCGTGATGGGATTGTTCTTGTCATGAGGAACTTCTCTAATATAATGAATGACATCTAAATGCCTTAATGTGGACAGACGGAGAAACACTGCAGCATTGTAACCTCTTTCTCAACCCACGTCACCACTTTTCCACTTCAAATATCTACATTGGACCCAAACCTGAAGCTCCATTCTGCCTGTCCAAAAGAGCAGTTAGTGCTATATCATCAGTTTGCATAAATACTAGACCAGTGATCTGTGAAAGGTTTGACAGTTTAACTCAATTGAATTTCCATTTCCCTAAGGCTAAAGTTAGGTTAAGGTTTAATGTAAGGTGCAGATGAAGGTATAGGTTTAGGTTAGGTTATGATTACATTTAAATTAAGCAGTAGGTTATAGATAAATGAAGGTTAAGTTAGTAATAAAGTTCTGTTTTGGTGTAGATTAAGGTGTAGGTTTGTCTTAGTTTAAAATGATCGTTAGTTGAATATTAAAATGTAAGTTAAGATTAGGTTAATGTGTAGATTAATGTGTAGGTTAAGGTTAGGTTTGGGTGTAGATTAATGTGTAGGTTAAGGTTAGGTTTAGGTGTAGAACGTGTTAGGGTAGGGTTGGGTGTAGATTAATGTGTATGTTAAGGTTAGGTTTGGGTGTAGATTAAGGTGTAGGTTAAGGTTAGGGTTGTGTGTAGATTAATATGTATGTTAAAGTTAGGTTTGGGTGTAGATTAATGTGTAGGTTAAGGTTAAGTTTGGGTGTAGATTAAGGTGTATGTTAAAGTTAGGTTTGGGTGTAGATTAATGTGTAGGTTAAGATTAAGTTTGGGTGTAGAACAGGTTAGGGTAGGGTTGGGTGAAGATTAAGGTGTATGTTAAAGTCAGGTTTGGGTGTAGATTAATGTGTAGGTTGAGGTTAGGTTTGGGTGTAGATTAATGTGTAGGTTAAGGTTAGGTTTAGGTGTAGAACGGGTTAGGGTACGGTTGGGTGTAGATTAAGGTATATGTTAAAGATAGGTTCAGGTCACGTTAAGGTCACATTTAGATGTAGATTAAGGTGTAGGTTAAGGTTTAGTTTATATGTAGTTTAAGGTGTGGGTTAAGGGCTGTAAACGAATCTTAAATGTTTGTGCATTTGCACATCTGTGTCAGCACTGCACATCTGTGTAACCAGCGTCAGTACTGTATGTGCCCTCACGTCCTGACAAGGTATAGAAACGTGGTAGTGTTTTCATATGAATGCATGTTTACAGTATGTAAACGCACACACACACACACACACACACACACACACAGAGAAAAGAGCTGTCTCTGAATGTCCAGGCTGATACAGAAGAAGCACTAGAGCTCCTGTTCGCAGTAATTAGACGGGCGTCCACTCCACGGCCAGCCTTGTGTGAAAATCCTCCAGATGTGATAATTCCCTCTATCAGATAGAGATATTAAGTATGAGTCATTTCAATTATGGCCTGCTGCTTTACGCTGCTAGAGCCGCACTGAGACATCAAAGAGGCTTCTGATGGCCTGAATGGAATTATCTTCACCCGTTTCAATAAACACATATGGAGAATTCTGTCAAATAATAAGAAGATAAAAAATCTGGGGGGTTTTATTAAGTGACTTTGATTGGTCGAGCTGTGGTAGCAGGGTGATGACCTCATCAATTTCCTTTCCGCCTCTGATGGAAAAAAGCCATTGTATCTACAAAGAGTGCACAGGTTAGCTTCAAACACAGCTTTAGATGTAACACACACACACACACACACACACACACACACACACACACACACACACACACACACACGCACACACACACACACAATAAAGCCTGGCAGAAGTACTTTCATTAATTCCTTCACAGATTGAGTCAAACCTCTGGCTTCTCTGAGCTCACCTGAACTTGAGGATCAAACAAATGTGCATAAGTGTGCCTTTTAAGTGTGTGTATGTGTGTGCGCATGCATGTGTGTGTGTGTGTGTGTGTGTGTGTGTGTGTGGTGACATGGTGGCATGCATGAATAAAGGGAAGACCTGACCTCTAAAGATTTATGAAGATTATGAAGATTTAAGGTGTTTTATTTTTGTTGTAAAGAGATTTGAGCTCTCAGAAAATATTTACCAATTTCTGAAAATAATTAGCTTGTTAGGGCTTATTACTATCATTGTTTGGAAAGGTCAGGTGATGCAAATTACAGAGCTTTATAAACACCTCAATCGTTGTTCCAAAACCTCCTCCAAGGTTAAATATACTGGATCGAACTTCTGGATTCAACATTCAATATTATTTTGTTTGAGGCTCCTCTGTTATCAACATGTGGCAAATAATTGGTTTTGGTCAGCTGTTAATTTTGAACTCAAAACAGGTTTGCAAGTATTAAATATTGTCGTTTATGCTTCACTTTTTTGACAATGCTTTATTTCATTGATTTAATTTTATTTTATTTCTAAACTGGAAGTGTGGTTTTATTATTGTAGCATTTCTCTCCTGCGTGTCCATCAGAATATGCCCTGTTAGGAAGAAACATAAAGTTACTGTGTAAGAAAGTGAGTTTATTATGAATTTTGGGTCACTTTTCTACTTTCCCTGCAAAATACATTCATGAATGAGTAAAAAAAATCAAAATTAAAGCATAAAGAAGTGGTTGATCAGTCTAATGTACTACCAGTATGATCTGAGGATCTCAGGTTCGAATCACGGGTGCTGCTTGCCATCGGCAGCCGGAGTGTGAGCGAGAGCAAAAATGGCCATGCTCCCTCTGGGTGGGTAGATGGCGCTCTCTCCACACATCACACGCAGTGTGGCGTTGGCTAACACAGGCATCGGTCAGCATTTGTATCAGAGTCCTTTTGATGCCCAGTATTGATATATGTATCAGAAAAGGCATGTGCTTGTCTTGACCCTCCAAGTGTCAGAAGCATCCTATGTGATGGGGAGAAAAGTGTGAGGAGGGAATGGGAAAAATGAAAAAATGAGTAAAAGATAGACGAATAGGAAGAAGGAGAGAAATCAAAATGAAAAGTGCTGTACAGTGAACAAATGCTGTTGTGCTGCATGAGTCTGTTGTTCTCCTAAATCGAGATGCTCCATTACTGGCATTCTGTTGGTTTGCTGATGTCATTCACAGACACAGAGGCTGTTCCTCCATGTGTTCCGTATATGTTCCAGTGAGTTCTCTCATCCTTGCATCCCCACGTTCTCCTTGGCAGTGTCTGTGAGCAGTGTGCTGTGAGCACTGATGAAGGACTAGAAGATGACCAACACAAACTGTCTTAAACATATGAGCTTCTATCGCTGACTTTACATCTACAAGGTGGACCAAGTAGGTAAGAATGTCTAATAGATTGGTCAGTGAGTGGACACAGTGTTTAAACACTCCAGCAGCACTGTTGTGTCTAATCCACACGTACCAAAACAATGCACACAAACACACCATCACCATGTCAATGTCCCGTAATGCCCATTAGGTCACAAGGTGATGGTCCTGTGGGGTCCTGACTGAAGATGGGACGAACAGATGAACTACAGTCTGTAATTATAGAAGTACAAAAAGCTCCTGTATGGTCAGTGGAGCTGAAAACATGGACAGTGAGTGGTGATCCACTGGTGGGATGTTCAGCGTACAACAACATGCCTAAACAATGTCTCGGGTAGGGCACTTCAGCTCGGGAAGGGCACTTCAGAATGATATGACTCCCAAGTTAATGTGAACGGCTTCTCCTAAATACTGATTGGGATGATTTTTTTCCTCCAAAAATATTGATAGGGACATGTCCCTATAGTCCATATTCAAACCTACACCCGTTTTTGTGACCCCACAGTGAAGCAGAAGTGAGGTAGGTGTCTACAACATCAGTATGTTTGCTTTGAAAGCAGAGATGCCCTGCTTTACAAGTTGAACTGTAATCGGTGTAGCTGTGAAATTTGCCCTAGGAAATATGTAAGGGATTAAAGTGTGTGTGTGTGTGTGTGTGTGTGTGTGTGTGTGTGTGTGTGTGTGTGTGTGTGTGTTGTGTGTGTGTGTACATAATTTACAGTCACCCTTCCTGATTGCCTTAATGAGCCTCTGCCAACCAGAATATTGGCAGTGAGTCAACCTTTACTAATATCAGACAACACACACACACACACACCTGCTGGAGCACACTCCAGGGCACATACGGGCAGAGAGTTATTTCAGTGGTCGGCATATAGGACAGCTCATTCATGTTGGCACTAAATTGAGAGATTTAAGGTAGTGGGTGTGTGTGGGTGGGTAATGGATATGTGTGTGCTCTTTGATGGGGTGCAGATGTCCAGCCAGTTCGTTTAATGAGCTTTAGCGTGATCGACTTTCATGTTATCAGTGGGTCCTTGCAACATCCCTCACTGATAGGAGTGTTCATCACTACTTCTTCTAACATCTCTATGAACTCTGTGTGTGTGTGTGTGTGTGTGTGTGTGTGTGTGTGTGTGTGTGTGTGTGTGTGTGTGTGTGTGTGTGTGTGTGAGGTGTGTGTGTGTGTGTAAAGAAAGCAGCAGAGATCAGCATTTCTATATCTTACTTAGAATTATTACTTTGGTATTAATAGCATATACGATATTATTACTACAATTAGTGAATTTTCTGAAAATACAGTAAAAAAAATGTATTTATTTGCTTTCTTAAATTAAAGTTCAATTATTCTATGGTAAATAAAAGTACACTTTACATGCCTGTGACCCAGTAACAAGCTTGAAGCTGTAGCAACAGTTATGTTTAAAGTGGCAGTTAATGAGCATGCTGAAAGAACTAACAAGCATATAATGAGTATACTGGACACAACAAAGCCTTCTATATCCTCTGTCAGCCGCATAGCAGCGTTGCTGATGGGTGGCGTTTCTGTGTTTGAAGCATCACACTGATGTTCTACTTAAAACAATGTAGTGAAGAAAACTTCTTTCATCAAGCCAGGTTTAAGCTCACCAAACATGGAGAAGAGAAACCAATCCATGAGACGGAGAGCAGAGAGCCGTGCGACTCTTCCTCAGTGTTTCTATACAGTTAGATGTAGCTCAGAATTATTTTTCCGTGCAAACGCGAGGACGTCTCGCAATGGAGTTGTAGAGTTCTAATGGTTCCCTTTGATAATTCATTCCATGCAGCTTGAATATTCTCACTCTGTTCCTGCAGATTTGTACGGTAGGGATGGAGTGTTGATAGCGTCCAATGGCATCCCCATCACATATTTTCATTCAGGTGTCTGGCCGAGGTGACTGAGTATCTGTCCTCGTGGCAAACTCTTGAGACAACAGCAGTCTGCAGAGGTGTTGTCTGGTTGGAATAGTGTGTTATGGAAAGGTAGGCCGACTGGTCAAAGGACCTCATTAACATGACATTGGGTCGTCGAGGTCCCCGTGATAAGGATAAACGGGGATTTGGCATCATGCGTAATTCCTGTTGTAGATATTTTTTTAACAATGAGCATCATGCACCCCCTCCAACCTTTATGTACATCAGAGAGAAATAATGAAAGGCCTGTCAAAGTGCTAAAATGTTTAAAAACATGCCATCCCCATTCTGCTCATTATGGAATTAGAATTGCTACATGAAACAGACCTTGTAACTGTGGCTTTTCCAGTGCCAGTGTCTGCAAAGGGGGATCTCAGATTCAGCCACTGCAACTTCATCAAAGCCTGGGGAAGCAAACAAGGGATATAGTATAGAATAAGACACATTCTGCAGCACCAGCAGAACAGCTGTACTGAAATAGCTTTGCATTTCTTTGTTACAAATTAGATTTGAAATCTGTTGTATGAAATTCACCAACCACCGCTGATTCCAGTCTCAGTTGGAGTTCCAGGTGTTGTTCATGAATTTCTTACTCTGAAAACTTTTATTTCATTTTACTTCAATACATCCATCCAACCATCAAACCATCCACCCATCCATCCATCCATCCATCCATCCAGCGAATATAAAATGGTATTATTGTCTTACTGTCTAACTCTCTTCTTAGGCCTCAAAGAACCCCCTCCCCCTTTTCTCTCCCCTGCTCTATCTGCCCCTCTCTATTTTCCTGTCTTACTCTTTTCTTCTCATTTCTCTTTCTATCTCTCTCACTCTTTCTCTCACACTCTCCCTCACTCATGGCTCTTTCTCTCTGCATGTGTCTCTTTCATCACTTGTTCTCTTTTAATCTCATCTTGATTTCTCCGATTTGTTCAAAATCAAGATCTATCTATTATCCATCCATCCATCCATCCATCCATCCATCCATCCATCCATCCATCCATCCATCCATCCTTCTACCTATCTAATATAAAATGCTATTATTCATTCTTTCTTTTTTTCAATCAGGCTGTGATACAAAATGGAAAAACAAAGCGCACCGACACCCCTGGTCAAAAAAGTTAGCAGAACAAAAACAGCCGCCGGAGGTCGAAAGTAGGTGTGTTGTGTGAAGAGATTTGAAAAAACATTTTCAGTGTCAATAAGCGCTTGTTAGCAATTGTTAAAAACCCTCTAAACTAAATGTAACTGTGATCTTATGTTTTATACATTTGAGTTTGTAACTCCTCCTGGCGCCCAGGTGATGTGTCTGAGCAACTGTGTTACAACTAGCAGCCAGACATATGCTGCGTTCCTGTGGCTTGACACAAATGTGCTACAATGGTGATAACTCCAAAAAATTAAACGTTAACATACTTTTGATGCGTGTTCTTCTCGCATGAACACCATCACTGATTCTAATCTGGAAAAGCAGTGTTTTTCTGAAGGGATCGATCAGAAGGGAACACTGTTTTGGCGGGTAATGAGTGTGAAAAAGCAGAGAGTCTTGACAGACGGTCCTTGTACACTGGTGTGTGTGTGCGTGCGCGTGTGTGTGTGTATGTGTGTGTGTGTGTGTGTGTGTGTGTGTGTGTGTGAAAGAAGAGTGAGTGTGAAAGATGCATTGCTTTGGGCTAATGCACACCTCCATTTGAGATGCAAGTCTATGCACTGTCGTGAGGATGTGTTTTAGCTCGCAGGTTTTATGTGTGAGGGTTTGTCACTGCTTGGCACAGTGGGGAGTTTGCATAAAATGTTTGGCAATTTTTAGGGGTTTTTTTGTATGCGTGTGTGTGTGTGTGTGTGTGTGTGTGTGTGTGTGTGTGTGTGTGTGTGAGAGAGAGAGAGAGAGAGAATATCCACAACACACCTGGATTCCAAGCTGTGCAACCTCTTACATCTGAATCTGTCTGATTCTGCCAAATTCTCCAAAGCCCAACATGTGTCCCACTTCATCAGCCAACTTTCAGTCACTCTCTCTCTCTCATGCTTAACTGTCTCACTCTATTGTTCATCTTTTCCTGTCTTACTCTCTTCTCAGGCCTCAAAGAACCCCCCCACCACCTTTTTCTCTTCCCTGCTCTATTTTCCTGTCTTACCCTTTTCTTCTCATTTCTCTTTCTATCTATTTCACTCTTTCTCTCGCACTCTCCCTCACTCATGGCTCTTTCTCTCTGCGTGTGTCTCTTTCATCACTTGTTCTCTCTTAATCTCATCTTGATTTCTCCGATTTCTCTTTCTGCCTCTCTTTCTCAGTCTATCCCTCTCATCGAGAATGTTGGAAGGTGGGGGACTGGTGGACGTGGGTGCAACAGAAAGAGTGGGTCCCCGTCCTAAGGAATGGGCTCCCCCTTGTTAATTAGGGTAAAGGAAGGGTAAAAGAGTAACACATGTTCATAATCATGATGTCCTCACTGGTTGTCTTTCAGATTGAGATAAGCTGACATAAATCGTGCAGCGAATGCGATCAACCCACTCTCGCACAGTATGTAGGGCAGTGTAGGAACTCAGGGGACATGATGCTCATTTTCCTATAGAATGTCTCTGATGGGGTTTGAGCACAATGTTAATAAGTGTTGATATCATAGCATTGAAATGAAGGCAATGAGCCTTTGAAATGTGTCACTGTGTGTCAATGTGTAAAACACAAGCAGTAAAAGGTTAGGGAAGCTAAGCAGGGGTCACCAACGCTCCACCAGGAGAGCTACCATCCTGCAGGTTTCACCTCCAACCCAAATCTAACATGGACATTCAGCCTCTAGTTGGTTCAAGTGGGGTGGGTTAGACATAGCATCTCTGTCCGAATGGGTTGGACCAGTTTGAACAGCAAACACTGAACACAGTGGGGAGGTGGAGCTGTACTGAGGAGAAGGCGAGAGTGTTTTCAGGAAGAGTGTCTTACAGAGGGAGGTGGGATCTCTCTCCAAGTGTCAGTAAGGAGAGAAATGTCCTGATTGGTAGAAACAGATTTTTGATGCATTTTAATTTATTGCTCCTAAAATGCACATAAAATAAAAGGAAACATAGCTATTGACCTTTCCTTCTCCTTTATGTTATTATTTTGTTTTCATAGATATTATACAATAATACAATATATATAATATATATAATACGTGTGTGTGTGTTCTGTGATCAAGTCGGATGGTCTTACTTTAATGTCAGTTGTCATGTTCTATTAGATGCAGATTGATCAGGAATATATAATTTGTGAAATTTGTGTGATGTTATTTTATACACAAAACATATGCTTAACATCTTCTTCAGTACCCAAACTCCAAACAGCCTCCCATCTCTTTGCTGTCAGCTACTCAAAGTTGTCTTCACTTGTGAGGGAAATATGAAGATAATTTAAATATTTGTATGAATTTGATGTTTTGAGAACAGCATTGATGTCCATGCACAATTATTGGTGTTTCTTTTTTACTTATAAACATTAAAACACTGTACAACACAGAATTCCTTTATACTGAGAACTTTGACGAGTAATGATTAGATTGACAAGGTTATTTATAAAAATATGTTCTTCAAAATACTTGGCCGTTGTCCAAATAAAACAAGAAAAAAACAACCTAAACGTCCTTTAAAATATTGTTATTTGTGTATCAGTCAGTGTTATCCTTTCTCAGGACTGTAATGCGAAATCTGGGTCAGTGATGTCATTAATCTCACTGATCAGTTGGAGTCTACATGCAGTTTGAACGTGTGGACAGAGCAGTAAACATGCACTGGAAGCTCATTGGGCATTTAACGTGGTGTTTAATTAATCTGGAAATCACACTATTATGACGGTGTTAAAGGGAAATTCTCGTAGTGTGTTATCATATGTGTATCATGTCTGTAGATTACTCTGGTCCTGAGATATGAAGCCTAGATTACAGCCTGTAACTTCATCTTTCATCCAGATGTGAAAATCAGAGTAAAGGCAGATCTAAACACACTCTAGAAAGTTTCTACTGATGTGTTCCTCTTTTTGTGTGTGTGTGTGTGTGTGTGTGTGTGTGTGTGTGTGTGTGTGTTCCTTCTATACAGTGAGTGGTGGAAGTGGTAAAAGAGCCTCCTAACTCTCCCATTAATGTATCCCAGTGTCTGCTCAGATGAATAAATCAAATAGTGCAGAAGAAGCTACACATTCATCTGCCTCAGTCCTGCAGCCCCACATTTCAGTTTCTTCATTAAGAAATGGCAAAAAGAGGCCACGTTTCACAGGCAGAAATAGCCCAAAATGATGGTAGGGACGTCAACTTTAGGTGGCTGTAGGGACGGCTACAGCCGGACGGAAATAAATCTGCGTTAACACCGTAGCCATGGAAACCAAATTCAGTAAGCATTTGTGATATGACAGTGGAACAGCATGTTTGACAGTTATTGCTCACCTGGAGACATGTCTTCAAGATGACAAAATGGATCAGAATGACTAAATTAATCAAGATGACTATCAGTTACTTGTTTGCTCTAATTCTTGAAGTTGGCGCGACAGAAGCTAGAGTCACCTTCACAGTATGCTGGGATATTTATACGGAGTTTTTAGAGGATTCTGACTGCTCTCTGTCAGCTGTACACAGCTGTAGTTCAGTGGCAGCTGGCAGAGTGGTCGGCAGTACATTTAATAAAGGCTGAAGTCCTTCTCCCACTTCTCCACCACCCACTGCTTGGGAACAGGGGGGAACATCACTGCAGCAAATAGTTCTGACTGGCCGCGATGCCAAACGTATTCTGCTGCACCATCACTTATTTACAAAATCAGTTTCCACCATCACTTCTTTTTTATCAATAGATCAAATTATCCAAGAGTAACGGCATTTTACAATATTCTGAGATATGCAATGCAAGTGTTAAGCTCTGTTTTATTTAAGATGTTAAAAATGACAGAAAACATAAATGACTCTGTTTCCATCAGCTCCTGTTTAAACCGCAAGGGAACGTGCACTGCCTGCTGTGGTTGATCATTTGCTGGTAAATAAACACAGAGTGAGGGAGAGAAGACAGAGAGCAAACATTATAGGCATTTAAAGTTGATGCTTGCATTGTAGTTGTTGCAGTTTTCTTCAAATGACAGATGGCAGTGCGAAGAAATAGCCCAGGAAAAAGAACAAATCCGCAAGAACGTCTCTAGAATCTTCTATTTTGAACGAAGCGCGTAAGGTTCCAAACATTCAGAGGTGCACGACCATGTGCCATGACATGGCACTGCACACTGTTTTTGGCCTGCATGTCACCTGCATTTTCGGCCTTTCACATGATCAAGTAAAATGAAATTAAAAATATTAATACGTTGCATCTCTCTCTCTCTCTCTCTCTCTCTCTCTCTCTCTCTCTCTCTCTCTCTCTCCCCCCATCCCTCTGTTTTGACCACAGCACTTCAGAGGGTTGCTGACATACAGGCGAGCAAGAGTGTGTTCATGCAGCATTCATAGGGCAGCAGCACTGTGCGGTGTTAGCTCTCTTTCAAAGGGGACGGGGACAGATGTCTTTGTCCATGTCTCGCCATGTCTCCTGCATCATTCAGTGTAAGGGCTCACCTGTCACACTCTGTGCAAAACAGGACTCACATGCTGCAGAGGCTCATCTCTAAATGTCTGAATATTGTTTATATCGACTGTTTAACCTCCACAGGGATGTTCTGAGATTTGCCCAATTCCACTAGACTCTAGAGGGCCTATTTGTTTGTATTCAGCGGTAGATGCTTGTTTATCCGCCCGCTCAAATAAGCCTTGGCCTGAGAGAACCGCACGCGTTTGTATTCAGGTTATGTTGGGACGCCGCTCTTTCTGCATGGATGAGACGGCATACAGGTCAGGGGCATGCTTTAAGTCTCTCACCCATCCTGATCCTGTATATACAGACTAAACCCTCCCCCACCCACCTCATCTTGTTAGTGCAGGCTGCTGATGCACATGGCTGCCTGTCCACCCTTGTTATCTCTCTCTCTCTCTCTCTCTCTCTCTCTCTCTCTCTCTCTCTCTCTCTCTCGCTATATATATATATATATATATATATATATTCAAAAAAGTTAGGATGTGAACACTTTTGGATAACATTTACATTTTACAACGTTCTTCATAAAACACCCCACCATGGCGGTGAGGAAAAGTGTATTTGAAATCTTTGCAAACGTATGAAAAATGTAAACGCAAAAATATAACCTACATAAGTATTCACAGCCTTTGTCATCGCACTCAGGTGCGTTTTGTTTCCACCGATCATCCTTCAGATGTTTCTACAGCTTGATTGGACACCAGTAGTGAATTCAATTGATTGGAGATGATTTGGAAAGGCACACAAGTCCTATAGTAGACCGTGCATGTCAGCACAAACCAAGCCATGAAATCTAAGGAACTGTCTGTAGACCTCTGAGACAGGATTGTATCGAGACACAGATCTGGGGAAGGCTAAGAAAATGTTGTGCTTCATTGAAGATCCCAATGAACACAGTAGCCGCCATCATCCACAAATGGAAGACTTTTGGAACCAGGACTCTTTCTAGAGCTGGTCACTCAGCCAAACTGAGTGACATGTCAGGGAGGGGATCAAGAACCCAATGGTCACTCTGACAGAGCTCCTGTGCTGCTCTGTGGAGAGAGGAGAACCTTCCAGAAGGACATTTCTGCAGTACTCCATCAATCAGGCCTGTATGGTAGACATCCCCCGCACATGACAGCCCATCTAAAGTTTGCCAAAAGACACCTAAAGGACTCTCAGACCATGAGAAACGAAAAGATTGAACTTTTTGGAGGAAACCAGACACTCATCACCTAGCCAATACAGTTAAGCATGGTGGTGATGGTGTTCTGCAGCAGAAACTGGGAGACTAGTCAGGGCTGATGACTGCAGAGATGTACAGAGACATCCTTGATCATAACCTGCTTCAGAGTGCTCTGGACCTCAGACTGGGATGAAGGTTTTATCTTCCAACAGGACAACGACCCTAAGCACACGGCCAAGATAAAAAAGGAGTGGCTTCAAGACAACTCTGTGAATGTCCTTGAGTGGCCCAGCCAGAGCCCAGACTTGAACTTAATTGGATGGCTGTGCACCAATGCTCACCATCCAATCTGATGGCGCTTGGGAGGTTCTGCAAAGAAGAATGGGAGAAACTTCCTAAAACCAGGTGTGCCAAGCTTGTATTCAAAAAGACTTGAAAAATGAATTGAATCCATTTTGGAATAAGGCTGTAACATAAAGTGTGGAAAACGTGAAGTGCTGTGAATATTTTGCAGATGCACTGTACATTAATGAACGTATGATCTTTATTTTGACTCTGTTGAGAGATGGAGGTGATATAACTAAACCCATATGAAAAATACAGTTTTCCTGTGAGGAAAAGGTTCAAACCCTGTGCTCCAGTTGCTGGTATTTCCCCATTTGGCTGAAATAACATCAATTCAGTGTTTTCTATAACCATCTTCCAATCTCTGATATCAACTGGAAGAGGGATTTTCCACAGTGCAGGTTCTTTTCACCCATGTGATGTTTGAGCACCAGTCTTTGTGCAGAAGCTCTTAGATTTTTCTGAAGCCCCCTTTGATACAATGAAGATTACATACATCCTCTCCATGTCCAGCAAAGCAGCCCCAAATCATGACACTTCCACCACCATGCTTCACGGTTGGTATGAGGTTCTTGTGCTCAAATGCTGTGTTTGGTTTGTGCAAAAGATCTTCTGTTACCATGTCTAAATAATTCGACTTTGGATGAATATGTCCAAAGTACATTGTTCCAAAAGTCTTGGTTTTCTCTGACAAACCTTAGTTCTTAGTTTAGCTGGGTTTTTTTTGTTTGTTTGTTTGTTTGTTTGTTTGTTTGTTTGTTTGTTTGTTTTTACAGCAAGAGTTTCCTCCTTGCACACCTTCCATGAAAATCAAAAATGTTTGGTTTCTTTCTGATAGCAAATACTGCACTTTGATATCAGCTGTAGCAAGAGCTACCTGTAGGGCCTGTGATGACATTTTCGCATTGTTGGAGACTTCTTTATACGTCTTGTGTTCTGCTCTTGGGCTAAACATGCTTGGACGGCCTAACCTGACTAGTTTTAAATGTTTCCCACATGTAATTTATTTTCTGTAGAATGATATAATGGAGTTCTCTATATGCATGTATGTTTTTGGTTTCTAATTAAAGCTAATGTTTGCTGTTAAGTATTTATGCATGTAATGATATAAATATAAAAGCACATGTGCACTTGTAGGTCATTCCCTGACATCTATAGTTGTCAGGCAACATAAAATTCAAAATACAAACAATGCAGACCTTAATATCATATAAATAAGTAATAACTTTCATGTTGTTTAATGTTCTAGCTAATTTTATATCATCTGGAGTTTTATGTTATGAAAATGCAGGTAGAGATGCCATTAAGGCAGCAGATAGAGTATAGTGTATCATGTGGCCTGTGGAGGGCAAATATTCATAAGTATGTGATTGTAGTGTTTTGGGGTGTTCAAGCCGTAGCTTGGACTCAGTTATACGCTAAATGAATGTTATTCGTTTCATAACTCTATGCTATGAGCGGAGAAAGTGTGTGGGTTTCTTGCCTGTGGTCTTGAGTGCATTTGTATGCTGCCTTGGGATGACTGCAGGGGGAGAGAGAGCTCTGAGTGGCAGGTCAGTGGATGAGTTGCTTGTCTTTCTTTCTCTTTCTATAATTCTCACTCGCTCCCTCATTAAGCTCTAACCCCCCAAACAAAACAAGCGAACTCACTTAAAGCCAGGAAACAGCATGTGCATCCACAGCAAATGGGCACAGAAGAGCTTTAGAATATAAAGCCACAAACAAATAGATGTATAGCACAGCAGCCACCAAGATGGTAGAATTGGGAGTGTCTCCTGTGTGTGTGTGTGTGTGTGTGTGTGTGTGTGTGTGTGTGTGTGTGTGTGTGTGTCTGCTTGGTTTGTTTAGTCAAATTGAGATTAGGTTTAGGGTTTGACTTCCTACTTGTGGAAGCTGATGATTGGTTTGATTGGGGGAAGATCTAAAGGAAGTGCCAAAGGACTATTGGCTCAGTTATCATGCAGAGGAGACTAGGACTTGGGTGGCGAAGTAAGACCCTCAAAGAAGGCAAGTGGTGATGGGATGCAGTTTCACTGGACTAGGAAAGTAAAGGGATGAAAGACCCAGAATGACCCTGGATGCAACCAATTCTGGCAATTCTTGCAGAGGTGTGAAGTGCAGGGAACAAACTCAATTCCATCCCTTGAAAAATCTACCGGCCAATGTCGGAAGACAGATAAAGACTCCAGTAGTGTCTTCAGGCATTTACAGGCGGGAAAGTGGTGGCATAGATTGCACAGAGTGATAAGGCCGAGCGGAAGGCTAATGTAAGGGAAACTGCTGTGCAGGCCAGAAGGGTTGCAAAAGCTGAATGGGTTGAACACTGAGCTGCCAGTTGGAGAATCAGCAAGGCTGGCGTGGCAGGGGTGAAGAAATGGGAGAGAAAATGGGGAGGGATTTGGACAAATGCAGTGGGATGGGATGAGCAGGGAAGGAGTTTGGGTGAATGGGGAAGGGGGTGGGATGATAAGTAAAGGGGTTGATAGGTAGAGACGATGGGATGCTGATGGCAATAGAAAGGGCTGAAAGTGAACGGGTGAAGGAAAACAAGGAAGGATGGGTGGAATGAGGGTATCAGAAAGGAGTGATATGGGCCGAGATGTGAACTGAGTGGTAAAGACACTAAAGAATAGTGTCAAAACCGCTTAGCAAGAGCTGAAGACAATACATATTTGTATACAGTATACAAGACTGTTGTCTCATATAGTATTAAGGGCTCAACACATCTACACAGTCATACTTGGCTCAAAACTAATGCTGAATTGTACTGTAGGGACACCAACTTTTAAACATGGTGGCGATAGTGTGGGGCTGTTTTGTTGATACATGACCTAGACAACTTGCTCTGTTTCAGAAAATGCTGTGTATGTGTTCATTTGTCCATGAGCTGAAACACAGCCTGTTTTTCCACCAAAAGAACAAAGCATTTTAGTGCAGAGGAGAAATTTCATTGCACACTCTAACTACTTGCTCCTCTGTGTATATGACAATAAATATTGGATCTTGAATATCTAAATCTGTCTAAATGTTTGAAAAGAAAAACAAGAATTTGTGAGTTATGCCTACTCAAAAGCTGTGACCGAAAAGACTCCCTTTTCTCTCTGTAGGACTGCGCTACATATGGGTCGGCGATTTAGATATGTAGGTAGTGTAGAAGCTGGTACTTGCTATATGAGCAAACTGTGCTGCTTAATTGTGCTCTGGTCCATATTCAGCTCATGTAGCTACAATGTTTACTATAAATGACCAGTGGTAGATTATAGTGCCCTGAACTCTAATTCTAACTATATATATATATATAAATAATTATTATAATATATATAATAATATATATATTAATTATTATATATATACATATATATATAGTGACTAAAGCTTATGCATAGTACATACAAGTATATATAAATAATGAATGGCCCCTATATATATAATACATCTGTGTGTATGTGTTTGTATCTAACACAGATAAAGAGAAAGACACACAGTGAGTATGTTCTTGTTTAGACATGTTGATTTTGACACGTACATATAGGTTTGTGTGTGTGTGTGTGTGTGTGTGTGTGTGTGTGTGTGTGTGTGTGTGTGTGTGTGTGTGTGTGAGCTTGTGTGATATTTAGTGATATTTCTCCTCCCTCTGAGAACATTTTTCAAGGATATTTTCCCTCCCTCTGCAATGACAGATTGTGTGTGAGTGTTTCTTTTTATGACAACACAGAAGAGAGAGAGAGAGAGAGAGAGAGAGAGAGAGAGAGAGGGAGAGAGTGTGTGTGTGTGTGTGTGTGCATGTGTGTGTGTGTTTCATTATTTAATACCGTGCGCCCCTCTGCGCTGACAGCAGATGAGAGGAGAGAGGGAGGCAGTGCGTCTTTCTGTGCAGTGGGTCTTCTTTTTTTCTGATAGAGATTTGCATTTCAACACGCCGACAAAAAAAAAAAAAGAAAAAAAAAGAAAGAGAAAAAGCACACAAACCCACTGGTAAACGGACACACACACAAACACACAGAATACACTCATGCAGCAAACGCTTTATTGTAGCTGTGACAGTTAAATGGGGAGGTATACATTCTAATCAGGCATTATTTGATGGGGAAAGTGTTGAAAGGAGTGTGTGAAGGAGAAGTGCAGTTCATTGCACTGCAGTGTGTCTAAGTAGTGCAGAACTGATTCAGCTGGATGTGACAGCCTGTACTCACCCTGCTTTCTATTGTCACACTGTTTACACTGCTAGCCAATGTG
The DNA here is from genome assembly GCA_034509495.1 of Acestrorhynchus altus. Classification (NCBI taxonomy): domain Eukaryota; kingdom Metazoa; phylum Chordata; class Actinopteri; order Characiformes; family Acestrorhynchidae; genus Acestrorhynchus; species Acestrorhynchus altus. Next base: position 44,929,692 of record CM067503.1, on the reverse strand, counting down.
TGTATGTGGGGGGTGGGGGTGGTTGTTGAGGTGGGATTTTTACACAGAATTTCCAAATTTGATGATGAAAATATTTAGCCAATATTAATCCCTGCACTGGGGTACTGGGGTCGAGGCCCTATCCAGGTTTCCATGTTCTCCCATCTGTCTGTGAGGGTTTCCTCCCACATTCCAAAAACATGGAGATCAGGTGAAGTCATTCGTTCATAAGACCTCTTGAAGAAAGAGTAAAAATATGACCGTTTCCTAAGTCCCAGTTATAGACTTGTGTTCTGTGTTATATGTTCTTGGAAGGACATCAGGAAAGAAGCCACTGCTGTCCAGAAAAGGAAATATTGGGACCCATGGCCCAGGACCATCTGATATTCTACGGACAGAGGAGACAAACCTAGAACTTTGTAGTATAAACGTACAAAGAACATTATACACCAACACCAAAACATCATTGCAGCAGAGCCATGGCCTGGTGGATAGGAAGTTTGCCGGTTCAATCCCTGAACATGGACATGACTGCTAACTCTTAACTCCCCAGCTGCTCCCCATGGATGCCTACCACTCTGGGCATGTGTGCTCACTGCCCACTAGTGTGTATATCACTGTGTGTGGATGGGTGAAATGCAGAAGACAAATCCCCATTTGTGCAGTACAGTGGGTCTATGAGCACCTTTACCTCTTCATTCCAACTGTGAAGCATGGTGGACAAAGCATCATGGGTTAGGGTTAGGCTAACCCTGGGTCTGGGGCTGCTTTCCTTATGATAACTGAGGGAACAATCCATTAAAAGCTATATGAGCATCACTCAATAACCTCAATCTAAAGAAATGTTGGGTGGTGCAACAAGACAATGACCCAGAGATGAATGTTGGTCACAGGAGATCTACATGTTATTGAATTCAAAGGTTCACTTACTTTTTCTAACCTCACTAGCACTCACTAGCATTGGCACCAAAGTGTATTAGACTCCTACTCTTTCTGATGCTCTTGATCTAAAAATAAATAATAGAATTTAATGTGAGATGTGACCAATCACAAAAAAGTACAGATGTTCTCAACAGGGTGACATGAAACAATGAATAACTTCATGTTAAAAAGGGGATGCACGGTGTTTGATGCCCGGTGGTGCCACATGTAGTGTGTCACACAGCTCCAGGGCCTGGGGTTGTGAGTTCAATCCCTGCTCGGGTGGCTGTCTGTCAGGAGTTTCATGTGTTCGATGGAGTGGTGCCCTGTGTGTTCCTGCCTGGCACCCAATGACTCCAGGTGGGCTCTGGATCAACCGTGACCCTATTCGAGAAGAAGTGGATAAGATAAAGGCTGATTGACAGAAGTTAAAATATGGTGGTTTAAAGGCACGTCTGAAGGTTCAGAAAACAGAGCAAATATTACTAGTTACTACTCAGGGCTTCCAGTCAATTCCAATCGAGCCGTATGTGTGTAAACATGTATTTATCTGCATTATGGATTATGAGACGGTGTGCATTGAGCTGGGTTTTCAATACATCACCTGGAAATGACTTCACTCACAAATAAGTCTGCTGGTGAATCAATGCCCGACACAACATTAAAAGCAAATCCAAAAAGTAAGTTTGCTTGCAGACTCACGCAGGCTGCTGGAGCGAGGGGCTGGGGAGTCAGTTTTGAGAAACAGCTAGAGGGTATAAAATGTATAAAATCTCTCGCTTTCTCCCTCCCTCCATCTTTCTCTTCTGATGGAGCCTGAATGATCTCTGTGTCAATTCTTCCCTGGAGAACTTGGTCAATAACATAGTTCTGCTACAATTTCAGAGTACATTACAAGCCCTCTCCTTCTACGCCCACAAACACCACACACACACACCCATACACACCAAACGAGACAGACACACAACACAGTTGGAAGCAAAATACAGAGTGTATTGCTGAGGGGACACAGTGAACAGCTCAAATGTAGCATTTACAAAGGGAACAACCAACAGTAGCAATCTGGAACATGAGAGCGAAGGACAAAGCAAACAAATTTAACAAGGGGAGAAAAATGTTGCACTCCTTTCATTTATTTTATTATTTGTCTCCCCCAGTCTCTTGCTGTAGACTTCATTATTTCGGTCAGAGATATTTCTGTCTGTGTGGTTGTCTGGCTGAAACCGACTTGTCAGTGCAAGGCTGCAGATTGGGCCGTTGGTGCTGATTGGTGTGTGTGTGTTTGAGAGAGGGCAATGTGAAGAGGCAGCTGACAGGCTCTTCTGCACACCTGCGGACTGAACTCAGGTCAGTGGAGATTGCTGGATTGAAGAGACAGCTGACCACCACTCTGTCAGATGCAGAAGTGAGTAAAGTAGCCTAAATCCACACAGAAGTAAAATGTAGAGTTAGTTAAATACAGTCATGAGTTGGGCAGAAGTAAAAAGAGTACATGCAGAACACTGTCATTATCAGGCAAAGACATGAAAAGATGGAGACTGTGCTTCCATTCCCTTCTGTTTTATAAGGATAAAAATGGCCCATGTTGTGATCTGCGCAGTAGAGACCAGATGCTGGGGTTAGGGTTATGGTGCTGGTTAGAGATCAACAAAGAGTCTATTGTTTAATAGGTGTTTTAAAAGCTGTGCAGTCTCCAAACTCCAGCACATAAATAGATACATAGAAATGAACCTACAAAAACTGTTTTGAAATAATGAATGCATTTACCAATTCCATCTATGACATTTTAGCCATGTTCGGCCCACGCTGGTTTAAAGCTGCGTTTCATTTACAGTCGCGTGAAAAGGTTAGGACACCTCGTGAACACCTTTTTTTATTTATTTATTTTGTTTGCATATTTAAACACATTGATATTTGTGAAAATATCAATATAAAAGTCACATGTAAATGTACTTATTAGAAACATACACTTTTGTGAGGAAAAAATGGGACGTGGCACGTGTTTTATAACCATCTACCAGTCTCTGACTTTGAGTGGAAGAAGGATATTCCCACTCCTCCTTGCAAAATAATTTCAGCTACATGAACTTTGGACAGTCTTAACTTTTCCTCGAGCTCCCTCTGATACCATAAAGATTTCATAGTGGTGATGGAGAGATGCCCTGCTGCAATAAAGCAACCTCCACCCCTGGACTTCCACCCCCATGCTTAACAGCTGGTATGAGCTTCTTGTGCTCAAACGCTGTGACTGGTTTGTGCCAAACATGTCTTCTGTTACCGTGTCCAAATAATTCACTTTTGGATTCATCTCCTCATCTTTAATGATGGTCTAATCATTTGAAACTGATGTGCTGCACCTTATTCTAATGTGGGCGTGTCATCGTTTTCTTTTTAATTACTTTACTAACTCTAAATTACTTTATTTATGTTAAAGATTATTTTTAAAATGTATTTCTTCTGTTTTATGTGTTTAGTTTGATCATCTTGATCATTCAATACTGTTAAAATGAAGGACAAACGTCCATATGTTTGAATATGTGGGTTTGGGGTGTCCTAACTTTATCACATGGCCGTATACGATTCAAATGTGTCAAATGTTTGCACGTGAATAGTGTGTTGCGGTAAAACAGTTCCTGGCAGTGCAAGAACAACCAAATAAGGAGCCAGCTGAGTACGCAGCAAAGTACATCTGCAGGATGTTCTCATATCTGCTGAAAAGTGTCAGCAGTGAGAGTTATTTGACAGACTGCACCTGCAGACTGGCCTCGGGTCAGCTGAGGTGAGTTCTGCTCCAATCCACTTAGTGTGAGAGAGAGTCAAACAGTGATTCATCTCGAGCTCACACACAGGTCAGTCTCAGCAATCAAACCTTTAGTCCAGTAAAAAAAAAAAATCCCTTTATTTGTCTCCAGCAGAAAAGAATGAAACGTTGTGGAGAGGGTCACAATAAAGCCTGTCACCATCCTTACATTTCAACTGGTTGTTATTTGTGGTTGATTGTTGTTATAATCCACACTTTGTTTAAAAACACAACACAATGCTACTGTTAATTTTATGTTACAAGTGGTTGGTGGTGTGGTGCAACAGAAAACACCACCAGTGAGCCACTACACCATGTGGGAGACTGGGGTTTGATTGCCAGTCCAGGCAACTATTCTGTCCGACACCAGTAAGAGTTCTTGGGCAAGACTCCTAACACTACTCTGGCCCACTTCTGTAGTATGAGAAACTGTGTGTGTTGCTCTGGACAGGAGTGTCAGCTAAATTCCATAAATACTCAAATGAGTATATAAAAAAGAAATGATGTGCAGTCCTGGTTGGACACAACTGTCTAATATTACATAGAATCATGTGCAGAATCCAGAAAAAATCATTTCTTTATGGAGGTTAATACGCTCTCTTACTTACAGTTTGACTAAAATTACAGTTACTGAAAGTTACTTTCTGAAGTTCATTTGAAATGACATTCCAACACTAATGCCAAATTAGGTGTAGTCAAGCACAGCGTATGTTTTTCTCTAACATATGAGAAAATATGAGCTGGAAAACATTCGTTCTGGGTCCAGTAGCATAATTAGTAATAATACAAGTATAATCAACATAATGTACTACTTTAGCAAACATTAACCTCCTGAAAAACAGATTTTACCAGCATGAAATCAATGCTGTTATACACTGTTTTTTTGCTGGTCTGCTGGTCAGGTTTAGATGATCATCAATTATGCTGGTGACTAGAACAACATCCAAAGTTCTACATATGCTGGTTCTCCTGGTGACTATACTGGTCAATACTGATTTTTCTAGCAGGACAGGCCTAATTTTGAAAACGGCAGCTGGCATATTATCATCCCATATTTATTTATATTCTGGTTACACATACTAGTGTCTCTCAGACCATTTGAATATTGTGCAAAAAAAAGCATAAATTGCCACATACTCATATATATTCATTACATAAACAGTGCAGCTCAAGTTTATGAAACCTTTAGAATTGTCTATATTTCTGCATAATTGTGAACTAACACTTCATCAGACTTCCACACAAGTCTGAAAACTAGATTATGAGAACAAAATCAAACAAATGAGACAAAGATATTACACTTGCTCATTTATCTCTTTAGGAAAATCCAATATTACATATTTGTGAGTGGTGAAAATATGTGCCGCACTATTTTAAGCTCATTTCTCTGAATAAAACAGCGTGAACTCTATTATGTTAGTGAGTTTTTTCAAGTCCTCTTGTAATATTTCTATTGGATTAAGGTCAGGCCAACTTAACTTTATTCTTGTTTACCCATTCTTTGATAGAATGACTTGTGTGCTTAGGGTCGTTATCTTGCTGCAGGCTTACATTCTGTAGAGACTCATTTCACACACAAATGTCATGATATTTGCTTTTAGAATTAGCTGACATAATTCAGAATTCATTGTTACATCAATGATGACAAGCCACCCTGGCCCAGATACAACAAAACAGACCCAACCCATGATACTACCACCACCATGTTTCACAAATGGGATATGCACAAGCACTTCTCATTTAGACCAAAATGATCTTTTGGCCTCATCCAACCACGAATCATTGTTCCAAAAGCCTTTTAGCTTGTCCATGGGATGTCTATCAAACTGTAGATGGGCAGCCATGTTCTTTTTAGAATGTAGCAGCTTCCTCCTTGCAAGCTTGCCATGCACACTATTGTTGCACAGTGTGTTCCTGATGGTGGACTCATAAACATGAACATTAGCCAGTGTGAGAAAGACCTCTGTGAACATAAGTACTTCTACACGTCTGGTTTTTTTGATGTGGTCTTTGGTGGTCAACCACTCCAGAGGAGGGTAATAATAGTCTATTTGTACACAATCTGTCTGACGTGGATTAGCCCAAATTCTTTAGAGATGGTACTGAAACCTTCTCCAGCCTGATGAGCCTCAGCAGCTGTGCTTTTGAGCACCTCTGAAATCTCCTCTGTTCAATACATATCCATTATTATGAGTTGTGAAAATCTGACTTTAATAGATCCCTGTTCTTTAGGTGCTCACTCAAATGATCTGCTAATCCTAAAGATCACACACTTTTTCCACTCACCGGTATGTAATATTGGAGATTCTGAGATTTTCGTTGGGAGTGTCGAGGATGGACAAGATTAGGAATCAGATCAGAGGGACGGTGAAGGTGAAGCAGTTTGGAGGTTAAACTAGAGAGGCCAGGTTGAGATGGTTTGGACATGTGTTGAGGAGGAATAGTGGACATATTGGACAAAGAACATTGGAGATGGAGCTGCCAGGCAGAAGGAGAAGAGGAAGATGTTTATGAAGGTTTATGGATGTAGTGAAGGTGGACATGGAGATGGTTGGTGTGACAGAAGAGGAGGCAGGGGATAGGGCAAGATGGAGGCAGACGATCCGCTGTGGCGACCCCTGAAGGGAGCAGCCGAAAGAAGAAGAAGGAATGTAATATTGGATCATTTTTCTTAAGATAGAGAAAGACTGGGTGTGATATTTCCATCTCATTGGTTTGATTTGGTTCTCTTTATCTACTTTTAGGACTTATGTACAAGTAACTTTGCATGTAATCAGTCCGCAAAAAAAAGATTGTTTACCTTTTTGAAATCAAGTTTGAACAAGAAAGAACTCGTGAACTGAGACGGTACCAAGAAGTAGTGCCTTGTAATCACTACACTGTGCATTGATTCAGCTGCAAGTAAGTAAAGGCTTCTAAGAATCTAGATGTAGTCAATTATGATCACTAACAGGAGGTTAAGAGGCTTCAGCCTGGGAACTCTCAGCACCACTGAATTAATAATCTAACAGGGTGTATGCATATTTCTAATTTTGTATGCAAACTATGAGCCGGTGTTGGTTCCAGGGCATGCCTCCCAGTTAAAAGAACAATTCAAATAAATTATTGAATTATTGAATATTGCTGTGACATTGAGATCTACAGAAGTGGATATATATTTATTACAGAAGCAGCTCTTGCGCTTTACTGAACAGACACCCTTTACCGTACCTAAGAACACTTTCAACTTCTTTGACATGTATATGGATGGAGTAAGAACTGTCTAAAAGGATCATTATCTGATTCAGATGATCGTGTAATAGCGGTGACAGGCCAAACTCAGTTCTGGGTTCAAAAGTTCAACGACAGCCGTTCATCCAGTATACTGATTGTTTTTTTAAGGTTTCTGTATCTGCAAAGTTCATCACAGTTGTGACAGCTGCCCATAGCAAGGTGTTATTGAATAAAGCAGAGCAGGCCTTATAGTAAGCCTCTTATGATTGAGTGTAATAACTCACCCAGTAGATATGGGTGTGCGTATGTGTGTGCTTCCTCAGTCATTCTGAATCCACTGAGAAAGATAAACAGGGACCTGGTGATTGAGGGATTTGGTGGAGAAGAAATAGACTTTGAGGTGAAGCACAAGCTCTTGTTGTGCTGTCTGTCTGTGAGATACAGCAGCCACATCCTGCCAACAACAGCACTATTTTAATCCTGCTGCTTCAGTCTGAGGCCATCTCATTAATATGGTAATAAAACACCATTAACAATGTACAGCAACTCACATTACCTAGTGTCAACTTGTTTCTGAGCTGGGTATTAGTAAATGTGTTTGTGTGTGTGTGTGTGTGTGTGTGTATGTTTTGGTGTGTGTGTGTGTGTGTGTGTGTGTGTGTGCGTTGTGTGTTTGTGTGTTTGTGTGTGTGAGTGTCCATGCTTCAATAGCACCGTGAAAAGTGCTGATTAGCTACACTCGGCACATGATTAATTAATGCCAGACACACATTTCCATTTTATAGTTTCCTATCAATTATTGCACTGAGGTACATTTTAATGAGATGGGGCAGAGGTGTATGTGTGTGTGTTTGTAATTTGCTTGTCGAGGCTCATCCTAACGTCACCTCCTAATGTTTATATTGTGAGACTGAAATAATGATTCCCCTCTTCCTATATTCCTGTATCCATAGCATGCCATTAGTCTCATGTGTACACGTGTCTCACTCATGGTTCATAGAAACAAAGGTGTTCAGATTAAACTTGTAGATTCCAAGTCATATATAGTTGTGGTCAGAAGTTCATTTATCTATCCAATGACATAGATCTGCTCTCGACATTGATGGGGACAGAAGAATGTCCAGTCGAAAAGGGAGGGTGGGGTTGTGGTTGAGGGATGGGTGCTGGAGTGGTGATTCATAGGTCCTAACCCTCCATCTGTCTGTCTGTCTGTCTGTCTGTCTATCTATCTATCTATCTATCTATCTATCTATCTATCTATCTATCTATCTATCTATCTATACACTCATGGACATGAAAGCCTTGGCAGAATTACTTACAGGATATATCTATAATAGAAAAAAATATATAAAATATATATGCATAGGAATATATATGCATACAGGATGATAACCAATTTTAGAAAGAATGAAATTTTCATTTGATGGGTCAGTGTGGACGGATTGTAGTGTGCATGCTGTGCCACGTCCACGTCCAGATGAATGCACAGCCCTTAAAAGTGCCTCTGCGCACCATTTCATCCACAATTTGGGTCACGGTAGATATAAACGTTTACCTCATTCTTGCCTCCTGGAGCTTCTCAGTGCTGAGAAATCCCACTAAACATGAAACTAAATACCTGCTGGAGCTTCTTAATATTGGAAACGTAAATATGCACCCACATATCAATCTGCAATGGACTAATATAACCCGAGTTTATTTTTGTGGCTTGGTTTACAGGACGTTAGTTTAATTTTAACCTTTTTTTTTTCCTTCCACACCACAACCCGTGTTTTTGGCCATTGTCCTGTTGGAATATTCAGTCGTGTGCACCACAACTTTGCCGTGGTCCTTTAAGGTTATTCTGAAAAAACCTGAAGTAGTCTTTCTTCATTATTCCAGTGCAATGTACCAGTTCCACTGGCAGGAAAACAATCTCGGAGCATGATCTTTCCACCACAGTGCTTTACACATGGTACAATGGTCTTGGGATTGAATTGAATTCACCTTTACTCCTCCAAACATTCCTTCATTATAGCCAAACAACTCAATTTTTGTTTCATCAGACCCTAAAATGCTCCTCCAGAAGGTTTTTCTACGTCCACGTATTCAGTTACTTTAGGTGAGACTGAAGGTGTACCAAGGGGTGGAAGCCTCTCAGTCCGTGGTGATGTAAAACTCATTCAGCTGTAGACAGTGACATCGGTATTCCAGCAGCTTTCTGTTCACGGCAGACCTGTATATACCTGTGCACCAAAAATAACACAGTCGTGATGCTTGTGCCCCACATTTGCCCTCTGTGGTGTTACATTTCTGAATTTTCATAATGATTGTGGAGGTCCTCTTGCAGAGTGGGTACTTCTTTGCAATGACTGAAACGTGACATGTAAATGCCTGTTGCATTATCACGGCCTTGTGCATCATGTGCAGAGCTGTGTGTGAGACTCTGATGCAGAAGTATGACAGATTTAGGTGCTTTTCTAGACTACGGCAACATTGGTACAGATTTTTAATAGGATGATCTTTGAAATTGCAGTTGTATATACATCATACAGTCATATATGGCACAACTTGCAGTGAAATATGCACACTGCATGTTGACATGCAGGAAATAAAATGATTTGAACAGAGAATGTTACAAAGTAAGCAGTGTAATTCTATAATCTGTCCCATTGCTTCATATCCTGTGGAAAAGGTGAGTTTCACAGGTCTTTTCAGAACTGAAAGTCCACATTGAGCTTCATCATGCATGCCACAGATACCTCAGATCAATGGAGTCTGGGGCAAACCTCCATACCTACTGCACATTCACTCCAAACTGGGGATCAAACAGCCAGGTATGGAGCCGATTCCGAGGGCTGTGTGTAGGGGTGCGGTTTATAACTAGTGTAATCCAACTACATAACCCAGTAGAAATAATAATGACATTTTGTTTGAAAAGCCCCTAAGCCCCTAAGAGTAATACTAGAAATACTCTCAGCACAGCAAATTTTATGTGGTTGCGTCACACCATCAGTAGTGTAAACATCTTGTTTTTGAATGAATTAGAACCTTGTGATCCTTGAGAATAGTACACGGCTGCTAGACCACCAGCTCCCACCTCCACCTCAAAAAGAACAAGAAAAATCTAAATCCCACCAAAATTTACTTTAAATAGACTTTAATAGACTTTAAAATCATATTTCAAAGTGTCCTTTAACTTTGGAAGGACGTTAAAGTTACACATTTTAATAATAATTATTGTGCAATTCTGCATAAAATGGTAATATGTTCACATATCCCCCAATTGAGTGTAATTTAGAGCTACTATGTTCAAATTAAATGTGATAGTGATCCAAGTTTTTTTTTTTGTTTTTTTTTAGATGGTGACACTATGCAAAGCCATTCCTCTGAGTGTGTGTGTGTGTGTGTGTGTGTGTGTGTGTGTGTGTGTGTGTGTGTGTGTGTGTGTGTGTGTGCGTGCGTGTGCGTGTGATAGAGCTGTGTGAGCTCAGCTTCCAGTGAGCTCAGCTTTGAGAGCTGAGCTGGTAAGAAGGAGCAGAGTGAGATGTCATTGGGGCTGCAAGGCCGGACTGACAGGCCTAACTTTCTTCTGCTGTTTTATTGAAGAGCAGAGGGCTCAGTGCAGCCGGCCTGGCTGGCAAACCAAATCCACTTTGAATGAAACAGATGGGCAGATTTACTCCATACTAACTAGGGTTTTCGTGCTCCCCAGCACATGTGCGTGCATGTGTGGGCGGGTGCGCCCATGCTCGGTGTTTTTGAAGCAGAGCTGACAGGAATGAATAACCACCACAGAACCCCTTTAGAACCTATTCCACACTATCCTCCCAAACCCCCTCCCCTGCATTACACCTCTAAAATGTGAATTGTGTGTCTTGTAGAGAACCCTCTAATATTTGTTATCGTGTAATTCCACTGCTGCAGCAGCCCTGCCTTGCAATATATAGACCAAATAAAAATCCCTGATATTGGATAGGACCATCCCTGACTGCGGCGCCTTCTTCTCGAGAGTTTATGAGTGTGCATCGGCTAGATAAGCCGGGCCGAAAAATGATGGAAGTGGGACGGAACGGACAAGGGTTAGGCCTGTCTCAGGAGACGCCTGCAGAAAATGTGTTTTCACCTGAAGGTTCGGACTCTGTACACCTGCTGTGGTTCTATTGCATGCCAGACCAAGTGGCTCCCATCAGCGCCTAGCACTGTGCAGCAGTTTCATGATGGGTGTCAAAAGCCATCATTGCCCATCTTACTGCATTTTTAATACTGAGCTCTAGGCAACTGTGACCCAGAGAGAAGACATCAATGGCAGGTTGCATCGTCATTATATAGCAGTAGGCCTGTGTTCTTCCTAGAGTTCATCACTTGTCTGTACTTGTTTCTGTTCCGTGCTGACTGCATGGTATGTCTCTTTCAACTCGCCTCATTATTTGCCCATAATATGACAGGACGTGGTGACTCAGCAGGTTCCTCTCCCCACAACGCATCATGTTTTTCACTTTTTTTTTTTTTTTTTCTATTTCCTAAATCTACCCTGATGCTTCATCCAGGGCCTGATAAAACCCAGTTCTACTCCTGGCAAGAGGAACGGCTGACAGTGAAGAGAGAGAAATACAGCAGGAGCTGGTAAAGTGGTCATTAAGACATCATTGAGGGCTGAGGAGCCTCGGTGTTGAGCCTTGGCCTCCCATAGAGTTTCATTACTGAGCTATTTACTCTCCATGTTAATGCTGGAGCTAATGCTTTTTAATCACGCTAATCATCTCTCCAACTAGAGCATGGCTGAAGCAGGTCGAACTAATAGGAACCTGAGAGCCTGCTCATGCCCCAGACATCACGAACAGAAATTTGGGCATCGTGCAATAACATCTTCTCATTCACAGCATGTCTGAACACATAAACATTGTCCTGACTATATATATATATATATATATATATATATATATATATAAATAAAAATAACTAAAACACAAAAATATAACATACATAAGTACATAAATATTCACAGCCTTTGCTATGAAACTGAGCTCAGGTGCATCTTGTGTCCACTGATAATTCTTCAGATGTTTCTACAGCTTGATTGGACACCTGTGGTAAATTCAGTTCATTGGAGATGATTTGGAAAGAAACACACCTGTTTAGATAAGGTCCCATAGAAGACATGACAAAGCACAAAACAAGCCATTAAGTCTAAGGAATTTTCTGTTGACCTCAGAGACAGGATTGTATTGAGACACAGATCTGGAAGGATACAAAAAAAGTTCTGCTGCCTAGTCCCAATGAGCCCATAATGGAAGAGTGATGGCACATGGCAGCTCATCTGGGGTTTGACAAAAGGCACCTAAAGAACTCTCACAATATGAGAAATTTGATGGAACATGATTGAACTTTTTGGAATGAATGCCAAGCATCATTTCTGGAGGAAACCTGGGACGGCTCATCACCGATCCAATACCATTCATACAGTGAAGCATGGTGGTGGCAGCATCATGCTGAGGGGATGTTTTTCTGCAGCAGGAACTGAGAGATTAGACAGGGTTGAGGGAACGAGGACTGCAGTGATGCACAGAGACATTCTTGGTGATAATCTGCTCCACAGCACTCTGGACCTCAGACTGGCATGAAGGTTTATCTTCCAGCAGGACAACGACCCTAAGCACACAGCCAAGATAACAAAGGAGTGGCTTCAGGACAACTCTGTGAATGTCCTTGAGTTGCCCGACCAGAGCCCAGACTTCATCCACACTGCACACTGCACATCTACACTGCACACTGAACTGAAGATGGCTGTGCACTGACACTCCCCTTCCAATCTGATGGAGCTTGAGAGGTTCTTCAAAGAGGAATGGGAGAAACTTCCAAATAACATGTGTGCTATGCTTGTAGCACCATCTTCAAAAAGAATAAGTACTTAAAGATATTTTTATTCAAGCAGCTATTTATTATTTTTTATTTATTTATATTTATTTATTTATTTATTTATTTATTTATTTATTTATTTATTTTTACCAGAAATGACACAAGTGTCTCCCAGAAGATAGAAAGACAATGTACAGCTTTTATTTATATAAATAGAATAAATAGTATCATGTCCAAAAATTGTTCATACCCTTTGTGACCTGTCACAGTCTCCGGGAAAACCCAAAGTTCTTAACCATCACAAATAGTCTAAGCTGCTCTAAAGGATCCTGATTACCCTGATTCAATGGGAGCAGCTGTTTTAATCAACTCAACAGGTGAAAAACAGCAGCTCTCTGCAGCTGGTTTATGGACAGTCATGGCTAAGACAAAGGAGCTCACTAAGGACCTGCGACTGCACGTCGAGGCTGCTCTCGTCAGGAAAGTGCAGTAAGTCCATATTTAAATGTCTTCAAGCTACAGTGCAAAGTATTATTAAAAAATACAAGATGTTCCACAGTGTGGGAAATCTCAGAGGACATGGTCAGAAGCCAAAAGTGACACCTATGCTGGCCAGGAGGACAGTGAGAGAGGTGAAAAAGAATCCAAGGATCATCACCAAGGTCATCTAGGTGAATCTGAGCTCTGTTGGTGGCAACGTGTCAAGGCAGATGGTCTAATGGACAATGCACACTGCTGGGTTCCACAGACGCAGAACAAGGAGGATGACACATCTCCAGAAAAAGCACAACACAGCACAACACTTGGCAAGTGCTCACCTGGACAGACAAGGCTTTTGGTCTTCTGTTTCATAGTCAGATTCAACAAAAATTGAATTGTTTGGCCACAATGATGTATCCTTCATTTGGTACAAAAAGGGAGAAGCCTTCAACCTTAAGATCACCATCTCCACTGCCAAACATGGTGGCATTAAACTAATGATCTGCAAATGATTTTTCAGCCAATGGACCAGGGAAGCTCATCACAGTAAACAGCACCATGACAAAAGAGCAATACATCAAGATATCTCAACAACAACATCAGGCAGTGGCAGAGAAACTTGGCCTTGGGCACCAGTGGACATTTCAGCACAGCAACGACCCAAAGCACACAGCAAAAGTAGTGGAGAGAAGGTTCACAGACAAAACCATTAACGGTTTGCAGTGGCCCAACCAGAGTCCTGACTTGGATCCAATTGAGAATCTGTGGAAGGAGCTAAAGAGCAGGGTCATGGCAAGGAGGTCCTCCAACCTAGGAATTAGGTTTAGGTTTTATTGTTAGGTTAGTGTTAGAGTAAGGGTTCATTTTGTGGGTTAGGTTTTGGTTTTATAGTTAAGGATCAGCACATGTACTAATGTGAAAGATACATTTGAAAGGTTATATATCCTTACACGTATACTTGTATCTTCTTGTAAGCTCTTCTATTGGACTTTGTGGGCCATAAGTTGCAAAAGCCTGGGAAACGTAAACAGACTCAATGTGCTGCAGGGGAATTTGTCCTCTGCATTTAAACTGTCCATGCAGTGAAACACACAAACTAGTGGCAGTGAACACACATGCCCAGAGTGGTGGGCAGCCCTATTCACAGTTCCGGGAATGGAACCAGCAACCTTCCAGTCACCAGACTGGCTCCCTGACCACCAGGCCACAGCCATGTTCTAATATCTCTGTATTAATGTGAACTGGACTTGGGCCAAAAATAGAGATGACTTTTTTTCCTGCAAGTTTAAAAGCATTAAATATGTATAAAGCACCATACCATGTCCGAGCCATTGCAGTGGTTTTGAAATTGTAGATTTATCTCTATTCCTCTCCCAACAAACACACATGCATTAATGCACAAAGCCTTTCTGTGGTTGTTCCATCTTTTCAGAAGCGAAACAAACGGTCTAGTCAAACAAACCAGGCCGGATAGACCGTCTCAGTTTAATAGCCACACCATGCACTTCCCTATCCTCTGCCCTGTCACCCGTTACACCGAGCTACACACACAAAAGCGTCTCACCCACTCACACCCACCCAAGTTTTTCACCCCCTCTTGTTTTCTTCTCCGTCTTTTGCTCTTTATTCACACACTCATAAACACAGTCATTCAAGGACAACCAATTTTGTCTTCTGTCGGGAAAAAAAAAAAGGAACTCAAGCAATCGAAAGGAAACGCTTGTGAAAGGGAAAGGAGAAAAAAAAAATCAATGGCAGAAAAAGCGATCTGAAGCATACGCCATTCTCTTGTCTAGTCAAGAGGAGGCAATTAGCATAGTGAAAGGGTCGGAGGAGAGACAGAAAAGAGAGAGAGATATAGCTGATATTGATGAAGCAGTTGAAGGAAGAAGGGGAGGGAGAAAAGATTACGATAGGAAAGAAGAGTTTGAAGCCAACAGGCATGGACATGTATGGAGGTAAGTGAAGTAGAAGGCTTGTCCCCATGGTTACAGTGGTTCCCGTGGTTACGGCTGTGGAGCACAGTAGGGACTTGTAGGTCCAGAGGGACTAGATTATGAGAAAGCTCTCACCTTAATCTGCCCTTCTATCACTGCTGTAGAGGCTCACTCAACCCCTGTAGAGTACAGGGTATCTAGTGTATCTATCACGTTACACACACACACACACACACACACACACACACACACACACACACACACACACACACACACATACACTCAAAGCCTATCCTCCCATGAACCCAGAGCACAACTCATCTCCTGCACAATGTAGTTAGTCCAACTCAAAACACACAAGTCTATGTACATTACTGTTCCAAAGATTAGAGTCATCAGCAGCAACCAATGATTGTGTTGTCGCTGTAACTCCTTTCCATTTTGTTACTTCTTTCTTCATTTGAAACCAGTAGTTAATCTTTACATATTTCCCAAAAATGTGTCAATAATTCATAATGTCTCGCATCGATTGTAGTGAAATCAGCAGACAGATATCCTCCTTTAATGGCAATACATCAGGTCAATACATGTGACTTCCAGATCGGCTTTCCACACACGCCATATAAAGTTCAGGACATCGAAATTGTCATCATTTGACATTATTTCATATATTGCTATTCAGGTATATATTATTTGTAATGATCAGATTGCCAACAATATTTATAATATATTTAATATTAAAGTCTTCAAAATACTTATTTTTTTATAAAATAAAAAAATCTAAATATAATTTATTATTTTCGTTATTTATATATCAGCATCATCCCCTCTCTCTTGACTTTTATTTTGAAGTTTGAACTCTGTGTGAGCAAAGAAAGAGAACTCAGTATCATCAGCCTGCTCCCACTCGCTGATCAGTCATAGTCTACATGAGGGCTGTGGGTATAGGGCAACCAGTGCTGCACTCTAACCTCTATTGCCCACCCCTAGTGTTCACTACATGTCCACTGTCAAGAAGTAGGCAATTTTCAGATTTTTAAGTTCTGTTCTAGTTCTGTTCCAGTTCTCTTGTGTTTTTGTTGATAGTCCAAGACTAGAATTTCCCTGGGCAGGCCAACCAGTCGGTTACAAATAGAACAAACCCAAAAAAAAATACTTTCTTGCCAAACATTTGCCAAATAATCTAGGAACATAGTTCTACCAATAAATAATTATTTGCAAATCTATGTCTTAGTGTAACTAATAAAATGTCAAAAGTTTTTCCTCTTTGTTTAGAAAAAAAACAGCAAACA
Organism: Acestrorhynchus altus; assembly: GCA_034509495.1. Lineage (NCBI taxonomy): Eukaryota > Metazoa > Chordata > Actinopteri > Characiformes > Acestrorhynchidae > Acestrorhynchus > Acestrorhynchus altus. The sequence continues at coordinate 44,913,232 of CM067503.1, read as the reverse complement.
TACAAACAAACCTTGATATACAGTACTATTCATTATGCACAAAGATTATGACTATCAAACCCAAGCCAGACATTCAGAAATTGTACTACGGGGTACTTTTGGAGACTAAGCTGTCGTACTGGGCGATGTGTGGTGGTGAATGTTCTCAGAATGTGTATTGAAGAGACCCCCTCACAGCGTTGCTGTGTCTTGCCAAGCTTTATTGAGATGTACAGCTGTAAGCAGCTCTAAATTACCCCTCTGTCAGCTTAATGGACTTGATCAGCAGTGTTTACAGACACACACACCCACACACACATACACACACGTGTACACAGCATCCACACTTAGACATGAACAGCTTCCAGCTTTCACCCGACCTCTCACTGCCCACCGCCGCCTGCAGTACAGCTTTAAAATCAGTTGAAAAATCATTCAAATGAGGAAGTGCACGGGGGGTTAGGGACCATAAATAAGTGGTAAACATAAGCCACAGGGAACAAACACATTTATGTATCTGGGAGTGCATTAATGCATTAATTCCCAACTGTACACTCCAACCATAGTATAGAAAATAAAGTCCAAAACTGACATTTCTCCTGCAATCAAGGTGTTAATTAGGAGTTTAACAGTCACAGCCTTGACTCTTTCATAAAAGCCTTCGCACTAGATGATGGAACATTGCTGTAACACTGCCCGTACTCATGGCAGTGCATTTCATTGGAGATTATAGCAGCTGTGAGTCCACAGCTGAACCCATGTGGTAGATATACTCATCTAACAGAAGGGGTGTCTATATACTTTTGGATATATAGTGGAAATATAAAGCATTATATTTGTTAGAACCTAGTATCTCTAAACTTTTAGTTAAATAAAAATATTTTTATTCCAATTCATTTTGGAGTATCTCTAGCAGTCTACGCATAGTCTTGGGGAGACTGATCTGTAGTAATCGCAGCCTCTGCAGCTGATGAAACAGTTGGGACTGGTCATCTGAAATCATTTTGAAAGCATTGTAGAATCTCTGACACTTCTAAACGTGGACTAGAACTTATCAACAATGGACTTCTCTAAGCAACTGTCTATTGATCTGAAAATGAACATAAGGCCTATAGCAAATTCCAGCTACACGAACAGAAAGGGGGTGTTATAATTCCCTGGCTAATGTGCCCAACATGTCCATGTGCCACATTGATTATTTCGATATCTTTTAAGATTTGCTAAAAACATTGTATTTTACTTGTTTAGCTACAGATGTTGTGTTAAAAAGATGTCCTTTGGCCAGCACTGCCGAGACAGTATACAGTATGTGTACACTTTAGCACATTAAAAAAACTTAACTGACAGTTGAATTACATTTAGAGTAGATATAGGAATTGTAAGCGTGGATGCATACTTGTAAATAATGCATGTGCACACAAAGGGGACTCATCTTTTGGTGCAATGTTGGTTCTATTTAATTTTCTATCGTTTGATTTGTCGATAGCCAGCCTTAATGTCCTGTAATTTGTCTTAAAGTTTTAACCATTGAAAAGGTGTTTTCACACCACAAACAAACTGGACCGTGGTTTAGTTCATCTGGACCACGACCACCTCAAGTCAGACCAAATTCTGCTCCTTTGTTCCATGGCACCTTTCACACCTGCTGTTTTAGCCCAGATGTCTGAACCCAAACAAGGTAGGTGTGAAAGCACCTTCGATCTTCAAAAAACATTTTATTTCTTGCCAGCATTATGCAATGTGTGTAAAGGGGTACTGGGCCCTAAACAAAGCTTCATCAACAACAAAGGCCTTTACACTAGTGCAGCTTATTTGTCTCATGTTGCCAGCATTTAACGAAAGAAAGCCAGCATTTAACAAAATAAAATACAACACATGTTCCGTCAAATATCTTTAAATATGTTGATTTTTGTCCCTAAGAACACAACAAGCTCTTGGGTGATCAAATCTTTCAGACCTGCTTTGGCTCCAGCTTTTTGAAACAGGCAATAAAGACAGAAATATCAGCTATAATTCTGTTTAGAAGACTTGGAAAGTAATATAACTGCACCTGGCATCCAGTTTTGGCTGAATGTGGGTTCTCGATTTCAAGGTGAGGCTTTGTACCGAGGGAAGACGAGTGGAGATCATTGCACAAACACATTACTGGCGGAGATTGAATAAGATACGAGGGCCACTGAGACCCATCTGAGAATTCAAGAAATCAGGGAGGGAAAATTTAAATATATACAGATGCAAAAAATAACTAAACAAGCCCCTGATGCAGAAAGTGGTGTTCTCCAATTGTTCTCCAATCGCAAATCTCAAAGAGTGTTTCAGCTTTGTGCAGGTGAAGTGAGAATCTGAACGCACTTTCTTTTTTGTTTCAGCAGAGTTGAAGAACACCTGAAAAATGTCATAAAAATGAAACTTGTCAAGTACAGAGTTCACTCAAAATTCCAAACCCAATGCTGTACCGCCGCTGTCATTGGCAGAAAACCATGCTGTTTTGGCTGACTGGTATTTGAGCAATTTTCTGCTGTAATGCCATTTTATATCTGTAGTAAATCCTTTGTGTGGACGCACTAAGCCTGCAGGTGTACTTATTAAATTGCCTTATTCCATTGATAACCCTCCAGGGTTCTGCTATTTGGTTGTTTGCTTCCAGCAGTCTATAAAATATTCAGACCAATTTTAAAGTGAATATTATTGACAGGTGCTGTATGGTAGAATAGCTACATATTGAATGTGTAGTGGTGAATGCAAAGCTGTGTTTATGTGCAGAGGCACTCACCCTACATACCAGAACTAGATCTGTGAGATAGACTGAGAAGTACAGCCAAGTACAGCCAAGTTAAAAAGTTATATATATACACACACACACACACACACACACACACACACACACTGATCAGTCCACAGGACTTGTTTCCAAAATGCATCCGGCTTGTTTATATGTACATTTCTGATGCTAAATTTTGTGGTGACAATCTCCTTAGTCTTCTTCTGCTTTGTGGACCTCAACCATTTTCATGTTCAGAGTGCTAGGTATCTGTTTAGAAGAACCCAGTGCTGTAGGTTGTTGGGGGAAATGGCTTATAGGGCATTTATGAAGCTTTGAAATTAGCATCACCTGGTCTTTCTTAACAATGACTGTGAACAGGTCGTACCATAACCCTAACAGGCTAATTAAGGTCTGAGATCTCAGTCAAAGCTATCTGAGAACCCAAATCTCAGAGCGTTCCCAGATCCTCCTTTACTGGATTAACGTGCATAACTTAGTCATTTTAACCAGAGGCGTGTGTGTGTGTGTGTGTGTGTGTGTGTGTGTGTGTGTGTGTGTGTGTGTGTGTATACAGAGAGAGAGAGAGCGAGCGAGAGAGAGAGAGAGAGAGAGAGAGAGAGAGAGAGAGAAATTCCATTAGAGCTAAACCTGAGCCAGACCTGCTTAGACACTCTACTTATCTTTAAAAAGCAGGTGTGTGTGTGTGTGTGCGTGTGTGTGTGTGTGTGTGTGTGTGTGTGTGTGTGTGTGCCTGTCTATGTACAGTTCCATGTTGATGGGGAAACACATTGCTCCCTGTAGTAAAACACAGAGAGAGAGAGAGAGAGAGAGAGAGAGAGAGAGAGAGAGAGAGAGAAAGAAAGAGAGGAGGAGGAGGAAAATGAGGAGGAAGAAAGACAGGAGAGAAGAGAACGTTTGTCATGCTCACTAATCAAGTGGTCAGGTTTTTCTGCCATAGCTTAGCAGCAGATTTCCATTTGGAATGAGTTGCCCTGTTCATCTGGAGCGCATCTAATCTAAAGCACATAGACTGCAGCTACACACACGCAAATACACACATGTACAAAGACACACACACACACACACACACACACACACATCTGAAAACCTGGTAAGCACAAACCAGCTGCCTTGAAGTCCACACTTCTTAATAAATCCAAAACGACCTGCTATTAAAAGTAAGAGATTAAATTTAACTTCATCGTATGAGCGATCGCTGTGTGTCAGCATGCATTAAAGAAAGGAATGAATATACAGGGTAATTCTCTGATGTGGAAATGACTACATCCCAAGCTTAAGTCTGCAGTCATTTGCTTACATCAGCTGCTTCTCCACTCCTTTGCTTCTGAATCGTTCTTGAATCCTGCAGCTGTACTGCACTTCATGACCACTGCTGATTCACTACTGGCCATGTCTTAAGTTAAAAAAACATCTCTCACACTCCCTCTCTCTCTGGTAATCCCTAAGCCTCTCTCTGTCTCTCAATTTCTCTTAAATATGTGCAAAAAAATGAAAGAAAGTCTCAATAAAAGATTCATGGCAAATGATCTTTTTCTCACTGACTAAAGCAACAGCTTTGCTATATTTAACCCTTTAGCCTCCAAACTGATTCCAAGAGCTCCACTGTGGATTCCTGTCAGAATCAGATGCTTATTGATTACAGATTAAAACAAACCGTTTCATCATAAAACTTGGAGGGAAAAGGCAATTATGAGATGATTTCATTTAAAGGGTGAATCTTAACTCTTTAATACAAACTCAAAACCAAAATATGGGCTATTTATCCGCACAGAGTCCTCAGGCCAGGACTTTAGGAAGGATGGACCTTGTAACTTTCAGAACTCTAGACTAGCGGGATGTTTTTGTAGAGGGATGTTCTTTAATCTGCAAAAAAAAGAATAAATAAACAAAAATAAAAAATTGAATTACAGTCACACATTCCAGACATTGTTATTGTCAGTTGAGCCTCGTTTTTGCCTTCATTAGAGATGTAGAAATGAAGATAAGTTCAATATTTTTATGAATTTGATCAAAATATACATGCACCTACATTTGTTTTGTGTTGTTTTTTTGATCTGAAAATGCTTTTTCTTTGTTATTTGTAACAACTAAACAGTAAACATGCACTGAAAGGCTGCTTTGGCATTTAAACTGGGATTGAATTTTACCTGCTTTCTGAGCTTGATTGTTCACTGATAATTCATTACACTGGTCAGGCCCACAATTCTACACCCTTTTTAATTAAAGAGTGCACACAGGTCTGCTTTTAATAATTAGACAAACATTCAAATCTTTATATTCCCTTTAATCTAAATAACAATTATTTATTCTGTTATTTCTTGAGGCTTGAATGCCTGGTGCATCTGGAATATCTCAACAGTCCTCTGTTCTTGTGTTTTCCTCAGTTTGTTCTTGCAAAGTAACTTATCAACAATGTTCTTCCCAAACAAACAAGGGCATTCTTTGTGTTCCAACTAATCAGCTCATTAACAAGCCTTTTCGGAGTTACAGGGGTTGTGTTTTAACAGGGAATCCTCTAAAATGTGCAGGGCAGGGTGCCTCCAGGACTAGGGCTGAGGAATACTGATTTAATCCATTACACACAGTTGAAAATACATAATAAAACTGAGAATTCGGTTGAAAAACGTACAGAGTACCAATGACCTTGATAGCTTCTAAGGCTACAACAACCACCAAGTCATGCCTATTTAGCTAAAGGCTGAGGAGTAACTCTCTGCAAGCAGTAACGGATGATTTATGTGTAGATGCATGTAAACAAAAGAGGGGGCAAATGTAGCTCCAGAGATATGCAGAGGCCAGATTCCTCTTTCCTTATTTGTGGTGACACTTGGGACTCATTTTCAGTTTAGACATCTGTGCACAGCAGCTCTTTACACTGCCTCTGAAATTACAGTCATTTCTGAACACCGTTAAAGTTTCAATAAACTCTGTGTAATCACCATTTCATTGAAGATCCTTGGAACTAAGCTGCAAAACAACCAAATATATATATACATACACCTTTTCTAATGGTATAAAGCCCCTGACCATTGAGCTGTGGAGCTGTGAAACTGTGGTTTTTGTTGGGGGTCATCAAACATCCTGACCTCACTAACACTCTCATGACCACTGGATGCAATCAAACCAACAAAAGCAGGATCAACTATTTTTAATAGATTATCTCCAACTGTTCAGCCTACCACAGTTTAGCCCCACCCATTCAACTTGCTTTTTGAATGAGGCACAATGGAGTGCAGCCAATCAGAGCATAGCTTATTTCTCTTAACTCCACCTTAAATTCACATTAACATGAGTTGCATGATTTAAGGTGTCCTAGAATTGAATAAAAGCGTGTTTATCTTTATATATCTAATTGAAATTTCATGAACCTCAAACACTTTCTATTTTAAAAAAGGCAGTAAAATTGGTCAAGTGCAAAAACACAAAAACTGTTATGTAACTGTCTTGGCTTATTTTATGCACACATGCAAAATTGAGCTACAGTAAACACTATCAAAAAATCTTTTTTTTTGGATATTATCATTATCTGTCTCCATATATGTTAAACGCAAGTGTGTTTTGTATACTGTGAGTCATTCGGTGCATTTTCACTGCAACATTTCCTATTTGTTTTCAATGAGACATGTTGGTTCCATCAGACGTGGCCACGTGGTGCATAATGGGTCTCCATTACTGTACCTGCTGGGTGCAAAGCTGCTCAAAGATTCAAAAATCTATGCATCAGTCCAAAATATTTAAACATTTCAATGTAAATTGTGTTGAAATTATCAAAAGGATTTGTGTAGTGTGTGTAGTGTGTGTGTGTGTGTGTGTGTGTGTGTGTGTGTGTGTGTGTGTGTGTGTGTGTGCACGCTGCAGTGGCTCTGCTCCCAGCATTCCCTGGTGAATTCACAGTTTGTCAGCACCGTGGTAACAGGGTCATGCCCTGAAAATAGGCATCGATTGGATGAGCTCTGCAGTCATGCTACACAGAGTGTCCACAACACATGCATGCACACGCACACACACACACACACACACACACACACACACACACACACACACACATCCTGCAACTCTATAAAGATTTTCTCCTGTTTTTGGTTGACTGGCTTGTGAATTTTGCTTCTGCTATACAAACACTAACACATGCACAGTCACTTGTTCACACACACACACACCCACACACACACACACACACACACACACACACACACACACACACACACACACATACATACATGTTAAGTGAAATCAGGGCTATGAATGACCTCATATGGGAGATGCAAGCTGTACGAGGCCATGTCAATGTCTATCACTCACATGCAGTAGCCAACAGCCACATACCAGCCACACACACGCAGATAGAGAGAGGGAGTGAAGGGATGGAGAGAGAAGGAGAGGCTAGTGGCTAAGATTAGGAGCTACAGTAACATGACATGTTGGACTCTTATCCAATCAGTTTGGAGACTGGGGTCACTGGGTCGCCGTGGGTAATGGATGGCTCCCTAATTAAAAGCTGGCTGTGTGTATGTCTGTGTGTTTGGGTAGGAGGGGGGTTTGGAGACTTTCTAATTAGCCTGGAAGGCCAGATAAAAGCCAAAATACCTGATCTTAGTGACATTCTGTACCCCCCTCTCTCTCGGAATATGTCAGTGTAATTAAGGCTCATGTGATCAGTTTGACAGTAGTTTAATGTCACAGGGTCACAAGGGGAAAGGTTGGGCCAGAGTGCCGACAGTGTGGGACTGTGTGTTTGCGTGAATAAGGGACACAGCGAGGCCCTGTTTGACCAGTACTTTGTCATTCTGTGTACTTCCTTTCTTAGGGTGGAATTAAGCATATTTCATGCTTATGTATTGCAGTTTAATCAACAAAACTGATCCAATTTGAGTAAAAAGTACCATCTGTAAAATATGAGGATGAATTTCAGGATGTTCCCGTTTCAGTGACAGTGTGTACTCCAGCTTCATAAACTCTAGTTTGTGTAAAAGACTCTGGCTCTTTCTCAATATGTGTTGCTGTGGGTTCATCCATCCTCATGTTCTTGCCAAAGTTTCATTCCAATTCTCAAGAATGCAGTTACCAAGAAAAGTTCAAAGACATTTTCTTGTGATGACCAGAAAAGCAAGGCTGCATCTCGCTGGCAAGAACAAACAGTAACACACATCATTGAGCACTGACACCAGCGTGGAAGACACTGGTCAGATCTACAGTTGTATGTTTTTAATCTTTAGAACTCCAGGCCAATTTTGGGGGACATTTTTGTAGTTTGACATATTTTTATTTTCCAATTAAAAAAATGTATATATAGGATACAGTCACACATGCCAGATACATTTAGGAGGTCAAATCTGTCTTCATTTGAGATATAAAAATGAACTAATTTAGATTTATACAATATATTTATACAATACATTATATTTAGATTGATTAAAAATGTACTTACAATTAGAATCAGAAATCCTGCAGGAAATGTCATCAAGAGTGTTTTTGAGCTGAAAATGGAAGAATTCTGTGATTTATTCATAATGATTAGATTGACAAGGAAATAAATAATGATGAGTTCATCAAAATGCTTGACAGTAGTCCAAATAAAATGAAAAGATCCTGATTGTCCTGTATTATTTTTGATATTTTTGTCTGGACTTTTATTCTGAAATTTGAACATTGAACAAAAAATTAAATACAAAAGAGCAAACAGACTGTTCCTTTTACTGTTACCCGATATCTGGTTCAGTGATGTCATTAGCCTTGTCCCTCTTACTGATCAGTCAGAGTCAGCATGCAGGTTGAGTGTATACACATGGACCTAGCAGTAAATATGCATTGGATGCTGCTTTGGCATTTAAACTGGGATTTAATTCGGATGGAATTGAAGTGATTTTCTGAGTTTGAAAATTGGATATTTCATCACACAATGACATATCGCCATGGTTCAATAGGACATGTCTTGTAGTTTGTTGTGATATGTGTATCGTGTGTATCATTCTGTCCAAGAACACAAATCCATTCACAGCAGTCTTGGTATTGAGCCCCTGATGGGCAGATCAGATTCAGTGTAGAACTATCTGAATACAAACCTCAGTGGAAGAGATGAAACCAAGAAATACATTTTCTGACCTTTCTGTACGAGACAATAACCTGAACAATGTTACCAGTTTAAGTTTGATTCTTATAGTACTTATTTGTCATAACTCAAAGAGTGTATGTACATTTATATTTGCATTTCTGGCCTTAAGCAGACACTCATATCCAGAGCACTTAGAAAACATCATATACACCTCGTTTCTACACTCACAGTCCGTTTGATCAGCTCCGTTATCATACAGGAACACTGTAGTTCTATAATGATGGACTGTAGTTCATCCGTTTCTTTTCACCCTGTTCTTTAATGGTCGGGACCACAGAACCTGTATTATGTAAGTGGCAGTGACACTGATATGGTTGTGGTGTATTAGTGTGTGTGGTGTGAGTGGAGCTGTTTAAACCCCTCAGTGTCACTGCTGAACTGTGAACAGTCCACCAACTACAAATATCCAGCCAACAGCGTCCTGTGGGCAGCGTCCTGTGAGCACTGATGAAGGACTCGAGGATGACCAACACAAACTGTGCGGATGACCTTTTTTCTCTGGCTTTAAACCTACAATGTGGTGCAACTCGGTAGGAGTGTCTAAAAGAGTGGACAGCGAGTGGACACAGGGTTTAAACACTGCAAAGCTGCTGTCTGTGTCTGATCCAGCACAACTCCCACTACACACCACCAGTGTGAGACCATCAGTGTCACTGCAGTGCTGAGAATGACCCACCACCCACATAATAATGTGTTAAAGTTACTTTTATCGCTTCGATAGAGGGTGAATGGGAGGTTGTGATTTGGGGGCCTCAGTCAAATTTTCCTAAAGGCCCCTGCAAGACTAAGACTGGGATTGGCTCTGCTATGGGCAAACTATAGCTAGATAAAACAGTAAATCCTCTCTCTCTCTCTCTCTCTCTCTCTGTCTGTCTGTCTCTCTCTCTCTCTCTCTCACACACACACACACACACACACACACACACACACACACACACACACACTATAGATTAGACAGAAACACACCATAAAATGAATCCCAGGTCATCGCCCTTTTAATGAAACACTTTTTCTTTATGGCCTCAGATTGTTCCCCCTTTCCGGAGTGGCTGTCTGATAGTCATTATCTTGCTCCCCCTCAGTTACAGACCCGGCTCCTTTATCGCTCTCTGGGGTGGAATTTTTGTCTCCCCGGAGGCAGCGCATTTCCTCTTCCTGCTGATTTTCTCTCATTTTCTCCCTCGCTTTCTCTGCGCTGCAGCTTTACTCAAATGTTGCCAGTGAGTGCAGCCCATCTTCTCTCTCTCTTGCCTCTTGCTCTCTCACTCACTCTCTCTCCCTCTCTCTCTCTCTGTCTCCCTCTCTCACTCTCAACCCTACATGGAGCGATTGGAGCCTGCTGTTGACCACCTGGGTCTGAGCTGCTTTAGCAGATTCTCAGCCCACTCCAACAGCTGCTCTCTTACTCTGTCCTTGTAGCCTCTGCGAGCCGAAGTGCTCATTTTAAAGGGTATGTGTAGGTGATATGACACATATGACATTGCAATACCTAAAGATAACATTCGGGAAATCTAAATCTAAGAACTGGTCAAAAATATCAGGGTTTAAAATGTACAGTCACACTATGACGACCACGTCCGTCTTTCTGCTCTTTGTATAATTGCACACTGTAGTCCATGTGTTTCTCGGTATACATTATTAGTCTACTTTCATCCCACAGGACCACCACAGTGCAGGTATTATTTTGGTGGTGGGTCGTTCTCAGCACTGCAGTGACACTGACGTGGTGGTGGTGGTGAGTTAGTGTGTGTTATGCTGGTATGAGTGGAAGACACAGCAGTGCTGCTGGAGTTTTTAAACAATGTATTCACTCACTGTCCAGTCTATCAGACACTCCTACCTAGACGGTCAATGTTGTATATGTAAAACAACAGAAACCTCTCTTTCCTTTATTCCTTCATTCGTGCCCACAGGACGCTGCCCACAGGACGCTGCCCAGGGTATGCTGTTGTCTAAATATTTATGGTTGGTGGACTATTCTTAGTTCAGCAGTGAGCTAGGGTTTAAACACTCCAGCAGCACTGCTGTGTCTGATCCCCTCATACCAGCAAAACACACGATCACATGTAACTGCAGTGCTGAGAATGACCCACCACTCACATAATACCTGTTTATTATTATTATTATTATTATTATTATTATTATTATTATTATTATTATTATTATTATTATTATTATTATTATATAATAATAAATAATAAAGAGATTCATACCCCTAGCATTATGCCTGTCATTGCTGTCCAAAACATGTTTCTCCAAAATGGTGAAATTACAGTAGAAGGCAAAAATGTTACCTTTGAATAGAAATAAGAAGTTAAAATAAATGGAATTAATACTAATTGTAGACCATTTCTATTGGTCTAGTCATCCAGAACTATTTACCCAATGTATAGAACAGCTACAGGATTCAAACCATGAAAAAAATCAAATAAATTAATTAATTAAATAAATAAAAATGGACAACAATGGAGATACATGTTTTTCATTGGACAATATACAATATAAAAGTAATTTTAGCTAATATAATCAGTAAGTTCCAATTGTACACTCTGCCTACCTTTAAGGTCTGACAGCACTGTAATGTTTTATTTTTGCTCTTTTAAACGTAATTACTAAATGACAGCTCAAAGGAAAAATGTGCCGAGCCCACACATGAACACTGTGTTGCATCGTGTACGTACACGCCCACTGAGAGTGGAGCACCACATCTAACTGAGTCACATTATTTCCACAGTAATGAAATATTAGTGACTCAATGACAATAACGGTGGAAGTAAAATCAATGTATCACCTTTTTCGGTGCTTATTGGCGGTAATGAACGGAGAAATTTGCCATGATTCACATTGTACGGTCAGGGTGGAGGATGGTTTACATTCTTCTCCTCAACTCTAACATTTACTGATTGGCGGCAGGACAGGCGGAGCCCTGCCTGTCAATGTGGAAGAATGCAGGGCTGGTCCATGATAAACATTTTATTCAGCTTGTGTTTCTTGTGATGAAGCAGCTCTTGAAAGTTGGAATTAGCACCAGTGATAACAAAGCATGCAATTATTTAATATTAATTATTTCATGTTCGTGGCTTATTAGCTGAGATTCTATTAAAACGTCTTGCAGATTTGAAGCGCTATTCAAAAAAGTTGTTAAAGGAGAATGTGAATTATTCAGTGTTTCCATCAGCTAGTGTCGAGAGCTAATTTCTGAAGATCATCGTGACATGCTTGCACTGCACTGTGCCAGACTAACATCTACTTCAGCATGTTCTCCGCAAACAGGGAAAGGATTCAAACTTTTATACTGTATTTGTCGGGCGGTTCTGATGGATTTCTGTCAGCTGTGCACAGCTGTAGCTCAGTTTAATAATGAAGCCTGTCTCCCACTTTTCCACTGCCCAATGAATCCCAGGGTGGTATCCTCACCTCAGTGAACAGTTCTGATTGGCTATAGTGCCAAACATCTGTTGCATCATCACTTTTTTAAATCACCTTTTGTTCTTCAAACCAACTTATTCACCTTTTTGGATTTTTGCTTTTTCTATATTATTCAGACTTTTTCTATTTTCAGATTTTTCTAATATCTGATTTTTCAAAATGCAGATTTTTCAATGTCAGGCAAATAAAATGTATAGGTGGACAAGAAGTGGTTCAGTCAGAAGTGTGGATTCTAAACTTGGTTGTACATGGACAAGAAATTCTTTCAGTTTCAAATGGACAAAAACTGCCTGCAAGGTTTGGGAACCCCTAGTCAAAATATGCTTCCTGTGAAGTGAAGATAAAGTCTCCAAAGGGCATAAATGTTTCATGAAAGATTTATTTTCCTTAAATACATTTAGTGTATTTGTTTGTTTTTGTAAATTTTTGTACTGATGGCTGTGTCGGAGAGGAGGATGTTGTCTAAGTTACAGGCCACTATGACCACCCACTCTACCAATCAGTGATGAGACACAGGAGCACATTTAGATGCATCCCACCAAAATGCACTACAGAGCATCACAAGAGACCTGTCCCACCTGTGGACATTGAATTATATAACTCCTCTTATAATGGCAGAAAACTACAAACCACTGTGGTTCATTTGTGCAATTTTAATTTAATGTATGTTTTTTATTTTATTTGATTTTTTTATTTATCATAACCACTGTCTTTTCATAAGTTTCTAACATGTATATAATTACAAAGTGTTTATTCTGTTTATTTTTATATCACTCTGTTTATTACTTTTTGTTTTTTAATGGAAAGACACTCCATGCAAAGTGTTGGGCAACCCAAGAGATTCGAGGCCACTGGTAAAATTTCAAAAGTTTTCAGACGTTAGTTCATTTGTTAGGGCTGTGCATCAGTTACAGTCACCGGGCCACATTTATTAAGCACGTCAAACTAAAAATTGCCTAATGATCTAACAACACCTCCTTTCCATTGTTCGGAAAGACCAGGAAATGCCATGGGCTCCTCAAAGTGGTGGCCTGTCCTTCAAAGTTCTTAATATAATAAAGAAATGTTAACCAGAAACCGTGGAGGTCAATTCAAGATCAAAGAGGATGATGACTAGACAATGCACTACCACAGGAGGTGCAATAATCTCAAGAACGAGTAGAATAATTGGTGAAAGTCCCCCAAACAAGAACTGAAACACTCATTTACAAACTGAGATGTCACAGTGCGCTGAAAATATGAAAGGTGAAAAAGGGAGAAAAGGTGAAAATTGATCTTGAACTTGATGTATTTAAAAAAAAAATGTTTCATCTTCACGTCTTTTGTAAAGCAGGTCATCTTTTACTCTCACTAACAGATATTTTTACCAGGGGCCCAAAGGTTTGCAAGCCACTGTAGTTACTTAATTACATTTAATTAATAAATAATATAATTACAGCAAGTAATAGTACAAACGTTTGACCTCTAATGGTTAACTTTCCTCCATAGGTTTCAGGAATAAATAAATAAATAAATTAATGAATTAATTAATAATGTCAGCCGAAATGTGACAGTTTGACATTTTCATTGTGACCGTCACGGGGCAGATGGTAGAGGTAAATCTGGCTTTAATTAAAGGTTCTATATACAGACATCAACAGATAAGAAGGCCTAGAGTGGCCCATCAGCAAAACCCTACGCAGATCAGAAGGGCACTGTGGAGCTCACCGAGCCTTCTGCTGCCTGAGGCTGGCAGTCCAGAGGGGGTGTAATTGGCCCCGTTTCCAGGGGGACAAACCCGACAGCAGGGGTCACTTTCTCTCCTTCAGTCTGGCACTAGATTGTAACATAGTGTTTCAAGTGGTTAGTGGTCCAAGAAGGAAGATAAACAGCGCCAGCCTTACTGAACAACCTGAGCTTTACAATAAAACTGTGGTAAGACTGTGGGAGCGAGGTGGTGGGATTGATGATGAGGAGACACAAGAGCAAAAACTGTGGTGATGGAATTGACCTAAGCAGCTTACGACTAACGTATTAGGTATTTATTAGGTTAAAAATATGAATTAGGTATTTATATGGTATTGAAATGAATGAAATGTTATACGAATGCAGTGCCACTGGCAAGCATTAAAAAATAGCAGCTACAGAATCTCTTCACTTTACAACCTAATGTGAATTGGCAGATTTTTCCATTCTGTTGCCCCAGAAAGCAGAGAAGCACAGTGCCCTGCAGCATCCTTACTTGTAGCATAGAGCACATTTGCACACAAAAAAAAAAAAAAAAACAAGAGAGAAGAGAAACATGATGGCTCTCAGCAGAGTAGAACAGAATAGAACAATCTGAATTACGTATTTATAAAGGAAGCCTTGTCATGATATCATCTGTCCAATGACCATCATGACCATCCAAAACAGCGTCTCAAAAGCCGAACTGTAAGGAAATATATGGGTTACTTGTTCAATGCTATTAAACGTTACTTAAACTAGGAAAAAAAAATGAATAACACTATATCAGGAATATCATTTTAATAGTACAGTCATTGTCAAAAAATAGTTGCACCCACAAAGAATCAACCAATTACAGTGCTCGAGCGCCAGATTGTCAGAGTCACTCAGATGGCATTGTATTGGGTCACACCTTCTGATGGCATTGTATTGAAGTCCCATTTTTGTCTTAGTGGAGATAACTAATGAATCCATGTGTGGAAGCGCCGTGGACAGCACCAGTGGTATGGTTTCATGCCTCCCATGTCCAGAAGGCATAGTGTGGGGTGACATTTCATAGAATTTCAAAATTACAGGCATTTATAGTGGTATGCAGCTAGTGTTGCTATATTTTTGTCCAATTTAATCCCCAATATTTCCTTTGCCAGCTCTACTCCCCTTATCACATGACTGTGCCAGCACTGGGCAGCACTCTTTATCTTCACTGGACCTCTACATGATTGGAGGGGAACACTAGCTGTCCATTATTTTACTTCAGCGTTGAGTGATGGGGTGTGAGGGGAGGGGGGTCATCCTACTCACTTAGGATCTTATTAACGGTGAGGCAACTTTGGTGTCCAGCGCAACCATATGACATCATCATAGTGTGACAACAGAAATCTACTCGTTGGTAGTTGGGGAGTGGTGATCATCAAACATCCTGACCTCTCTAATTCTATTGGTACTGAATGCAATCAAATCCTCACAGCAGTTACTTAAGCAAAATTTGATTTCAGAAGAATCAATGAATGTGCAGGTGTCCCAATACTTCAGTCAATGCAGTGTATGTGTCATTACATAGCAGTGTTTAATGTAAAAAATGTAAAAAGATGTAAAAAAAAATTAGCACTGCTTGTGCTCCTTATGAAATTTTGACATGAAACATTTGAAATGAAACATTAACACCAAGATAACACCCTGGTAGCTTAGTGCTAATGCAATACTTGCAATACTCAGCACTAGATTAAATATAGACGTCTGAGGTGATGCTTTTTCCTTTTCACACCTTTCCAAACACAGTCTCACAAGATCTGCTTTTAAACACTTAAATCTGGCAATTGTTCTGCCGTGACATCGTGTAAACTTCCACGCCACACAGCTCACTCCATCACTTGAATAGTGTAGGCACATTTAGAGGGTATGTTTGTGAACATTGTCCACATACACATATCATACATATATATACATCAGATTTCAAATGGTAATAGACGCCATAGATTATGTCTGTTATGTTTCCTTCACAAACAGCTGATAAGGGGTCTTATGGAGGTCGAAGCAATTCTGTTCCCCCATATTTAGCAGCAGAAATGCAGCGATGGACTAAACTAAACTGCCTTTAGGAGTGTTTGTAATGAGCAAGTCATTTGTCCCTTTCAGTCTCACACCCACATCATCCTACTTCACAGAGCTGCGGCTCCACTTTGAGCAGACTGGCTCGGCTTCAGGACCACGGACAGCTCCATTAACGGCGTTCATAAGACCACAGTTTGGCTCATCAGACACTTTTCACTAGACACTCTCCTTTGAGGAGAGACAGTGCTTTTGTTACTTATATCATGGATTTCTAATATGGTGGGTTGTTTTGTGGCTGGCAGCATTCCTGAATGACAACTCTAGGTTGTCATATCGCCATTGAACTGACATTAAGGTTCTATGACAATAAGTACAACACCACTTCAACAGTACTAAGGAAAATGCCAGCTACACAAATTACAGTTCACTCCTGACAAAATCACAACAATTGTTGGTTTGTGTGGGATGTTTTGATGAGGCTGCTAGATGTCAGTATACTCTGCAGGTGTGTTAGTCATATAGAACACACATAAAGTCACGTAAAAACATTTGATGTTCTGACATTTTTAACATATTTAAACATATGGACGTTTGATCTTCATTATAACTATATTGAGAGATGATATATGGGGCCTCCAAGTAGTATTCCTGCAGATTTTGCAAATTCAACATGTTGCTTTATTAACATAAGCCTAAAATAGCTGCTCATTTAAAGTATAATAAATATTAAACATTAAAATGAGGGTTAATTATTGTTCAACCCATAGGTTTAATATTTTGTTGATAATCCATATTTGCAGTTACAGATATTAATCATTTTTATAAGACCACATCAGGCCAGCACAGGTCTCTGGAGTAATCTCTGGCCCACTACTCCATGCAGATCTTCTCCAGATCTTCAAAGGTTCTTTGGGCATGTCTTGTAGACTTTGATCTTGAGCTCTGCCCACAATTTTTCAATTGGGTTAAGGTCCGGAGACTGACTAGGCCACTGCAACACCTTGATCTTTTCCCTCTTAAACCAGGCCTTGGTTTTCTTGGCCTGTGCTTGGGGTTGTTGTCTTGTCTGAAGATAAAATGACAACCCATCTTAAGATCCTTGAAGCGGAAGTTTTTGGCCAAAATCTGTCTATTCATCTTCCTGTGTGTGTGAACCAGATGGCCAGGCCTCTTGGCTGAGAAGCAGCCCCACCACCCCCTGCTTTGTGGGCCATTTTCATTTTCAGAGTGCTAGGCAGCTGCTTAGAAGAAACCATGGCTGTTGAAATTGGCATCACCTGGCCTTTCCTACCAAATGTTGTGCACAAACCTACCAGACTAATTAAGATCTTGGACCACAGTCAAAGTTATCTTGCTGTACATTTGTAAGGTACTCCTTAACCTTAATTCACTCTAAAATTGTGCAAAACCAAAATAATACACAGGCATTGCTTAAAATGTTGAAAAGTGTGTTATATTTTTAACTGTGGAGATCATTTCATCTTCAACTTGCTTAACTGTTCACAGTAACAGCAACTGTGACCGGGGTGCCCAAACCACAGACAAACAACGTATGCCACTGTACCCGATCAGGCAGAGTGTAAATAGGTTCATGTTTGTCTGCAAGATAGAGTCCTACGTTATGTCCCATGCTGTGTAGAGGAGAGAGAGAGAGAGAGAGAGAGAGAGAGAGAGAGAGAGAGAGAAAGCCAGTAATCTTGATATAATCATACCATTTCACACTCACCGCTGTAAATGGTTTATATTTCGTGCTGATATTGCAGAAACTCAAAATGGCAAATGAACTTTTAATTCAAATGGCAATGTGATATTTAGGGGTTGGGTTGAAAGCACCATTTTTGGAACTGATGCCTTTGGAACTGGCTGTGATTTGAGAGCTTTCAAAAATGTCATTCATTTTTTTTTCCCACAGAGAAACCCAGGGCTTGTCTAAATCCTTGTCTAGACTCCATATGAAATACAATGGCAGAGAAAGCAGCCATCAACAAGAATCCGAGTGGACTTTGATGCACATTCCAATGTGCACCACATCGAATGTGGAGGTGATGGTACCTAAGAGAAACCTGGCCTACTTAATATGCACTTTCCATTTCTTTCCCTAGAGGGCAGTGTGAAGGCAGCCTGAGTATGTAAACACATAGGACACCTCTAGGTGACACTTTGCACACACTATATGTGTGCGTGTGTGTGTGTGTGTGTGTGTGTGTGTGTGTCTGTGTGTGTGTGTGTGTGTCCAGTGCTGTAAATGACAAGGCTGTAGTAAGAGATGAGCCCCACAAACCCAAGGATTATTAGATACATTGCCTATAGAATTTCATGTTCCTTTACTAACTGTACAGTTATTATTATTATGTTATGATATTGGGTGGCACGGTGTGTTGGTGCTTAGTAGGTCTGCCCTATCTGGGTGGAGATTCCATGTTCTCCGCCGTGTCTGTGTGGGTTTCCTCCTCTGGTGCATTTGTTCCTCTAAATTATCCTGGAATACCTGATGCACTCCTTGATGCAGTCCTTCAGGTGGATGATCTTTTCTGGTAGAGAGTACACTGTGCCTGATTGCCTGTATGATTGCCAACACACACACACACACACACACACTGTGTGTGTTGGCTGAGTGTGATTGTGAAGAGTGCTGACTGTGAAGTGTGCTTCTGTATCTAGAAAGGTGCTATATAAGTGTAATGTCATTCATTCATGTTGTGATTGACAGACAAACACAGACTAACAGTTGTAATCCTAGAAGAAAAAACTAGTAGCCCTTGTCTAAACTGCACCTCTCTGGCTTCCATCCACTGACAATGTAGAAAAAAGTCTCCACCATTGCTGCAGATCTTCTTAGCATAGCATTTCCATCAAAAGTTACTTTTTTGAAGCAAATGTTTTAATGCTTTTAAAACGTTTGTCCACGTCTGTCTGACATGAAAGTGATTTTATGTTCAATGTTTAGTTGATAAGTGTTTGATAAAATAGTGCATTGACCTATTTCCCTCACTTTGCTCTTGCAGCAAAGATGAATGCTCCACCCCAGAACCTAAGCATGGAGATACACTGTCATACCGAAAGTCACGAGACACGGTTACGTAAAATGATCATGAAGAGTAACCTCAGGGGACAGCTTGGGAACTCCCACACCTGTATAGGTGATCAGGCTGAACACTGACCAGGTACAGCTGAACACTGACCAGCGTGCTCACAGCAAGGAGATGTGAATTATCAGTTTGATATGGAAAACCAGACTAATGGGACATTCCGTTTCCGAAGTCGTGCTGGCATCCAGTATTTAATATGACGTAATGCAAGATCACAGTTTCTACAGGTGTGGACGTGCGGAAGTGACACCAGTTCATAATCACGTCGCACAATCATGTCCCGTGACGTAGGCATGGCAGTGTATGTGGGACCAAGAAGGAGATGAGTCTTTTTGAAAGGAACACCGCCCACCACTTCTCAGGTCTTACAGTGAGAGACACTGTGAAAAATAATAAATAAATAAAGCAGAAATTCCTGAAGAGTAGATTATGGTAATCTAACATAGAGAGGTTAGAGGTAGAAACATGCACAAGCACAATATTTTGCACAAGAAAAAGACATATTGCTTATTCCTTTGTGGGAAATGGAATTACTTAGGAATACATAGTTTGATAGCCAGTTTGATAGAAATAAGGTGATGGGCAGCGACCTGTCATTTGCATAGAAAGTGGTAGCCTATGACGATGTGTACCATATTTGAATTAGGGGATGTGAAAAGGGTCTGTTCTTATAAAACAGGCCAAATCAAAGACAGCAGCTGTGTTCCAGACTGAAAGCTGAATAAATGCTGTAAAGTCATTTTTCAGCACATCCTGGAAGCATATTTAGATTAGATGTTGCGTGTTGCACACCAATAGCGTGCTCTCTGCAGGTCCATGTTCACCGTACTGAAATTCCCCATATCCAAAACAATCACTGTTGCTTTGGGAAGATAAAGAATATGCTCTCAATTTAACTCGCCTTCATATTTGTTTCAGTTTCGTCACACAATGAATCGACTTTGCTGAATTGTATTATCTATCTTACTTCAGTGCTTTGTTGATCTTTCCTGTTTTTTATTCAAAACATCCCCAGAACATCCCCAAAAAAGGGGGTCCTGGTGTCACTGGCTGCATTGTTCAGGTGCGTATGCATTGGAATTCATTAAACATAGCTTGGAGACCAGATGATGAAGAACACTGGTGTCTGGTGACATTAAAACAGCTTTCATTTGATTTCAGATAATTACATTTACAAGGTAAGAAAATGCCAAATTAGTGACCAAAACGATTTTAGAATATCTAAAGTCCCCAAAGTCCATAACCCCCTAGTTTAAAATGTGTAATAAGCAAAGAAAAAAAATAACATGCATTATTTTGACTCGTGTGACCCAGAAAAAGGTCGAAACTACTACATATTTACTACATACTACATATGTGAACACTGGGAAGCATAACCTCGACTAACGGCCTCATTAATACACACCCCTACACACAAAATGCACACAAAGAACAGGGTAATGATGCTAATTAGCTGCTTATTCCCCTGCATCTGATTTGAATTTCATTCCTTAAATGGTGCAGTAGTTTTAAGTGTGATTCTGTACATAAGGCACAATGTAAGGCCGCATTCACATAGCAGTGACCTTTTCTCACCCATTTCAGATTTTTGGCAGGTGGTACCACTGCCCTTTAGTGTTCTCCTCTCGTCAATTACACATTCATCTCAGCAAGGGCTCATCAGTTAATCCCTTAGTTGGATCAGGTGCGCTGGAAGTCTAAAACCTGCAGGCCAGTGGTAATCCCGGACCAGGATTGGGATTTAGTGCTTTATACTGTTCACACTAGCTTGTTAATGAGACCTCTATCCAACAATCATCTGAACGGTTCGTTCTCTTAAATTGACGCAGCAATGCTCCACATGACCCACTTTTCCTCGACATGTGTTTATGACAAATATATTCATTCAAAAAATAATGGCACCCAGAAGTGCACGGCTGCAATAGTGACGTCTCGGACGGTCATCGAGTCACTTTTGTCAAATTTGTGCGCGGAGGCACCGTGTTCAGTGTCCAGATTGTACAGGTGTCATGTGGGTGCAATTTTGTATGATGCAAGGTAACCTTTGGTCTTCATTGCAGGCATTTAGTCTTGGCCAGTTGCATCACCAGACCTATCCTTAACTGAAAATGTGTGGGATGCTGTTGGATGTATTATCAACACTCCACACCTACTATCTGCAGAACTGAGTGAAAATATTCAAGCTGCATGGGATGGATTATTGCAGCACATCATTAGGAACCTCTACAACTCCATGCCAAGACATCTGGCATGTTGCATTAAACCTGAGAACATACTGATGGACACTACTTCTGTACGTGAAGCTCAATCATATCAGTCTGTATGTGTATGTGCACCATGATCAGTGTAGAGAGTTGGATTGATGTAAAAGCCGTACAGAGTCCGATCTTGCTGATCAGTCACTCAGCATGGTTCCAGAATAGCCACTGCCACCTCGGCCACCCTGTGACTAAGCCACCGGCCAAAGTCACGAGAACTTGCTGAATGTCTATGCATGTGGGTGTGCAGCTCTTTTCTGGAGGGTAATTAGGGCAATTGCCTGCCCTGGTCCAGAGTTTTAAGCTTGAAGAAAAAGGTCACTCACAGTCAGAGCGCGCTGAATTTATAGGCCTCCTCAATCGATATGGAGACCTTTCAACAAAAATGGCCCTTAAAAGTGCACAGAGACCACCACTTCAGCTGTATCCGCACCAGACTCTTCCCTAATTAATGAAACCTCACTCAGACTACACCTCCTCGCATGGCTGAGCCCAAGCTTGAGCTGCACGATTCCAATGTGTGGCAGAACGGATATTATGCATATGGAACCTGGACAATCTCCATCTTCTGCTCCGAAAGATCAGCTGGAAACGTGAGCTGGGGAGAGGGGTGGGTGGGAGGGAGAATCCAGCAGATTCCTGTCTGCTGCACTAATGAATATGCAGGGAAAGAGAGAGAGATAACAGTCTGAGACATATGAGCGCGCGAGCGAGTGAGAGAGAAACTTGATTGTTTTCTCCTGCTTTGTGTCGTCTGCGGTGTCTAATCATATCTCCCTCGTGCCCGGTGTTGTCTCCATGTTTCAGGCAGGCGGAAATCACAGCGTATGTGTGAGTGTGTCGATCCCTCGGGTTTATCGATAAATTTGTGCACTCATTAAATGTGGAAAGAGAGCTGCAGTGTGTGTGTGTGTGTGTGTCTCTCCCTCTGTGCTTGGGGAATTAGGACGGTACATTAGAGCAGAGCGCCTCTGCCTGCTTCTCCTGCACTCATGATAGCAGCCCAGATAAGTCTCAGGGTCTCGCGGGACGAGGGCGCCGACTGAGAGGAAACTCCTTTCTCTTCAAATCGTACTCACCCCGGCGAGCGAGACACGCCTGTGCTCGGGTAACATACATTTTCTGTTTTCTGTGTGATAGGTCTGTCACTTTGTTTATTTTTAAAGTAGCTAATTTTCTATTTCCCAGAATGCCTTGGGCTTTCCACGCAAATGTCAGGGTGCAGAAAGTAACAAGGCCATACCCACAATGCCTTTCATCTCCAGTAAGTTCATATATAATTCAGGCTTACTTATACACACACACACACACACACACACACACACACACACACACACACACACACACACAATCTGTCTATCACTTAGGCTCTGTCGGCATGTATTCAGGGTTTTTTTTTTTTATCTGATTTTTTATTCATCATACAGAATACATAATACATAAAACATACAATTTTAAGAGGATGGCTGTACAATTACACATGTTTTATCATATATCAATTATCATATTATTGTAAACACTGCTGTAAGAATACACACACACACACAAAATAGGGGAACAGGAGGTGTTACAGCGTTGCCTGTAATAATGGTGATTTGCTGCTGTAATCTTGCTGTGATTTTCACCATAGTAAAGGCATTTTACATCTCTCTCTCTCTCTCTCTCTCTCTCTCTCTCTCTCTCTCTCTCTCTCTCTCTCTCTCTCCAGTCCACTATACTGGGGCCTTTCTTTTCAGCCAGGAATCATTTCCTTTGCTATGTTTCTAAGAGTGAAATTTTCAATGAACCTCAAATCTCATCCATCACATTATGAGGAATGTATACCTATTATGGACAATGCTACTATGAACATTTAGCAGAAGGGTCGAACGGCTTCAAATGTTTTTATTACAAAGTTCATATAGTGATATATTGTGAAGTAACAGAAGGTTTTTAAAATATTTTTATTTTAATACGTCCAATTTTATTGCAAAGCAATGAATATCTGATTTATATTCCCGCAACTTTACTGACACCATTCTAACTGCAGCTGGTTCCTCCTGATGATGGTGTGTGTACTTGTGGTTTCCACACAGCAATGCATTTTTACTGACTTTTTCCCCACAGAAATGAATGGGTTGCATAAGTTTTGGCACCCAAAACTTTTTACCCTCTCTTCTTCTACTGTTTGTGAAAGTGTTTTATCATCTTCATACAATGGACAGCAAACTACTTAGGGATATATTGTTTCACAGGCCTTTATTCTTTTTGTCATGCCTCTACTGACACACACACACACACACAAAATAGGGGAACAGGAGGTGTTCTGGCGTTGCCTGTAATAATGGTGATTTGCAGCTGTAATCTTGCTATGATTTTCACCATAGTAAAGGCATTTTACATCTCTCTCTCTCTCTCTCTCTCTCTCTCCCTCTCTCTCTCTCTCTCTCTCTCTCTCTCTCTCTCTCTCTCTCTCCAGTCCACTATACTGGGGCCTTTGTTTTCAGCCAGGAATCATTTCCTTTGCTATGTTTCTAAGAGTGAAATTTTCAATGAACCACTCAAATCTCCATCCATCACATTATGAGGGAATTCTTCTACTGTTTGTGAAGAGTGTTTTTATCATCTTCAACCACAATGGACAGCAAACTATGGGGAGATATATTACTACAGGCCTTATTCTTTTGTCATCCCTCTATGACACACACACACACACACACACACACACCTGCATTTTTGCAGTGTTTTTATACAATGTGAACATATCAAATGATCAATAACACACACTTACAGCAATTTGATCAACACATCATTTGTTTCCAAAAGCATGATCAAGTGCACACATTCTATCCCATAAAATCAATCTAAAAGCAATTCCAAATCCCTGCCCTATAATACCAGACGGCAAGAACACATCTCGGGGCTGGAATACCAGCCACCTCTGAGAGCGATGATATTCAGCTTATATTGTGAGAGTGGAAAAGCAGCATGAAACAGAGCATCAGGGGTTGTGACAAAAGATGCAAAGTGATAAAAAAGAGCCGCTGTCCATAGAAGACTTTCTACTAGATTCCTGAAACTTGCTGTGAGGATCTGATTGCATTCTGAGACACAGTCAGATGGTGGTTAAAGTGGAGATGTTGAGAACATAACCACCAGCAATGCAAACTAACACAACAGTAGAGCAAGACTTTTACACGAGCAGACTCCAAACTCCCGGAACGCCAGCCCATTCCAGATGTTTCTGAATGCATATATATTCTAAAAACCCAACCCCCAGGGAGGAGCTACATTAAACTCTGCCCAGTGGGAGGAGTTAAGCTGAAAGCAGCTGTGTTATGGTTATAGAGAGGAATGTCCCTCTCAGCTGGGTTACATATCACTGTGAAATCATACAGGAAGTTTTCAGTCTTCAGAGAGAGAGAGAGAGAGAAAGAGAGAAAGAGAAAGAGAGAAAGAGAGAGAGAGAGAGAGAGAGAGAGAGAGAGAGAGAGAGAGAGAGAGAGAGAAAGACCCTGTTTAACACAGAATTTGGTCTAATAAAGAAAAAAGCAGAAACTCCTCTATTACTCCAGGAATTCATTAGGGGAACGTCATGCTTGTTACATTTAAATGTAATGAATTATGATTATCGGATTTCTGTAACTCACCCGCAATCATCTAATCAGCGTCGTTAATCAAGATGTATGACCTTAGCTCATCTCACTGATTCTACATCAGAACAACCCAGAACGACAAACCTAACAGCAGGAAATGAATACACTTTGAAGGCAAACAGCAACCTCACACATGGAATAGGAAAGAGACGTGCAAAGTCCAAACACACACTGATACGCTACATGGACAAAAGTATTTGGACACCTCCTTCATTGTTTCTTCCTAAATCGAGGGAAATTAAAAAGATGTGCTTATGCTTTTATTGGAGTAAGTGTCCAGAGATTGCCCCACACCTCACCTCCATCTCCCCGACCCATTCCAAATGCATTGAAAGAGCAACACCATTCCAGAGAACACATTTCCACTGATCCACAGCTTAATGCTGGGGGGCTTAATGGTCCTCTAACCTATGCATGGTTCCATTACCCAGCTGGCATATGACTGACCTTCAGTGCTGAAATGTGGTTGAAATAATGTCAGTTATTGCTCAGATGTGGAAAAAAATAAGTCATGTTTAATGTTAAACAGTTGTGAAAAGGTTAACAAATCACAGTGTTATGCAAAGTTTGGGCACCGCTGCTCGAAATGACTGTTACTATGAACAGTTAAGCAAGTTGAAGATGAAATGACCTCCAACAGGCAAACAGTTAAAGATGAAATGTTCCTTTTGCAATTTAAGCAACAACTATTTTATTTTCATCAAATACATTTTCAACATAAAAAAAGGAAAAGTAGAACTTTGGGCACCATGCATGATTAATACCTTATACCCCCTTTGGCAAGTATCACAGCTTGTAAACACTTTTTGTAGCCAATTCTTGTTTGAGGGATTTTCATCCATTCCTCCGTATAAAACATTCCAGCTCTGTGAGATTCCTGGGCCATCTTGCATGTATTTTAGAGGTCTATCCACAGAAGATCAGGGGACTGTGAGGGCCACAATAAAACCTTCAGCTTGTGCCATTTGAGGTCTATTATGAATTTTACGGTGTATTTAGGATCTTTATTCATGTGTAGAATTTGCTGGAATTTCACTGAATCCATTTTTCCCTCTATCTGTGAAATGCTGCCATTGGCTGTAACACAACCTCAAAGCAGAGTAATCCACTCCCATGCTTAACGGTGGGAGTGGCTTTCTTTTCATGATATCTGGTGCCCTTTCGTCTCCGAACATTCAGCCGAATAGCTCTATTCGCCCCGGGTGGGGCGACCTGGGAAGTTCCTGTGTGGAGTTTGCATGTTCTCCCCATGTTTCCTCCAGGTACTCCTGTTTCCCCCACAGTCCAAAGACATGCATGATAAGTGAATTGGTGACTCTAAAGTGGCCCTTAGTATGTGTGTGTCCGATGGATTAGTGCCCTGTCTAGGGTTGTTTCCCGCCCTTGTGCTCAGAGTTGCCGGCTGGGCACCGGCTCACCCGTGACCCTATTCAGGAATAAGCGGTTCAGAAAATGAATGAATGAAGTTTACATTCTCATCTTCAACTTCAACACTGAAGTTCTCGTCTTGATTAATCGGCCTTAAAGTCTCAGTTAGGGATTGATGAGGTTGTTTATGTTATATTTACAGGACCATCTATTTCCACTGGTTGGACGTCTCTTTTTCCCAGAATAGCTGCCATATTCCAGCTTGATCCAAAACAACAGGATAGAGCTGGAGTACTGGAGTAAAAGAGGAGAATGCTGTTTTAAATGACTTTCCTTATATGTTCCATTCACTGCTGGTTTGCGCGCTCGGAGCTCATTCTTGTCTTTTCCGAGCATGTTCCCTCCGCCTTTCAGAGAATTCAGTGTTATGGCTGCTGCTTTGTTGTTCAGGGTAAATTGCTGTAGAATGCTGGTAATTTTCTACATTCAAAATATGCCGGCGAGGTACTCACACAGCTGCTACAATGACACTGAGTGGGATGCAAAGCTGCCTGCGTCCCCGCTTGCAGAATGCATTCCTTTTGCGGAACTCATTCGAGTTGGCTGTGACTCTGCAGAGCAATTGAATGTTCAAAGGTGATTCATGCTCAACAAACAAACAGGTAACCTTGACATCTCATTAGCTTTAAAGCTCAGTGTGAGAGGGTGGAGCATGTCTTCAATCTTAGGTTGTGGGATGAGGAGCAGAGTGGCAGTGAGGGCAGGAAACTGGGGATGGAATTTGCATCCACCTCCGATTTATAACAGGAATCCACGTCCACCCTGAACGTCCGTCCCAGGACATCGAGGGTAACATTTCTGAACGTGTGAGTAGCGTCAAATTTCCTAAAGCTGACATGCATAGAGCTTTGCTTTCTGAAAGAGGTTGAGAAGATTCAAAATGCCACCCAGGTCAAGGGTGAAGAGTGTGCGGACCAGCTGCATCACATTCTGTGTGCCAGATCCACTGCTGCTGACCACAAGACTTTCCAGAAGGTGGTGAAACTGTTAGCACTTGCATCCCTCACCTAAATGTGAGTGGACACACACCCTGTTGATGCTGTGGACTCTAAACCCAGTATATTAACATTTAACCAAAGGAACATCAGCAGACTCCTCCTGAAGTGATGCTTATTGACCCGTCATATTATGGTTACAAACTGGTTACTCCATTGATGTGTCCACTGCTCAATTCACTGCAAAATCACTTCAAAGTATTGCTAGAACATGAACTTGTGCTTCTCAAGAGATCTTAGAAAGAGCCTGTGAGAGAATGTGGATGGGTTTCAAAAAGAGCTTACATACATTTTATTCTTTATCTCTGTGTTCTCCAACCATTGATTTGTGTCTGTGATGTCACAATTTGAATAAGCTTTTATGTTACAGGCCAAAAGTGAATCTTGCAGAACAAGTCAAACAAAAATGTGAGTGAAAATCTTTAGAGAGACAGAGAGAAAGGAACACAGTGTGTTTATTGCTAAAAAATGAAAAACGTCAGGAAAATAAAACCTTAACTTTCAATGGATGTCAATGATGATTTAATTCCAGGTCATTTGGGATCATTTTTACTGAACCATCCATCATGTAAATTACAAAAGAGTCAAGAGAGAACTTTTCCAATCTGTACTAATGAATGGATATAGATGAATTGATGAATTGCGTTTGTGCACAACTGCAATATGTTTTTTTTATTAACACTGCTAGGCTGGTCTGCCAGAACAACACCAGCACTAGACCCAGGCTAGTCAATGCCCCCGGTCATGTGGCAGCAATATATTGTTGATGTCATCTCTATATATATATATATATATATATATATATATATATATATATATATGTGTGTGTGTGTGTGTGTGTGTGTGTGTGTGTGTGTGTGTGTGTGTGTGTATGTACAGTATGTATGTATGTATATATATATATATAATTTTTACAAATCATCTTGAAACATTTGCCAGATTCAAAAAGTGGATAAATGTCAGCGACAATAAATTTGTTGCTGGTAAATTTTGACAGAGAACCGACATGTTAAGCGTAGCCTCTGTAGTAATATAACATAAAGCACAATATATTCTCTAAATCCTAATTCACAGTTACTCTCTTTTTTATGTTTTGAGATTTCATTGTAAAAAAACTGTAATTTCCAACCATGAATTCTCTGACTCTTAATGCAGCAAACTCTCATCGATCATGGGATCCTATAAACAGGCTTCTAAAGATCTGAAAATGAAAGCAATGCAGGCCTACAAGTCAGGTGAAGGTTATAAAAGAGTTTTCGTGCAGAATTTGATAAAGAAATGGCATTTGAGGGGAACTGTGGAGGGCAAACTGAGATCTGCTCAAATGCTGGTAAGAAAGACAAACCATATGCCCATTTGACGGCCAAGAATCAGTAGGATGTTTTGGCTGAGTCAGCAGCGGCAGTGCACTTTTCTACTGTGCGGCGTTGCTCGAACAAACATAACTCTTAATGGAAGAGTCATAAGAAGGAAACCTTATACGTCAGTGTTTTTGAGAGACCCTTGTAATCAGATCACCCAAGATGCCTGGCTTGAACCGAGCATTAGCAAGACAGCTCTTAGGCTTTATGTGACAGTTCTGACAGCTGGTATATTCCACTTTACTCCTGCTGACTAATTTACAGAGGAAGAGAGAGAGAGAGAAAAGTTAGATTGAAGACAGAAAGGGGGGGGGAGGCTCTTCGTTTCATTTTTAAGGATGACTGATTTTGGCTGCAAAATTTCCTCATTGATTATTTATGTCATGGTAATCTTCCACTCTGCTCTTCTGCATTAACATGCACACACACACACACACACACACACACACACACACACACACACATACAGAGACTCATACATGTCCAGCAGCTATGCAAACGTCAAATAACTCAATTAAGCATCTCACACACAATTAACATCTAGCCCATCAGAGTCTCCCATTAGGATCTAAGACAGAGTGCACACACAGAACAATAACACTGCTAAATTGTGTTGGTGTGTATGCATGGTTGAGCATGTGCGTGAGCGGAATGTGTGTGTACAAATCACTTCATCTAGGCTACCAAGCACAAAGCGTAGAAACCGCCTGTAAACGTGTACTCTGTACATATATAAATATATACTCATACAGGTACATCATGTAAGTAGGTCCAGAACGCTGGATAGTATGTAACCATGGTAACTTGTGATTTATATTGGCTATTATTGTAGCAGTGGTGGTAAATTACTAAATGAGTACTGAGTGGATCAAAGGGCTTGTTCTGGATCTCTCTCTCTCTCTCTCTCTCTCTCTCTCTACCTCTACCTCTCTCTCGTCTCAGCTGACATTAGCTCTGTTGAGGTTTGTCTGGTGGACATGTAAAGCCACCCAAGCGTATCGCCCCTTTCTCATTTCTTTTTTTCTTTCTTTTTGTGGACATACCTGTGCGCCCTCCATCCCCAAGCTTACACACACACACACACACACACACACACACACACACACACATACGCACACATAATCGATTCAACCCTTTCTTTACTTCTCTCTCTTTCTCTCTTCTTTTTTCCCCTTTCATCCCTCCCTCCCTCTCCCTCTGTCCCTCTCCCTCCTTCATCCCCTCCTTCAGATCAATGCTCTTGGATTGCCTCTCCGACACCAAATGTCAGCCGTTAATTGGCCAAGCATGAAGAGGAGAATGGGCCAGGCTTTCTGGAGTTTAACTCTGACAGACTGAGTGCCACACACACACATACACACACACACACACACACATATATATATACAAGCATGGCATGCAGAACAAAAGCATTGCTCGCAGCTGAAATGTCACCAAAGCGCTTCTGGTGTGAGCGAGTGGTGCAAGCCGAGGCAGCTGGGGTTAGCGGTGGTGGAGAGCGGGTGAGACACGCTGATGGAGAATTGAAAGGTTATGTGTTTGTTCATGCAGGTTAACCTGGCTGGGAGATCAGGATATTGATCTGTGTCACTGTAAAGAAGCAAACAGCTTTGCCTCTCACATCTCTCTCCCTCTCACAGCCTCCCACCGCCTTTTAAAGCTCTTGCTCAGCGTGATTTGAAAGTCCTGGGCAAGGCTACTTCCAACACGTTCTGCTTCCCTGCAGAAGTGAGTCGTCAATCAGCTGGAGAAACCTTCCTTTATTGTCGACTAAAACTGCATATATTGTATTTTCAGTGCATGTTTTTCTCTCTCTTTCTATTTCGGGAATCAGGAATGTGGCCTGGGAAAATATTTGGACACTCAGGAGGTAAAAGTGGCCCATATCTGAACTTTTCATATTCATTCTGACTTGAGCCATGTTCATATGTGGTACTGGAATCGGATACGTGTCCAATTTGTGGCAGTGTGACTCATTCTGATCGGAATTCTGACTTCTGTGTCAGTCAAAAAGCTCAACATTCTTCATGCTGAGGAGAAAGGAACATGAATGACAGCACTGAGGGAGGTTTTCAGTGATGGGATAGTGAAGTAACACTGTAACTCATAAATATTTGGGGAGATGTCTGTGTAAAACGAAACGTGGGCGCAGAAGGACATGGATGTAGGTGTCAAAGGAAAATAAAAAGTTTAAAAGCAAAGTTAAAAGAATCCAAGGATGAAAAACCAAAGATGTGGCCATGGCCGAATAATGTGCCCTTTTTACTGCAAACACGAATACATTCTGGTGATAATCCCAGCCATAAACCACTGGAACTCCCTGATAGCACCTCTGATGTTCTGGGTTTCTGAACGTCACATGACTATCATTTGCATGGCTGTGTGAAGAGCACTTCCATATGTGGCATTGAAATCTGATACACATCCAGTGTGTCACGGTGTGACTCAGGCCAGTTTAGAATTCATACAACTTTTCTGTCAATCCAGCTCTTCAACTCTTCCAATATTCTTCATGTCCAATGAGAAAGGAATTCAGTGGCGGGATAACAAGGTAACAGACCTTCTAAATTTCTAGGGCGATGTCTGTGTTCAAACTAAATTAGAATGCAAATACCGTGACCACTCTGTAGTTTAAAGAAATGGCCGAACATGGTCACAGGAGGATGTGGCTGCAGTGTCAAAGAAAAATAAAAAGCTTAATAAAAGAAACAAAGCCTCCAGGAGTGGACCTTTTGCAAATGCATGCCAGTTTAGGAGCACGAGCTGCTCATTAAACAGATAATGTGAACAGAGTGTGAAAGATTGGATTTGGTAGGAGAATTGGATTGGAATAGGAATTAGTGTCAAACCTTGATTAGCAAATCAGGCCTCAGGCTTATCAAAATGTTGTAACAGTTGTAACAATCAGCAGAATCCAATGAATCATTTTTAAAACAGAAGTATTCAATGTCCACAAGGTTGAGGGCGGCTTTAAAAACATAGATGAGTGCTGTCAAATTGTGGTTTCTACAGTGAGAAGGGTCAAAATGAGATCTACCAGACCTGCATGACAGTCTAGCGGAGTGAAGAAGGTGGCGCACTCTTCCACTGTGCAGGGTTGCTGCCAGGAACAGAACTTATTTGCATAAAAGAGTCATCGGGAAGCCTTTCCTTTGACATCATCCTAAAACGGCATATTTAAAGTGTGCAGCAGAATAAGTAGGAAAACCAGACGGTTCCTGAAAACATTTTGGCCCATGCTTGAGGTGGAAATAAGGGCTGGTACAAGCATTTTGGCTTGTGGGAGCTACTAGTGGAACAGTGGGCGACTGACTGACAAATGACAAATTTCTCTGACAGATAAAAAAAACAACTGGGACACTGACTGACTAACTTTATGCTCGACATTCAGCCCCTGTCTGAGTTCCACGGTGTGGAACATATGTGAACAAGTGTATTAATATTAATATGAACACCTTGCTAACAGAGAAACATGGGAACCGATCTACCATGCTTTAAGCCTGTGTTGCCATCAGGCATTGGCAATATTGCATGGGTGCTGGAGGAGGGAGGGGGAGGGGGGGTGGATTCAGCAAAACCATACTGAATGGCTTCTTCTTGCTTATAATATTGTCTTTTGTGTCCGATAAGCTACAGAGGCTGCGTTTAGACAAAGTCAAAATATGTCATCTGGACAAGCGTTCCCAAGCTCTGGCACAAAACACCAACTGTGCAGAAACGGATGAGCTCCTCTGACTTTACACCCACAATGTAGAGTAACTCAGAAGGAGTGTCTAACAGAGTAGAATGCGAGTGGACACAGTGTTTAAACACGCCAGCAGCACTGCTATAGCTGATCCACTTGTACCAGCACAATGCACACTAACACACCACCACGTGGGAGTCACTACAGTGCTGAGGATGACCCACCACCTGCATAATAGCTGCTCTGTGGTGGTCCTGTGGGGTCCTGACCGTTGAAGATCAGGCCGAAAGGAGGAGAATAAAGTTTGCAGGGAAAGAGATGGACTACATTTTCTAATTATGGAACCACAACGTGGTCAGTGGAGTTTACTAAAATGAGTTCGAAAGAGCAGAAACAAGGATGTGGTCATTATGTTATGGTTGATCAGCACATACATAATGACTCTCCCTCCTTCTCTCGGTTTTTCTTCCTGTGTTTACACAATATACAAACGTATTTACACTGTGTTTGCACAGAAAAGTGGACAAATGGTGTAGATTTGAATGCACGCTGCACATTTTTATGTTGTGTGCATGCATTTGTGATAAATAGAGAGACATGGCAGTGTCTTCGACTGTGTGAAGTGTTTTTAATTAGCGTAAATTCCGCTCTGATCCCATGGGTTTAATTATATTCGCTGACTCACTGATTAAAGCTTTTAATCGACTCCACCAGCAGCAGAAAAACATGGTCCCATCCTAGTATCTGCCTCTGCCTCCAACAATTAGAGAAATTTCCGTGTTTACAGAGTGAATGGGCTTTAGCCCAGCACAGCCCGGGCCCAAATGGCTTAGTTTTCTTGGCTGACGTGTCGGCCTGATGAAATCAAACTTTCTACATGCCACCTGGTTTGGGAGGTGACGGGGTTAACGGAAATGCCAAACCAGCGATGGCTCCCTACGTCCGACTGAGGAGACTGTAGTTCCCATGAGTCCACAGTATTTTATTTCTGACTTATTTAGTGATTAACATCGAGTCAATTTGCACTATTTATTATTAGACCCAGACCCAGTTTTAAAACCACCATGATATGAATGGAAATGAATGAAGAACGTCTCTCAAGGATTTGTCATACAATGTCCCACTCACGTCTGGTGGCTCACATTAGGGACCAGGGTTCTCAGGTTTTGGTCTGAAATCAGGGCCGAATGAGGTGAGTTTTGTCCTCAGCCTCTAAGTGAGGTTAGAGTAGATAAAGTAAGTTGGCTCAGGGTTTGATTCTGATCCTTCTGTCCTCTAACGGCCTTCTTTAACTAACCTAAACTGAACTCTGCGTAGTGAAGTGAATAAATGTGTTCAATTAGCAGAGGACATGAGCTTCCCACAGAGAGCATTCGCTGGGGCTGACATGATGACATCCACTCATCATCCGGACTTGCTCTTTCTCCCTTTATGTCTCATTCACTCTGTGTCCCTCTGTTCATCTTTCTGTCCATTCTTTCTCTCTCTCTCTCTATTTCTCTCACTCACTTTGTTTCTCTCTCTCTCTCTCGACCCCTTTTCTGTCTCCTGCTCTCTCTCGCACCACCCCTTCTGTTTCTTTCCTACACTCACCTGCCCTTTCTGTTTCTCTCACTTTCCCTGTGACTGTAGATTATTGTGTCTCTCTAGCTCTATCTTTCTATGGTCTCCTCCAAGTTTTGTCTTCTATTCTCTCTCTCTCTCTCTCTCTCTCTCTCTCTCTCTCTCTCTCTCTCTCATTCTCCCTCTCTCTCTCTCTCTCTCTCTCTCTCTCTCTCTCACACTCTGCCAGTCCTTGCTCCCTGACTTTAATTACTGTGAGACTGTGATCTGCTCTCCCACGCAAGGCCAATTAGACTCACAGGCTGTGTGCTGTGTGCGTGTGTGTGTGTGTGTGTGTGTGTGTATGTGTGTGTGTGTATGTGTCTGTGTTTGCTCGCTTCTCTTTGTGTTTGTGTGAAGGATGTTGCAAAAGAGGGTATATATGGGGGTGGATCAGTGACGTGAACATTAACTATATCCTTCATTCAACACGACTCATCAATTTTTTTATTTTAAACACAAACACACACACACACACACACACACACACACACACACACACACACAAAGGGACAATGCTCCCCACAAGCTATTACATGTCTCTGGGTTTGGTGGGATGTACTGTACTCTTGGGAAAGGCGGCTAGTGCCAGTTTAAGTAGTGATGGTAGCCATGGTATCCATAGGGAGCAGGATTCTGGGCTTGATATTCCTTCCCTACAGATCAAGGGATGTGTGTGTGTGTGTGTGTGTGTGTGTGTGTGTGTGTGTGTGTGTGTGTGTGTGTGTGTGTGTGTGTGTGTGTGAGAGAGAGAGAGAGAGAGAGAGAGAGAGATAGATGGGTAAAAAAAAAAGTGTAAAAAAGCATGTGTCCTTTGTCCCTGCTGGACTTGCAACTTCATCCACTGACACATTCCCACTGAGATAACAGGGTCAGGCTCTAGAAATGATCATCGAT
This sequence comes from Acestrorhynchus altus, assembly GCA_034509495.1. Lineage (NCBI taxonomy): Eukaryota > Metazoa > Chordata > Actinopteri > Characiformes > Acestrorhynchidae > Acestrorhynchus > Acestrorhynchus altus. The sequence continues at coordinate 44,878,221 of CM067503.1, read as the reverse complement.
TGCACAGGCTCTGTTATATGCTAACACATACTCATGCATTTACTCACATAACATGACATCCATGGATACATCCTGAGCCATGCATGCAAACAGGGCCTGTTTTATACCCGATACAGTAAATACTCCTTTATGAATTAATGGATTAAATGTGCTTTGGGTAAGAAATAGTATAAAATGATGTATTTGTGCTGAATGTAAAATCAAAGCCAATAACACTTAAATCCAAATCTGTTTGCCCAAAAGTATGCATTTATTTATATTCCATAACAATATGTAATTAGCCACCTGATATTGTAAACACAACAGCTGTTAACAGTGATTTAAAAATGCTTTGCTCAAATTTATTCTACATGAAGTTTATTTAAGTAATAAAAGAACAATGAAGACTTTTGTAGCTTGTATTCCCTGCATGGGAAAAAACATTTTTGTGGTGTGAAATAATAAGTGTTGCAGAAGGCTGTTATCCAGTCCCAGTCGATGCAGTCCCCAGTCCAGTGCGAAAAAATGTTTACATCCATACAAATTAGAGGTGTCAACACTAACGTGATAACAGGCACAATTAATCTGGAAACTTTAACGCATTAAGATTTTTTTTAACACATTAATGCATTTTTCCAAATTAAACAACTTCCATAACTCACTCCTTCAGAGTCTATATTAGCGGTTTCATTTTGTGACGTGAGGCAAAGACAGTCATTGATGTTGGGGTCTCTCTCTCTCTCTCTCTCTCTCTCTCTCTCTCTTTCTCTCTCTGTCTCTCTCTCTCTCTCTCTCACTAACACATCTTTTGCAACATACTTCACACAAACACAAAGAAAAGTGCACACAGACACACACACACACACACCCAAACACACACACAGCTACAGCTGCTGTTGTGAAGCATAAGTCTGGATCTAAGGCCATCAGTCCCGTTTTTGGAACGAACAAAAGAATAAAGGCTACATGCAGCATGTAGGTCCGTATAGTTGCATTAGAGTTTCCTTTTTGCAACTAATTTTTTAATTTTTGATTTTCATTATTGTTTTGCCCATTACATTTTTGGTTCAGAATAACAAAAAAAAAAACAGACAATGGACAACAACCTGTTATCTAATCTTTGTTTCTGAATAAATATATGGAAAAGGAGAAACCACCTGTTATCCAACGTCTGAATTACATTTGGAACTGAAAACCAAAGACATGCTTGTTTTTAATCAGTCTGTCCTGAAGGGCCCCAGAGGTTAAACAGTGCAAACATCTCTAACAAAATCTGAGTCCTTTGTCAGTCGGCAAAATATGCTGAATATTTCAGGAGCTTTGAGTGTTTAAATTCAGTGCATTTAAGCTCTCCTTAACAGGTGTTATGAAGAATTCCATGGACACAAAGAGATGTTCCAACCCTGTCATCTGACCTTAACAAACTCACCATTGTCAGAGTCAAATGTTATGTTCTTATGTAATATTATGAACAAAAATGGAAAAACCTGTTTGCCCAGCAGCTCGGGGTAGTTTTTGTGGTTCACATGTACTGTTACTTCAACTAAAGGACCCATTTCAACAATTAAAAGACTCCCAGAACATCATAGAGCCTCCTCCAGCTTGAACCACACCTTCCTGATTGAAGACCTCCTGAGGTCTATGGCATACATGATGCGTAGCATCATTCACATACAGATTCATCTGACCAGAGAACACTTTTCTATTCATGAAGCATCTGTGTGAGCTGAGGTGAGTGAAGGCCTCTTGCATGCCATTCTGCTCCATATGTGTGAAAGACCTGCTGAAGGACTTCCAGTTTATCCTGTAAGAAAAGGGACTTTCACTCACAAGGTGGTCCCTGTCTGTCTGTTTCATTTTTGGCCATATTTGTGATGAGATTTTCCCCCTGCTAGTAGACCCCTGTGAACATAGGCTTCGATACACCTGCAAGTTTAGCTACTTCTTGCACCAAAGTGCATTCACGGATTTTAGCCAATCATTAATCTTCTATCTATGACTCCTGTGCACAGGTATTTATAGCCTGATCCTCCTTGTGTAATGCAATCTGCAGGAGCCTGAAGTTATTACCACCCTAAAAATGCAATGCAATTGGTTAAAAAAGGCTCTGCCCGGTCACTCCAGAAATGAATGTTACAGACCACCATACTTTCATTCAGATCATGAACGCATTGTGTCATCTTCTGATGAGACAAAGCTGTGGTCAAAGTAGGATCTGGCTGAGAGTTGGAGAACAGAGACTCAACTTCAAAGCTGAAGCCCAGGGATCAAAAGACCTCCATTATGCAGCTCAAAAAGAGATCCTAAAGTCATGCAATTTACAGGGTGGACATTGGGAGTATCTACCAACAACTGGACATAAGGTTCATATAATGTATTCAGAACATTAGTTCGGAAAACCATCCAGAGGATCAAGATCAAACAGAGTAGGTTTGGTATTTTGTACTTATAACTCATGAAAAAGGAGGAATTACAGATTCCTGAAACATGACATCATTCACAATGTATGACATTAGAGGATGTTGTGAAGGTCTTGTGAACTGTTTATTGTTTGTCTGAACACACACACACACACACACACACACAAACAAACCAACCACCACCACCACCAGTATGGTGGTGCTTGTCCAGAAACAATGTCTGTGCTTGTTTGTTTGGTTGACAGCATTTGACAGGCAGGTAATTTCTGAGCACCTTTGGTCCTTTTCAGCATAAGATCTGGGAACTCCACTCACAGACCTCTTTCCCTCTAAACACGGAATGACACATTCTCCATTATTAGATTAAGCCATGCTGGAGAACTGTTACGGTCTCTCCATGTTATTGAAACCACACAAAAGGTTGTCCAGGCCTTAACACCCAATTCCCCAGAAACTGAAGCTCCATACTGAATCTTGTCAGCACCGACGTTAGCAGGTAGCCTGTTAATGGGCATAAAAAAAGCCTTGTCCATCTTTGATCACTGTGAGTGGCTGCTGACTGGCGAACCTCCTTTTTTCGATGTTGAAAACTACCATTACAGCACTGCTCTCAACTGTTTCAGCCCCACTACAGCACAAAGAGAGAGTCTGGCACACTCACCAGCGTGATCTGTTCCAGACAGTTCGGAACCTCCTTCTATGAGAGAACCCTGATTTCACTGAGAGGTGATGATATGGTTACATATAGACCAAAATACACGCTCACCACAGGTCAATTTCCATGACGTGATAATAAACAGGCACTATTTTGGTAATATTCATACTGCTGCGGAGCAAACAAGTTCAGCCTCCTGAATGCAGGACCACTTTGGGTCTGGAAGTCATTAATATCATATAGGACCTTCTCATATACTCTTAAAAAAGGAGGATGAGGTTCTTCAAACTTTTTTTTTTGTAAGTTGAGGCAGTGGTTCTCTATAATGTGCATATTACTGCATTTCAAAAAATTTAATACTACTTGTTCATAATTTCATCCAAATACCTGCCTTTATCTTATATTAATTACATGTAAAAGTGAAATGTTTCAAGCCTTTTTAGCTCATGAAAATCCAGAACCTCAAATTTTATAAAATAGTTTACGTCATGTGCGGACAGACAGAACAAGGACGAGGGTGCGGAGGCAAAATGTAATGAAATAAAGATAAACAAAGCTGGGATACTAACATACAAAACTGGGGAATTCTAAGTAATACAAAAATACACTAAACCTAAACAAACAAAGGAACCAAAATAAACAAAAAGATCTACAGAAACAAAGACAACAAATGAACAAAAAAAAAAAAAAAAAAGCTACACCTACTTACAGAACAAAAACCCAAACGAAAAGCTCACTACACTCACAAACAGGGTTTGTAACAAAAGGACTGACAAAGACAGACCTAAACAAAGGGTCTTAAATACAACATGATGTTGAACACACCTGGGAATTGATAAGGAGGGGGCAGGGTTACAAATCAGACACAGATGGGAATGGGCGGAGCAAGGGAGGAGATAAGGAGAACATGGAGGAAACAACAACATCAAGACAGGAAGACCAGAGGTAAACCAGACTGACACACGACAGTTTAGAATATTTCATTTTGAGTTTGATTAAATTACTATTCAAACAGTATCAACATTAAAACACAAAGGTTTGAAATATGTCACAGATGTCACTTACTAATACTTTTCAAATTTGTTTGAGATGTTTTAACATAAACATATGAGTGCTTAATGCTTCTTCACCTGGTTAAACTTCTATTCTCAGCTAACAACACTGAGGCCAGGCAGTCATTATATAAAATATCAGAGCATGTGTGGGGAAACACACCCCCAGTGTGCATATAGATGATGCCATGAGCTCGTGAAATGTCCATCCACAGAAAAACAGCAAAGTTTCATTTATTTAAGCCAACAAGTTGCATCAGAATTTTTAAGTTAAGGTGAATTTATCCGGGTTTACAGCGAACGGCAACCAACTAATTCAATTATTATGAGTTGGTTCAACTTAAAGGTCCCACTTGAATCATTTAAAATGCTTTAATATTAATATTAATATTAATCATACAGTTTTTCAAAATACAGGCTTAATTTATTGGAGTAGAAACAAATCGTGTGTTTATAGGTAATTAATTCAGTTCAACTCAAGTCAAACAAACTCAACAAGTTGAATAATTTGTGGGATAGATCCTGCTTTATGTACAAAAATACTTCATATATTTGAATTAAAACAACTTTTCGGGATAAAGTGTAGATGGTTCTTCGTAGAGCCTTTTAAAATATAGTTCTATGAAGCATCAATGAGGGTTCCACTATGGTTACTGTTATTTAAAACCCTATTTTCCAGCACTATGTGGAACAGGTTTGTATAGACTGTAACTTCATTTGGAATAAATAAGTTACGATGAAACCACTTACAAATATCATAACAGAACCTTCTCTGATACAAATGCAACCTCAGTAGTGTTGTGGGTTTCCTAAAAAAAAAAAAAGTGGAACGTGAAAAGATTAAACAGCGATTGTGCTTAACATGTTCAAGGCTTTACTGGTTGACCTTTCATTTAAAAAGCAGGACAACAAATGGATTCCTCCCTCTTACCTCCATTTCCTCTCTCTTTCTCTGAAGACCTGGATGCTAAAGAGGCGCGACAAGTCGAGCCCTTACAAATAATCTGACAAACAATCCTAAATCAGCGTTTCAGTTTCGATACGCTACAAGATGAAGCAGAATTCCTATGATAATGGCATAAATCTCGCTCTGCTTTATGTGTTGACTGACAGCACACCCTGCCCTTCATCTAAAGGAGAGCAGCACTGAATATTCAAATGCTGATCTGTTTCTCTAAATAATGGAACACTGACTTCCTCCGCGTCGTTCAGTACGAGCCTGCGTCTTATCAAGTCTGAAACGTGAACGAGATTTCCTATAAAATGAGCGCCAAATTGTCGCCTCAGAGCAAAAGCGGCTTACCCTGTGTTCACATTAGGAGGCGAGATGTCTCTGTTATCTCTCTGTGTTTGTCTCTTGTGGGCGTGCTGGCTCAACACAGCAAGGATTTGAAACTGAAGATAGGAACGGAGAAGAAAATAAACACTGGCAAGAGCAAAAAGGAAGGTTTTTTTTTTTTGTATCTGCAGAAACAAAACATTGTACTAAACTGTACATGACAACCAAGAGCAATGGGAACAATGGGCTAGAGGAACCAAAAGTTTGAGAGTGGGAGCAGACGACAAGCCATTAAACGATCGCTCACAAATGCAAATGATCTGTCTTGCTACAGCATGACCCGCCTCTGCATTCTGAGCCATTTGCTCTGCAGCTCAACTTTGTTACCTGGTGGTCAAGTGGGCACATAGACAGTAACACAGCCCTGTTGCTTTTAAAGCTTTCATAACTTGCTATCCCTCAGACATCACCGTTACAGTGATAGAAAAACATGTTGTAATCTGACGTGACTTTCTCGCTCGTAAATCATTGAAACCAAGTACAGAAGAGATGATATCAAACTTTAACTCTTACAACCCGAGATCTACATTTTCGCCTGCAGTTACATGCTGTTTACTAGCCTTGTCGAATCTCAGGATCAGAGTACAGACGTGATACACAAACATGATACACATCTCGTAACAGACTATCAAATCACAGCTCATCACATTGTCATGAACCATCAGCGAGTAAAATTCATTTACTAAATTTCTGTTTAAATGCCAGTAGAGCTTTCAGTGCCTGTTTACCGCTCTGTCCATGTGTATATGATCAACCTGCATGTAGACTCCGTCTGATCGGTAAGAGAGGGGGCGGGGCCTATCACATCACTGATTCAGATATTAGGTTATGGAGGAAAACGAGAATGAAGGGGCTGTTTGCTCTCTTTTTTTGCTCACAGCATTGAAATTTCAGAACAAATGTCCTGGTAACACTGATATATACATAAATAATGCAAATAATAAAAAACATTCAGGGATTTATTTCACTGTTAAGTATTTTAAATAACTAATTATTGTAAATATCTTTGTCAATCTAATCATTGAATCTCATGAAAATTAGAATATCATAAAACCCTTAATTTTCATAATTCCATTCAAAAACGTGTCTATATTATTATATTCATTAGATGCAAAATTCAATATGTCCAACTTTTTCAGTTCAGTATACAGTAGTTCATGAAAATCAGAAATTCAGAATGCTCTGTAATCAAGTACTAAGGTTTTTTTTTCTTTTTTAAGCTTTTCTCTGTCTGGTAATCCAACCCCAATCCAAGTCCAGATGTTTGTGGACACCCTTTTTAATGATGTCGCATCCCTGTCCTTAATTTCTGTCAGTTCTGCTTCGGAGTCTATTGCATCTGTTCCAGCTGTAGGCTTTCGGTCTGTGATTAGTTGCGTCTGCCCCCTGTTCCTGATTGTCTACCTTTGCTTCTCTTTTCCCCACAAGTGCAGTGTTAACTCCCCACAGTGCAAAGTTATCTCGTAACTTTGTGACTGTGATTTTTACTTTTGCTTGTTTATGGTATGCCTGATCTGACCCTGATTTTAAATGACCCCCTTTTGAATTTTTTTTACCCTCCCAATATTAGACCAAGACAACCCATTCACAGTTTGTGTTGGACACAGATGGAATTTTGCCTCTGCATTTAGCTCATTTGTGCTGTGACCACATACAAAAACACACATCACAGTGACACAGTGAGCACACCTGCCTGGGGGCAGTGGGCAGGGCAGCCTCCACTATGGTTCTCAGGGCACAGCTTGTGGGTAAGGTGCCTTCCTCAAGAACACTTTCGATTCAGGGACGTGAACTAGCAACCTTCTTGTCATAATTCTGCTTCTCTTACCTTCAGATGACCCTTATTTTCTCCTAGTTACTACTATTTATTTTTTATTTTATTTTATTTTATTTTATTTTAATTTTACTTAATTGTTTTCTTGGGAAGTTAAGGTAGACTCTCTCCGTCTAGGTTTATTTATTTATTTATTTATTTATTTATTTATTATTAGTTTTTTCATAATTTTTTATTCATTTATTTTATGTCCGTTATGTCCGGACCCCAGACCAGGGTGTCTCAGGGGAGGCTCATCCCTGTACTTTTTGCTGGACCTTTTTTTAGTTTTCGGGCTTCATTGTTCTTACTTCTGTTGCAGTTTTGATCTTTATACGATGCACCCATTGCTGACACAGATATGCAAATGCACACACAGTTTGCTGGTCCCTGTGAAGAAGTATTGCCAATAGAATAGGACCTTGAAGCAGATATATAAATAGTATAGTCAAATGGCATCAATAATTGACTTCTAAGAGTTCTAAAGTCATGCAAAAGTACATTAAAAGTACATGTAGTGTCCTCAGGCCTGATGCTACCTTAAATCAGTTAACAGCTGTGAGAACTGTTGTCAGGTGTTATAAGTCTATAGAGAAAAACTACTTACTCACTATTAAGCAAGCGTCGTCCCTCCCTCATACTCCTCTCATTAGTCAATTACATACTTATACTATCCTCAAGCATTAATCTTTAACGAACTGTCTGGAAATGCATTACCTTAACTGCAGTCAGTCAAGGCACTTCGTCAGCCTGAAATATGATGTAAGCTTTGAGGTGTCGTGAGTTTAATATAACCCTGTGCTTGCAATTTAAACTTGGGATGAAAAAAAAGCAGAATAAAAATGAGCACAGTTTGCAGTTCTTCCATTAACTTCTAGATAGCCTGCTACTGAAGTGGTCAGACACTCATTGAGTTCTTTTCACTGATTTACATTCCACTAGAATTTGCAACCTTGGGTGGCAGCCAGGTTGTACCAGGACGTCCTGGCGCTCTGCAAACAGAATTAAAAGGAGTCCACATTGCGACACTCGGATGCACTTGAGCGACGCCCTTGCCTTGTTTTGAATGATTCACAGAGTGCTTGCACAGCAGTTGATGCTTCAGCGGGTCACATACCAAACGTTCGTATAGCAGCGGGAAAAAAACAACCCTGCTCACAAAGGCCGTAGAGTGTCCGAGTCCAACATTCAGACTACCAGCCAAGTTCACCGAGTCCAACTTTAAGGTCCTTGGCATTTCACTTCAAAAACTTGACAGTGCAGCAAGAGTGGAGCCAAGTCGTAACCCAAAAAAAAAAAAAGACAAATTTTTGACCTTGTGTGACCTTTAACTTCACCACCTGACAAAAAGCTTGTTCTTCAGATTTTTTTTTGTGTTTTGTGCTGCACCTGAGGGCTACTTCCAGTTTCTAAGGGCTGATCATCCACCTCTGACCCTCAATGAAAATGGGGGAAAAGTTGTGAAGCCTGAGTTTCCCTACCTTTTTCTAGAAACGTTTACCTGACAAAGTGCTGTCTAGGGGGTTGTTTCTCTAGATTCAAGCAATCAAACCCATTACCAAATGACACTTTCACCCGCTGGCTCGTGAGGAAGTCTAGGAGCAGCAATCTCAGGCTGTTCCCCTGCACCTTGTCTGGAGTTCCTCATCTCAAAGCACAGTGCCGTTCCTGGAAATTGAGCAAACCGCTTTTTAAAAAGCTCTCTCGGTAATTGAGTGAACTCAGTAAGCTACCTGGCCCTTTGCCAACATAATGAGGCTACTGTGAGTTTGTGTGTGCAGAAGCATGTGTGTGTGTGTGTGTGTGTGTGTGTGTGTGTGTGTGTGTGTGTGTGTGTGTGTGTGAGTACGTCGGAACAACAGTTTCCTTTCTTCAGCCTATTATCTGACTAACCGTCTGTAAAGTCGCTCTAAAATCACCGGTTAATGAGTTGGACCCCAACTGAATGTAAGCTCTGTCGCGTTTGTTTATGCCGTTTTCAAAGAGCCTCACGAATTTCATCATACTTTGTTCTGCATCTCGCAATGTTTCTTCACTGGGGAGAGTAAATCTAAGCAACTCCTACAAACTTTTGGACTGTATGGCTGCTTGATAAATAGTTTATGAACTCACTTCTGAAAAGTTAATGTTGACCTTCTTTTCTAAATACTGTGGTTCACTCCTTGAGGACTGTGTGTGTGTGTGTGTGTGTGTGTGTGTGTGTGTGTGTGTGTGTGTGTGTGTGTGTGTGTGTGTGTGTGTGTATGCAGTGCTGAGGGCCTCTTGAAGTTCTGGAGAAGTTGAGAAGACAGTTGACCAGCACTCTCCTGTGAGCCGGCACACATTTCAGATCTTATACAGTGGAGGGACACTGAGACTACATACTCTTATACAAAACTGTGCACTGGGCCCACTGGCCATACCCCCCTCTCTCTTGGTTGCTCATTCTCACGAAGTGTGTGTGTGTGTGTGTGTGTGTTTGTGTGTGTGTGTGTGTGTGTGTGTGTGTGTGTGTGTGTGTGTGTGTGCGTGTGTGTTGTGGACCATGTGTTTTCCATTCAACTCATTATCTATTGATGTTCTATTGAATTTTGAAATTTGTCTGTCAATAATTCAAGTTGCCGAGGGAAGCTCTGCCAACCAAGCCAGTGAAAGAGCTGGGCACTGTAGCTGTGTCTTTAGCTGATTGTTTCACAGCTGCTTTAGTAGACCAGCCAAATGGCTGAATGTTCTGATGCTGGATCTAACCTACTGCTGGCTCCCGTTCGGTAAACTCGCACAGTGTTTCACAGGAAGGAATACTGTACTTCCAGACAAGTTTGAACAATGAATGGGTTACAATACCGCTATGATCTAGTGCTCATAGGACGTAATGAACATAAACTAGGCCAAGGACTACACAAGGAAGTGTGTATAATGTTGTATAAACAGTATCTCCACATCAGTTAATGATGAAATAGTGAGGATTTTTCCCGTAGTGATGGGCAGTGGCCTGCACATGGTAACGGTGACATTCAAAGCAGAAAATAGCTCTAATAGCAAATTAACTCTAACCCTGCTGAGTACAGAAGCCCCTACTGTTTGCATTATCTGCCATCGGTCATTTGATTTGAACAGAAATTTCCTATTGTAAAAATCAGAGATGAAGAGTCCTGGAGAATGTATTGTTTTTGTTTGTTTGTTTGTTTGTTTTTTGTTTGTTTTTGTATCACAATATTAAATGACACTAAAGTCACAAAACAGAGTTCACTCCTGGTTCCATCCAGGCCATAAATGGAAACTACACTGCAAAACAACTCAAAGTCATTGTTTTTGTGTTGCCATGACAATCAGTGGATTTACATACAAAAATCAGCCATAACATTAATACCACAGTTCTACACTCAATGTGAATTTGATCAACTCCACTTACAGGGGTTGGACAATGAAACTGAAACACCTGTCATTGTAGTGTGGGAGGTTTCATGGCTAAATTGGAGCAGCCTGGTGTCCAATCTTCATGAACTGCACATTGCACCAGTAAGAGCAGAGTGTGAAGGTTCAATGAGCACAAAATATTTCAATGCACACAACGTTACGGGAGACATACCAGAGTTCAAAAGAGGACAAATTGTTGGTGCACGTCTTGCTGGCGCATCTGTGACCAAGACAGCAAGTCTTTGTGATGTATCAAGAGCCACGGTATCCAGGGTAACATCAGCACCACCAAGAAGGACCAACCTCATCCAACAGGATTAACTGTGGATGCAAGAGGAAGCTTTCTGAAAGGGATGTTCGGGTGTTAACCCGGATTTTTTCCAAAAAAATGTCCTTCCCAAGACAAACTGAGACTGTATTGGTCAAAAAAGGAGGCCCTAGTACACCATACTAATAAATTATTGTGGTCTAAAACCAGGTGTTTCAGTTTCATTGTCCAACCCCTGTATGTGAGCACTTTGTAGTTCTTTAATTACAGACTGTAAACTATATGTAACTTTGTTACCCTCCTTTCAACCTGCTCTTCAGTGAGACCCCACAGGACCACCACAGAGCAGGTATTATATAGGTGGTGGGTCATTCTCAGCTCTGCAGTGACACAAACACACCACCACCATGTCAGTGTCACTGCAGTGCTGAGAATGACCCACCACCCACGTTACCTGCTCTGTGGTGGTCCTGTGGGGTCCTGACCATTGAAGAGCAGGGTGAAAGGAGGCAAACTAAGTATGCAGAAAACAAGTGGAGCTTGATCAAATGAAAATAATAAGTTGTGGACACCCTTTTTGTGGACACTCTTTTTTACCCTGGTCACACTGATCACAAATGAGCCAGATCCTAATTCTGGATGATGATTGGTTTATGTTATCAAAGCAGAAGATATGACTGGCTAGGGCACTTCACCATGCAAATAATACATGAAGGCCACTCATAGATGAAGTGAATATTGCTGATTATCCCATAACAATGGTGCATGTGAACTGCAACTCCAGCCTGTAGATGAATCACGAATAATCACATTAATATGAGAAGTGACTTGACATCAGGCTAAACCAGCATCAACTTCATTCATAACGACTGAAATAAAACAGGTTGTTGCTGTTTGCTTTTGTCTTTGTGTTGTTTTTGTTTTTTGTCTAAATAATGTTTGTTTGTTTTTTTTTAGATAAACATAATGATCACTCATGGAAGTCCGTTACTGGAAGTTTAATGACTTTAAAAAAACCAACCAAGTGAGAACTCAAGGATAAATATATAAACAAATAAATGAGTACAAGAACCATCTGGAGCTGTGTGGGTGTGATATACCTGTTCTGACAGGTGTACGCAAACACCATACGTACGCATGCAAACAGATGCACACATGAAGGCCCCTCAAGTGTTAGGAAGTCATGGGAATTAAGTTGTTGATCTAGTGAGTTGAAAAAAGTTATGGATTTTTAATTTTTCATCATTTCAGTTTTAATGACTAAGTTCATCTGACAGCAGCCTTTAGTGCAGTTCCAGCATTGTTGTCATCTCCTGCCAGGCAGCACCATGTATGGCTGAATGTGGAATGGCGAGAGAGTTCCTCCACAAGGTCTGCCTTTGGGCGACTGATTGAAAGCCAACCAATGGGCAGTGATGTAAAGTCAATGATGCCAGACACTTCATGCTAGTGGATCACTGTGCAAGTGTATATTTCTTCTTGTCATGACCTCATTGCCTGAAATACAGCTTCTTTATGCATTGTTGTTAGGTTTACAGATATGAACACATGTATGAATCATGTTAAACGACCACATTTTAATACTAATGTCTTACATTATTAAACTCAGCTTGATTTAGCCTTTCAGTACAGTTATATACGTGGTGGCCCTTCTAGGTAGGAGTGTCTTATAGACTGGACATTGAGTGGACACAATGTTTAAACACTCCTGTTGTTCAATCACTGTTGTTCAAATGTTAAGAGTATTGCTGTTGTGTATAAGAAAAGCGCTCCTTATTCATGGCCATAGCTCCTATCCAGTGTTTTCTTTACTGTAAGCCACTGCAGTAACTGGCACACACAACTAGGAGGTGCTGGCATGCAGTAAAGCAGGAGTATCAAACCGGGTCAGAAACAGGCCGGTGTAGCTGCAGGGTTTCATTCAAAACAACCAGCAGCTACAGTTGATTGCACTCATTTAATCAGCCAAACTTAGAACAACTGGTCACATGAGTTTCTGCTTTGCTGGAATGAAAACCTGCAGCTACTCTGGCTCTTGCGGGTAGTTTTTCCAGGCTAAAGTAGTGGAAGCTATGTTCTCTTTGCAGGTAAAATGGCTTGAATATCCATTGGTTTAGGTGAAGGATTTTGGTGTCAAACAAGAGATGAAAGTTTGAAACTGTAAAATTAACTGTTGCAATATGTGTTTTTATTTTACATTTTCAGATGTTTTAAGATCCATTTGCTCACAGTTTCAATATTTATTTTAACATTTAGGCCCTGTTTCACTTTCAGGTGGGGGCATGGCATCAACTGAGATGGGTGTGGTATTCGATGATTCCAGTGCACAGGTCAGACATGCTAGCTAGTGTTTTTTAAACAGGTATGTCCAAAATAAAGCAGTTTTGTATATAATAGTAATATGTGTGAAGAGAAAAAAGGTAGGAAATTTACGACCTGTTTATAAAAGGTCATAAGCCTTGTGTGTCACGCTGTCATTCATTGTTCCACACGCCTCTCGGTTGATGCCGCTCCCAGATGCTGGATCAAGGCCGAAAGCCTGAAACTGAAAATATACGACCTGAAAGTGACACAAGGCCTAAATATGAAAAAAGAACATCTGAAAAACTTTTTGAATTTATTGTTTTAGAGTTTAAATTCTTCCGTCTCCTGACTGGTGACTGACACTGGCTGATAAATGAAACAGTCACTCACATTAAGTTATCTAACTTACCAATTCAGACAAGATCATGACTCAGAAATACACACAAACAAAAGCCATTGTCATATAATAGTCACTGCATGGGGCTGATCAGCAGCTACAGGAAGCATTTGGTTGAAGTTACTGCCAAGAAGTTGTTTGTTTAAACCATATGTTCAGCAAGTAACATATGGTATATAACAGCCACTACGAAATATGGTGTGCACTGTTTAGTGTTTGTTGAATATAAGTGTCTATTTATTATTTCAACAAACACAAAGATCAGAACTGCTGAGACAATCATGCAAATCATCCACATGATTTCAATTTATATTGAGTTCTTTATACAGCTGTAAGTGAAAAACACAACACAGTTTTCTATTATAAGATGTGTTTTAATGTGCTTTGGGCTGTTGTCCATCTGTGCTGTTAAAGGACTGCAAAACACTTTGTCTGAATCAAAGCACGCTTTATATTATCTTGGGTTTAAAAGCACATCATTTTGCTGCCTATGGTATTTACCTATAGCTAAGGTCTTATTATAGACTGTCACCAAACCACTAAGACCACACATAGATGAAGCAAATAATGTTGATGTGCATGATAATGATGCGTGTCCAGATCTGGGGTGTACGTTAGACAATAAGCACACAATAAAGCCCAATACACTGCACAGTCATATCATCCATAAATTCAAGAGATCTCTTGGTAATTTATCTTGCCATACTTGAATAATGAGGGTTCAGCACATAGAAGCAGGGCTGCCAACTCTCCTGCATTGGCCGGGAGACAATTTGGTCCAATCTCCCGCCCTCCTGCCAAACTTGTATTTCCCTGCAAATATAAAAATTTTATCTAACTACATAAAGGTCATTGGAGCATCCAAATATTCAAACATACAGTGAGCAGGTTGCAAAATGCTGCTCAACAGAGAGGTTCTTCCAGTCATTGAATACTTATGTACGTTATATTTTTGTGTTTTGTTTTTAATAAATTTGCAAAGATTGTAAACAACCTACCTCACCATCATAAAACAAACAGATGAAAGAGCAGAAAGTGGACTGCATGACATTTTATGACATGCACTAATCTGGCTGCTAGGAAAATTCTGGAGCCACTACCTCAAGGAGTAGCTAATTTCATGTTTCCTCAGCAGGTGCTTTGCTGAGCAGGGGAAACCTGTCTAACACAGGAATCGGTGGAGAGTGGTGGGGTGGGCTTTGCATATAGTGTTAGCTTTACACAAAGTCTTAGCTTTACTCTAAGGTCTGATTCAGGGGGTGACCAGCTGTGCTTGACCCACCCTGACCTGTCTACTGTTGTCTACACATGAGATAACTGTATCATTTCACATACAAAAGAATGCAGTTCAGTCAGTTCAGCCAGTTCAGTCTTCACACTGGAAGCAACAAACATGGGGTTAACCTAAAATAAACCTTTTCTACATCACCTGTTTGATATAAGCGGAGCTATTTTTTTAACAAGCTGAACATTTTTTTTTTCCCATTGTAATTTGTTTTGAGGCAAAATAACAGAGTTGTAAACATCTGTGCATTTTTCACCCCAATCACCCAAAGTTTCACTCAGAACAACTTAAAACACAGAATAAATGCATTCTGAGGCACCTTTAAGCCTTAACTGAGTGTTGCAGAACTATAGACTATAGGTGCATTCCAATCACTCCAATAGTTCCCTGTGAAGTGGACTACACAGGACGTTTGGTCATTTTAACTGAGGTTCTGAACCACTGGCAGGGAAAATATTCACTTTGAAGGGAACTTCAAACTGCATAGCCTGTACCAGTTTATCACAAACCAGTTTTCTGCCCTTAAATTCACATTAATTCCCATAAAATTCTGATGAAACTTTGGAAGTCCGGAACTCTGACTGCTGTGGTAAATATCCCCTGCTTTAACCAAAGCAGTCTGAGTTATGGACTTCCATAATTTCATCAAAATGCCTACGGAACCACAAGGGGACATAAAACATTCACCAAAGTTTACACCGCTGTGGCTTATGCATAAAAAGTCACACCCCTCCCCCACCTCGGACAATCTGACCATCTCTATTTGTTCCTGCTCCTCAAAGACACTTCAGTCATCCAGTGGGTTAAACCTACAACCAGGTCTGTGAAGGATGGAGATGATTCCTTTCTTCAGCACCAGTTCCTCCACACTGACTGGAGTGAGTATGTTGCCCTGGCCACCATAGACTAACACACCACCATAGACATTTACACCAACTCTGTCCTAACTGTTGTGTGGACAGATCAAAGTCATATTATAATAACATGTAATGTCAACATATAATGTCAAACTATAATAACATGCCCTAATCAGAAGGATGGATGAAAGAGAGGTACGCCTCCTGCTCAAAGCCAGAGATGTTGCCTTTAGAACCAACCTGAGAAGAGGGGTTGCTATGGCCAAGCACTGCTACAAACAGCGGATTGAGGACCACTTCAGCTCCTCTGTCCCCTGGCATTTGTGGCAAAGCATACAAACCCTGACTTTAAACCATCTAGCACTGTACCATCTACCAACTGTGCTTCTGTCACTGATGAGCTAAACCATGATTGTGCTCGTTTTGACCAGAGAAACAAGGTAGTCTTCTAAAACAGATCCTCTGCACCAAGATCACCCACTTACACTCTCCACAATGGATGAATGCACAGAAAGCAGGTGGCCATGATGGAGTTCCTGGCAGGGTACTGAAAACTTGTGCTAAGGAGCTCTCTGGTGTTTTTGCACACATCTTTAACCTGTCGTTGGCCCCGCCACCTGTCCCAAACATCTTCAAGATGCAAAAAGCTTTGGACTGCTTCAGTCCTGAACGACTTCCACCCTGTTTCATTAACCCTGATCATCTCCAAGTGCTTTGAAATCCTGCCTGCCTGCCCCAGTGGACCCACATTAGTTTGCCTACTTCTGCAACAGGTCAACTCAGGATGCCATTTCCACAGCACTCCACACCACACTGACCCATCTGGACTGTCAGACTTTAGTTCAGCATTCAACTCCCCTCCAAGCCGATCTCCAAGCTTAGCCATCAGAACATCCCTCTGCAACTGGATTTTGAACTTCCTGACTGACAAAGCCCAGTCTGTTAAGTTAGACAACATCTCCTCCTCCATCATCCTCCATCATCAAAACACAAGATTGTGTTTTGAGCCCAATCCCGCACTCTCTGTTCACTCTGTGACTGTGTTCCAACACCGTAATCAAGTTTGAAGATGCATCTGCATGGTGCATCGACAACAACCTGCCAGAAATCCAAGGAGATCATCCTGGAGGGTTAGAAGCCAGGCTGGAAGATTGTGGTGAATGCCATGTGCTGTCATTTACTGGCATTCCAAATGAAAGGCTCTGACCACTTGAAGGTCTCTTAGCTTATATCACACGATTACAGTGTGGAGACTACACGTGAACTGCTTAAGTACTGTTGATTTTAGTTCCTCTGATTCCCATATAATTAAACAGAGCAGAAAGAAAACTTTTCTTTAAAATTACACAGACACAGTATTTTTGTCTGTCAATCGCCCAGGACTCTTCTCCACAATTAGCATGTTATATGACGAGTTATTCGGTGATATTTAAAGGGTGTTGAGGTGATTTCCAGGAGTTGGGAAGCAGATATGCAGCACCAGTTAAACGTTTAGATCCACCTACTCTCTTCAGCCTTTAAAGGACCTGTACGTTTCTGCCCTGTACTATAAAACCAAATAGAAATGCTTTGTGTATTTAAAAACACATGGCCCATAGAAAACATTTCTGTAGTATTTGGGATTTTTTCTATTGTTCATTAAAAAATTTTATATTTTGATTTATACAATATACATAATTTTAATAGTGTTGGATAGAAACACCATATTGAGGTTGCTTCAGTTCAGTCCTATTTGTTATATTGTTAAGTGTTATATGGTGAACGTACAGCATAAATGGCAGCTGTGTGTATTTACAAAGTTGCTGTGCCACTGTGTGGTATTTGTGTTCTCGTGTTTCTCAGCTCCTGTCTCTACTGCACATACTCTGGCTGCAATTTTCCTCTAATGTCCATTTTGGCAATCATTTGGCTTCAAAACACAGCACAGTGGGAGTGAATGGATGGAGACCACTGACTATTCTTATGCCCCATCCACACACACTTGAAAACGTTTTCTATCTGCGTTTTTTTGGCCTCCTTTTGACCATTTGACAGAAAACTGAGCTTTGCTGAAACGTTCTTCAATAGCTCTTTACTCCCTAAACAACATAAGGTATGAAACTGCAATGTCCACATGCAAATAGAACTCTAGAACTATATACTCATAGCTTTACACACATGTTCTACAGGTTTACTTCAGGACTAGGGTTGGGAAACACTGCTGTTGGGGAAAATACCTGCCACCAGAATGGGTGGACTATGGGTTTTCACTGGTTATTACATTTGTGTTTCCATGGGAATGGAGTGAGTGACTACTGAATTTTCACAATGGCCATTTGGTCTTTAGACCCAGTGTCCAGGGTGTTTATCAATGAAATGATAATATGACATTAAAATCCATGATTATTACAAATTCGCACATGGCCATGTGTAGACACACACACCCACCCACCCACACACACACACACACACACACACACACACACACACACACACTTCTCCCTTTTCCCTATCCACACTCTCATCTCCCAAACACTCTGACATTTAAAATGTGTGTGTGTGTGTGTGTGTGTGTGTGTGTGTGTGTGTGTGTGTGTGTGTGTGTGTGTGTGTGTGAGTCTATTCAAGCACACACTCATGCAAGACAAGCAATATGAATCTGTGTGTGTGTGTGTGTGTGTGTGTGTGTGTGTGTGTGTGTGTGTGTGTGTGTGTGTCTGATGCAGTGGGTGGAATATTCACCTGCGTCTCGCTCTGGTGGGTTAGCAGTTCACCATAAATCATGCTGTTTCGCGATTGGCTCGAGTGGCTTTTGCAAAGCCCAGGCTAACCCCAATAATGGCACAAGCCAGTCCGCATAAACAAAACTAATGGAGTATTGAACTTTGATACAGCGTCGGCCAGGCCTAATCCAACACCCAGCAAGGCAGCCGTAGTGCAGTCGCACCCCAATCAGCATCAGGACCATAAATATATTCATGCCTCCTTCTGCTCACAGCATCTCCTCCTCATCAAAAGCTATCAGCACAAAATCAGCGCCCTCTCCCAGAACACACTGTATATCAGAGTTGAATAAATCATCTCTCTCTCTCTCTCTCTCTCTCTCTCTCTCTCTCTCTCTCTCACACACACACACACGCACACACACACACGCACACAAACACACACAAACACACAGACACAATAGACAATGTCATTGATCAATCAGTATGAAGGAAACTGGGGATGTTGGTGTGTGTGTGTGTGTGTGTGTGTGTGGGTGTGTGTTTGCATTTGCATTTGCATTTGCCATGTGTGTACACACAGATAACAAGTCAAAGATGTAAATGTGCAGGAGGACAGTGAGTTTGGTCATTTACAGATGCTAATGTTCTCACTCACACACAGAGACACGTCCCACCGCCACCAAGATAAACAGCATCCAAGCTAGAACACACACACACACACACACACACACCTGTGTGCCAGTCTAGAGAATGGGAAATTAAAACATAGCTTCGCAGTGAAGCAGCAGTGATTACCTGGCAAACTACAGGATGATAAAGCCCTTTTTAATTCTTCTATAGATCTCTTACAGTACGAAACCCGACAGAGTCTGATATTCTCCATTTAGACTATTATACCCCAATCAGCCATCACATTATTTTGGTTTCTACACTCACTGTCCATTTTATCAGCGCCAATGACCATATAAGAGCACTTTGTACTTCTATAATTATAGAATGTAGTCCATCTGTTTCTCTACATACTTATTGATCCTCCTTTCTCCCTGTTTTTCAATGATCAGGACCCCACAGGACCACCACAGGGCAGTTATTATGTGGGTGGTGGGTCATTCTCAGCACTGCAGTCCACCAACCAGAAATATCCAGTCAATAGTGTACTGTGGGCAGCATCCAGTGAGCACTGATGGAGGACGAGAGGACGGTCAACACAAAGCAACTGGGTAGGAGTGTCTAATAGAACGCACAGTCTGTGGACACAGTGTTTAAACACTCCAGCAGCACTGTTGATACCAAGCCATGTGACTGATCTGCAGCCCTGCCCTGTTTGTACTGAGCATGTGGCCAATTTTGAAAATCCCAACTAAGTTAGTCAAACATTTCACATTCTGTGTTTTCATGAAATTCTGAAAACATTCCTTCCATTTTCAAACACTATGAAGATCCAATAGATGAGCATTGTGGGTTCCAGATTATGGATCTGGCCCGGTCCAAACACATCGTGCAATGACAGCAGTGCTGCTCATCGGCTGTGGCTACCTGGTCCACGTCACTTGGCACATGCTCGACACAAATTGGGCAGTAGGTGCCATTCGAGTAATCACAAGCTGGATGGAGTTCAACGTTCTTCATTTGGCGCATAAAAGGACGTATATTTCGAGAAAGAGCGCCACCAGGTGGACAGAAAGACATGGTGAATCCCAAGCAGGTCACAGAACATTTAATTCGTTATGTAATATAGAAACTACAGAAATGGGCATATGTATACACGGATGATATAGTAGGTTGTATTGACACTATCAAAGTTTAGAAATGTCACTTTCCAGTTTATATGGTCCATAAGGGACTGGTAACATGCCTGCATCCTGATTTGCTCATTTGTTTAACATCATTAACATATTGATAGTTATGTTGATTTTTTTATGTAAAGAAAGACCAAGAAACCTTTAGGATTTGCAGATCATATTGTGTTTTTGTGTTTGTATTGCTTGTAATAAAAATGCCAAAGGTGACCAAATGACATAACATGGCATCTATGAAATTCTGTATATTTTGTGTTTAAACTACCATTTAATTTGACAAAAATATACAATTATTCCATTAAATGTGTGTGTGTGTGTGTGTGTGTGTGTGTGTGTGTGTGTGTGTGTGTGTGTGTGTGTGCGCGCGCCACAAACTGGAGCTGCATTTAGCCATTTGGCTCACTCAAAGGGAACCCATGTGTATGGTGGCAAACTATGAATTGCTTTTTGATGTGTCTTTATGATGACTGTTTCTGGAGCCCAATAAACAACAAAAGAGGAACTTCAAACCAGCTGAGTTCTATAGTGCTTTGGTGTGTGTTTGTTTGCTTGCTTGTTATGTTTGGTACACATGAAAGAGCACAGGTGACTAGAATTTAATTAATGCTCTAAATCTAGCCGCCATTTGTCATGAATAAATAATTACTTAATCCTGGAGATTAGGGTTCTCATTTCTAAATTGGATTATCTAATTGTGCTCAGAAATTTGCAGTGATTTAATCCCTTAACGGTATGCCAGCATGGCACCATCTCTCTGATTTCATGGGCTTGAAATATCAAGCTAGTAAATGGAGCAGTGCTAAAAGTCACGGTCACGCGTTCGCACAGCTAATAAGCGTTTGGACAGGCGGCATTGACTCGGAGTCTGTTATAGATGAAAATGTTAAGACAGGTTTACACTTTAGCCACAATGATGCTGTCAAAGACAAAGATCTCACAGTGTGGAAGAATTATTTGGTGCTGGATTTAAGAGCCTAATGTGACAAATTCTTTCATGCTTCTGAAAGTAAAAATATACAATAAAAAGTTCTTGCAAAGTCAAAAATATTGGACAATCAGCAGTGGGTCTCATGGGATACATAACACACGTATCAATGACTAATTGGTGGCAGTAGCCATGATGACACACAAGACCTGTATTTTGAAGGAAATGGTTGCCATTGTGGCGAACAAGTGCTGTGTCATATAATGGCAACATGTCACTGTTGATATCTTGTTGACGCCTAATTGTTCTCATTCATAAAAAAAAGTTATATATAGCAGCTGGTGTCACGTCCTAATAGAAATATTACATATTTCTACATTATTGTGTTACAATGTTGTATAAACACTGACTTTATATGTTGGGGACATGTTAATAATAATAATAATAATAATAATAATAATAATAATAATAATAATAATAATAATAATAATAATAATAATTATACTGCATTTCAGTTATTGGTTGTGGTTCATTTATCCAGCAGGCAAACATTAATGCTGCTTATGGTTGTATTTCAGTGAAGGTCAGGTGTAAACACGTCTAAGAACAAAAGGACAAATGGATCGAAACAGGGACGTCTTTTCATAACAGATGAATCAAAATCAGTCCCCCCAGTCAAACAAACTAATGAAACAAGCATTGGTGGTCCAGAGGCCTCTCCAATTCACAACTCTAAGAGCAATCAATAAGTTATGCCATTTAATGCAGTGGACATTGGGTGTGTCCAGTTTGCTGCTGAATCATGCATTCAGTCTATAGCTTTTCAAAATTTCAAGCATGAAAGGCCAGGTGTAAACACCCCCCAGGACGCATTGTGATCAGATTATGATTGGATTCAGACCACACTTGTAGGTGTTTAAAGATGGATCTCCTCCACTTCAATACAAGTATAATTCCGTTTCTGTGATCGGATTCCAACATGGAAACAGAAATATGTCAAAAAGAAGATGTTAATACAGGTAATATTTACTGTGGATTTTGGCTTCTTATTCATTCTCTCTCTCTCTCTCCCTCTCTCTCTCTCTCCCTCTCTCTCTCTCTCTCTCTCATCTATGGTTGAATATTACAGAGTATGTAGTGCTTCACCTTCTCTTTGCATTCTTTGATTCCTTTTCTTCACTGACTCCTGAGACAAGCTATTCCCAAGCAAAATGTAAATGAAGTACATGGTTTTTAAGGGTTTTTGTGCAGTTACGTACAATCAAATCTCATCTGGTTGCACCAGGGATGCATTTTAGTGGTAAGTGTTAACAGAACCCAGTCAAAGTACATCATATACTATCTCGATATAAAAAGCACCTTAATGCCAGGTGTAAACGGGCCCACAAATTCACATTACCTGCTGTTCATTTTGTTGGAATACAAAACAAACTCTCATTGACACAAATTCCCCACCCAGAAGGCACGTAAGAGCAGCGAGGTCCAGAAACTGCTGAGAACATGCTGTTTCGAGACTGGTGCTGACACGTGTCAAAAATCGAAGCCGTGATTTTTCACCAGTATGTGTACTGTGCCAGTAGATCCACTGAGGATGCAGTGTCCACTGCGCTTCACATCACATTAATCCATCTTAAACATTTGGAATGTTCAGAAGACATATATTGATTACAGGGCAAAATTCAACACAACAGTTGTCCAAAAACTAGTATCAGCTCCAGGATGTGGACCTTAGCCAACATCACTGCACCTGAATCATGGACCTGTCAGACATAGAAAGCAGTACTCCTCACCTCTGAAACTGAACACTATAAAATATTAACATCATTAATATATATATATATATATTTGGTGGATTAGTGATCAATTTTTTACTTATATAAACTTTATATAACCAGGTCATTTTGTTAACATCTATTTTTGAGGGAGGCCTGGTCAAGACAGCACGCTATTTCCAGATACAGCAATTTCCCAATTAAATGGAATTATAAAACCCAGCATAACAAACAAGCTTCAGACAATTTACATATTCATATTACATATTCATAACACATAGCCATACTCACAACAAACCTTTAACAAAGCTTTAAACTCAGGGAGACAAATCCATTAAGCTGTACGTTATTTTGAAGGTTATTCCTTGATCACGGAGCACGAATAGGAGAAACGCTTTTTTTGGCCTAATTATGAACTAGTTTTGGGTACCTTGTAAAAAAGCTTTCAAGAAGAACAAGTATCACAGTTAATAGGAAGAGAGCTTTCTAAAGAGAGGCTTAATAAATAAGCATAGTACTTGGCCAGGGGTACAAGCCTATGGCCTCTGGTCTTTTATCCCGAACATAACAAAACAAGTGCGGGGACCCCTGCCTTGTGAATGAATGAAACGAGCATGGGGAACTTCGCCTTTCAAGCAGACGAAACGAGAGCAGGAACTCTCCCCACTTTCAAACAGGCAAAAGAAGCATGGGAGCTCTCATCTTTCAAAAAAAATGAAGGGATGGAAACAAACGCCCTCTTTTGAAAAATAAGACACATCCCCCGGTCAAACAAAAGCATCAAGAATGGGTGGTGCATAGACCATTCACATCTCTAAGAACAGTCAATGAGTTATTCCATTTCCATTCCATTCCATGCAGTGGCCACTGGAAGTGTCTTCTGTTGCATCATGTATTCAGTTCTTTTAAAGACAATTCATTTAAACATAATTTTACTTCATTTATATGAACATCTGTCTTTTTTTCACCCACAACTTAATAAATTCACATTCATACATCACTATTAATATCCCACAAGCAAAACCTGTTTGTTCTGCATCTTAGAAGTCATAAAACCTGTGTACGTTTCTGGAGGTCACAAAAGGTCACACGCTAAGAAAAGATAAAACCCTCTTAAAGGGTCAGGTTTGGTAAGCTTTGTGAATTGACTTCATGTTTGGCAAGCAAATTAATTAGGAGCACTTGTGATGAATTTTAGCACATTCTAGAATTTCTGAAATGTTCAATACAAAAAATAAAGAAAACCTATAGAGACACTTGTTGTATGGTCTCTCCTGTTGTAAAGTTTGAGAATGTTCACAAACCAGCATAATATTTTTATTCAAAATTGCTGGTTGAGGCTCCTAAATCTTACATAAACAGGTTTGTATAAGAACAAAATGACAAACCTCTGACAAACAATTCTTAGGGTCCAAACAAAAAATGTGACTTTGGTTCTTTGACTGTTCATGGTTCTGTACATAATCATTGCCTTTAATAAATAGGATTTATTTTTAAAAGAACTTGAAATAGTCATAAAAGCTGATCAGCCGTGCCGTACTGTAAATGTGCCAGTATGTGGACACTGCGGTGGAGCAGTATACAGCTGCTTTGAGTCAGCAATTGTTTGCTGATGTTTGAAGGTATTTTTGAGTGTCAGAGCAGTTGGGGAGGATTCTGATGCAATAAAGGTCATTTCATGTAAAAGTGTGTGACAGGGTCTCACTCAGAGTTGTCAGATTTGAATAGAATGCTGTCAGGTGTGTAGCTCTGTTTATAGACACAGTGAGACTGTCTACCTTTCTCAAACAGAGACAGAGTGAGGGATGGAAGAGAGGCAGGTGACGGAAAAAGCAAGCAGAGAATAATAGAGAGAGAGAGAGAGAGAGGAGAGAGGGAGAAAGGGGTAGAATGATAGAGGGGGAGAACAGGAGGGAGAGGAAAATGTGAGGTGAGAGAGAATGTGAGGTGAGAGTGCAATGAAGTCAGTGGCAGATGTGCCTGTTAGCTGTCAACAGCTTGTCTTCCCTGTCAGCAAGCAAGAAATGCAAGCAGAGTGGGTGTGCATCTCACCTTTATGTGTATATGAGAGAGAGAGAGAGAGAGAGAGAGAGAGAGAGAGAGAGAGAGAGAGAGTTGGTTATCTTTATGGTCCAGCTTTACTTCTTCTCATACTGAAAAGGAAATAGAAAAACAGATGTTTGGAGTGGACAGGCTTTGAGATGAGATGCAGAAAGAAAATCAGAGTGTTGGCTGTGATTGGAGTGTACAGTGATCTTGAGTTGGTGGTTCTGAAGGTGTTTGTTAAATATCAGGCCTCTGTCAGCACTGGACAGCAACATGCTTATAGAAGGGGTGGGCCCAAGGGGGTAGAACCTGACTGAATGGAGATGCCCTGAAAGCTCCAGCAGACAAATGTTAAACATCCTGCCTGGTGCCCAAAAGCATGTTTTCTTTTATTTCAAAAAGACCATTATTTTACCCTGGCTGGTGATGCTGGTGGTGATGATTTGTAGATTGGTGGTGGTACCACAGGTAGTGTGAGTGTCACACAGCTCCAGGGACCTGGGATTGTGTGTTCAGCTCCTGCTCAGATCACTGTGTGTGAGGATCTCATGTTCTCCCCATGACCACATGAGTTTCTCTGGGTACTTTGGTTTCCTCCTGCTTCCCATGGGTGAATTGGCCATTGTACATTGCCCCTAGGTGTGTGTGTGTGTGTGTGTGTGTGTGTGTGTGTGTGTGTGTGTGTGTGTGTGTGTGTGTGTGTGTGTGTGTGTGTGTGTGTGTGTGGTATCCTGCAATGGACTGGAGGGAGCCTTGATTCCAGGTAGGCTCTGGATCAGGATGAAGCAGATAATGATGGACTGACATTGTATTAACTTGAACAAATAATTAATATTAGTATGAAAAATATTTAGCCATCCATCCATATTCTACATCCATATTTATATCAACAGTTCTTTCCAGAAGCAGATCAAACGGAAAGATAAATGTGTGTAATGGGAACCAGTTTTCCCGTGGAAATGACGTACACATGCGAATCAAGAAAAGTCAACACATCAGTGTTTTCAGTGAATATGCCATCAAACCGGAACACTAATGCCTGCTCTTATGATTAGCCGACTAATGGACAGTATGTGGTATAATGATGGAGGGGGTGGTCCATGTCATTCTGACTGGGGCACCAAGGAAGCACTCAGGAACACTCAGAGAGCAGAGCAAATAAATGGCAGGGCTTTTTTACACTCAAAATATAATGAAACATGATAACTTACATTATTCCTGGTTCGGCTGAACTTATAAAACAAAAGTGCTCTTTCAGTGGCTCTCCGGCCCAAATCACCCTTCTTCTGGAGAGCCGCTCTGGAGGGTCTAAAGAGTCCTTGCTCTTTCCCTGTTTGCAAACACCTGCCCCCCTAAATATAGTCGGGAAAAATAATACCATAAACTCCAGGTTAATTCTTCTGTCGATCTTAATGTTAATTATTACTGATGAATGAATTTTTTATTAACAACTAACAAACTGTCGATTAATCTGGACTAAAGACAAGCATGTACTTTGGGTGAAACATGGGGTGGAGCATTTTCAAAGGTAGTTCTCAAATACAAAATTCACTTTAGCATTCTGTAAGTATGCATGTATGTACAGTCACGTGAAAAAGTTAGGACTACTAATGAGAAATCCAGCTCAGAAATCAGCTAGAATTCACATGTTTTTTTAACAGAATAAAATCCCAGTTTAAATACATAGGCACCCTTGCAAACAATGCGAGTTTACAAACTTGTAGGGTCACTTTTTAGACTTTATAAGCAAAATAAAATTGAGTAGCTTAGGATCTCATGAAAAAACAATATCTGGCATGTGTGACTTCTCCGAAAAATTATTTTCAGGTTTTTTGATGGAAAAAAAGAATGTTCAACTACAAAAATATCTCACTAAACTGGCCAAAGGGTTCTAAAGGTTAATATTTGATGTTTAATGAGAGTTCAGTCCCTGTCGGTCACTGTCTGCGAGGGGTTTGTGTTCTCCCTGTGTCCGTGTGAATTTCCTCCAGGTGCTTTGATTTCCTCCTTCCTTCCTAAAAATAGACATGGTAGGTGAATTGGCCATGCTAAATTGCCCCCTATGTGTGAGTGTGTGAGTGACAGGGTGTGTGTGGCAATCTGCAATGGACTTGCTCCCTATCTGGGGCTATTCCTGTATTGTTCCCGCTGATTCTGGGTTAGACCCTGATCACGAAGAACCAGTTAAGGAAATAGATGGATGTTTAATGAACTTTTAAAGGGCAGCACAGTGACACAGCAGGTAGCGTGTGTGCAGAACTCACAAGGGATTGTGGATTCAGTTCTTGCTCTGTAAAGAGTAGGGTGTGATCTCCCTGTATCTGTGTGGGTTTCCTCTGGTTGCCCTGGTTTCCTCCAATCTCCCAAACCCAGACTTGGTAGGCCATGATAAACTGTTCCTAGGTGCGAGTGATTAGGTCTGCGACCTGTCCAGGATGTATCCCTGCCTTGCGTTCATGCACCTTCTTATTCATTACCTTTCAAGCCAAACTTTATTACAGTGCATGTGCAAGCCCTCAAGGGGCTTTACTGTTATAACCCAAGGTCCACACTTCGCAGGCAGTTACATGGCATTTCTAGGCTTCATATCTCAGGATCAGAGTAACCTACAGACATGATCCACATATCATGTCCACATGTATATGCTTAACCTGCATGAAAACTCCAACTGACCAGCGAGAGCTGGAGGGGCTATTGACATCACTGAGCCAGATACTGGGTTATAGAGGAAAATGAGAAGGAAGGGCTGTTTGTTCTCTATTGTTTCCTCACACAGTGCTCAAATTTAAGAATAAAAGAAGGGATAATACTGATACAAACATACATTTAATAACAAAAATAACAAAGTTATTAAAATTCTTGCATTGTTAGCTCAAAAATGCGGGATGATCAGTTACCAACAGTATTTTAGTTTTTGTTTGTTGTCCTTATGAACAGAATTAACACCAAAAATTGTAGGTGCAAGTAAAATGGACACTGCTTGGTTTTATGTCATGTCAAATGTGTTAAAATCATAAATAAATCATGAATATAAACATACAAAAATGCAGAGGTTAAAGAAGGTATATATTAAAACAGAGCTGAAAGGCTGGAGAATGACGGTGAGAACTTTACAGCCCAGTTTATTGAGCCACTTGCTGTCTTCAAACACTGACTGAAGACCCATCTCTTTCAAAAGCATTAAACACATTAAAGAATTATAATTATACTGAACCTTGTTGGTATCGAGGTCTCCAATCTGATATTTGTATTTGCCAGCATCTAAACTGGAGCTGTCTCTGGATTCTAGCCTCTATAAACTTGCTAAGTATATTTACTGAGTGAACAGCAAAGCACTTTTGTACGTTGCTCTGGATGAGAGCACCATAAATGTAAATGTTAATATGAATGCTCAACAACCTCCTGCTCACTCGTGCGATCTGTCGGGATGATCACACACCTTAATGAACCTTTTTTTTTTTTTTAGCTAAACAGAAAGTTTTTAGTAAAGCTTTCGGTCCATAACCAGACTGTGTTTGTGTGTTTTCCTCATTCAGAGCACAATTGGAAAGTACTAATGGTGAATTACTCACGCTCGTGGTCTGAATGAAGAAATGATCCAGGGCAAACCAAACCCTCCCTTCCGTCCGGAAGACTTCTTACTTCTTCTAATTTAATCATATTTAATGATGCCATTACACAAGGAGCATGCTGGGTAATAGTCTCCTTTTTTAAGGCTTATGTAAGACCGCATGCTGGTCCCACTGAGATTAGTTAGACTCACAGCTTCTCATTATGTCGCTTAATGTCTCACTAAATCTCAGTCTGTCTCATTACGTGTCGCATGTGTTTCATTTATGCCCCCGAAGCGAACTGGGGGTTCACACCCTTCGCACATTTGCTCCGTCCTTTTGCTTTTATCTTCATTCCTCTCACTTTTCCACAGCCTTTAACTTTAAGCTTACTCTAGCTCAGTCAAATCTCTCACTCTCTCGCTCGCCCTCTCCCCCTCTTTCTC
Source organism: Acestrorhynchus altus (assembly GCA_034509495.1). Taxonomy (NCBI): domain Eukaryota; kingdom Metazoa; phylum Chordata; class Actinopteri; order Characiformes; family Acestrorhynchidae; genus Acestrorhynchus; species Acestrorhynchus altus. The sequence goes on along the minus strand of CM067503.1, from coordinate 44,849,212 downwards.
TCTCGTTATCTCTGGATCTCTGGGCCTCCTACAGACTTCCTCTCTTATTAGTGTCGCTCTGTATCCTAGCAACGGACAAGTAACTAATCAGCAAACAGATTGAGCGATGATGGGGCAGGGATAGCCGGGCATCAGCCTCACTCGCAGTCACCCTTCGAGCCTTATGGTAAAGCAATGATTTCTGTCACTGCAGGATCTTTTTGATTATGACTTGTGTCAAACTGCTCCAGTCCAGCGAGAATCCGAGGGGGGGCCAGCAGACAGCAGGCATCAGAAAGTTGTTGCGGAAACAGAAGTTAGTAAGCAAACTTAAGCAAAGTTTATGATTTAGTGGGATGATTTCCTGCCTCGTTGCATGCGGTAGTGGGTGGGGGGGTTGATGAATGCGCCCGGTGGGCCTTTTGCACACATTCATCAAAAACACTTTCCTGTAAAGCAGAAAATCAATTGGGGACTGGTAAGAGAGGTCTTCCTTCACGACGATAAATACATAGGCACCCTTGCAAACAATGCAAGCTTACAAACTTGTAGGGTCACTTTTCCGCAATACAGAACATGTAAATTCATGATCTCCCAGAAACATAATCCTCTGCGCATATTTCCTTCAATTATCCCCTTTTCTTCAATTACCCCCCTCCCACCCGTCTCCCTCTGAGAGGCCTGAAGAGGAGAGGGCATAAGTGGTTATCATTTAATTGAGGTTATGTGTTATTTCTTTATTTTTCCTCCACTCTCTTCATGTCTATCATCCCCGCCAAGCCTTCTGTGCTTCACTGCACAAAATCTAGGCCAAAGAAATAACGTCAGACTGTATTCTCGCTCCCTCCTTTTTTCAGCCTGTTGTGTGATTGGGATTTGGTTAAGCTGTTCTTGGTTTTAAGCAGTGTTTGGTTTTACCTGATAGTGATGTATTACAGTGGCCTGAGAGAACTCTGAGGATTCCCGTCTAAAACTTCACTATAAACACTGGTCCTCCTTCACCAGTATAATCCTACGATTTTCTCAATTTGTTCTTCAGGAAAGTTGCAACAATAAAACTGCATCAGATTCCTGATTTTCCTAACACAACCCTACACCGATCAGCCATAACATTAGCACCATCTCCTTGTTTCTACACCGACAGTCTGGCATTTTATCATTTCTGTTTTCCACACAGGAGCACTTTGCAGTTCTAGGTTTACAGACTGCAGTCCATCTGTTTCTCTGCATACCACCACAGAGCAGACATTATTCGGGTGGGGTCTTTCTCAGCACTGCAGTGACACTGTCATGGTGGTGGTACAAGTGAATCAAACACTGAAGCTGCCATTCATTAACACCTCGGTGTCACTGCTGGCCTGAGAACAGTCCACCAACCGGAATTCTCCAGCCGACAGCGTCCTGTGAGCACTGATGAAGGCCTAGAGGATGACCAACACAAACTGTGCCGCAACAGATGAGCTTCTGTCTCTGACTTTCCATCTACAAGGTGGAGCAACTGGGTAGGAATGTCCAATCCACTCGTACCACTGATACCACCACAACACACACTAACACACCAGTGTCACTGCAGTGTCTGTGGTGGCCCTGTGGGGTCCTGACCATTGAACAGAGGATACAAATGAACTCTAGTCTGCAATCATTGACATCCATACATGATAAAGAAGTGATTAAATAGACAGTAAGTGTAGAAACAGTGAGGTTGTCTTAATGAAGTGTGTGTTCGGTGTATAAAGCAAAACTGTTCACTGCTATGCTCTTATTAAGATGGACCACAGCCACCAGAACAGCTTCAATGAAGGACAGAATGCTATTTTTAACAGATGCCACCTTAAAAGGGTTTTAAAGAGGTTGTTCTGAGACTGCTGTCTAACACAACACTCCAAAATGTTCTCCTTCTGGTGACTGGGAATGCCAGATTATACGAGTTACACCATTTTCATACTCATCAAACCATTAAGGGATCCTTTGTTCCCTGTGGATGGGGGCATCGTCATGCCTGAGGAGGCCAGCATATCAGCATACATGTGTTTCATTAAAGCATAAAGGCAATCAGTCAGAATAACTTTGTATTGAGTTGGACAAGTGGACCCAAACCATGCTGCAGGGCCACTGAACCCCTTGGAGGTCCTGCCTACAGGCCCATACAGTTTCCATGGTGAATGCCTCACCTTATTATGAATTAGGATCATTACACTCACCGAAAGTACACTGTTCCAACCCTGCTTCCTGATTTCTGATCTTGTAGATCTGAAGCTGTCAGATATCTAATTAATCCCTCAACACTAGCCAATTGAGCAGTTTGTGGGACTGAAGCACTTGCCATCAATGCCACAATAATGAACATTCTTTGTCCTCGTGTCATTTTGAACCAACATCAATCAAATGGCCTACTCAACACTTGTATACATGCCATAGAGCATAGCAGGATGATTATCTCCCTATTTCTAAAACCATCATGATGCAATAGTTTGATGCGTCATTTCTCTTACAACACTTGTTTAAATGTCTTGTCTAAAGGACAGCATCAATCAAGGTACGTATTTTATCACTATCACCCACTTGAAATAGTTATATGTAGTCATTTGAATCCTTTATTCCACCAACTTTGTAGGCTGGTCTCACAAGTGATTCACACATGTGTGACTAAACGCCACTTCAGAAATCATACGTGCTCTAAATATAGGCACATGCATTCATTACTGACAGCACAGACATGCATTTGAACCTTTCTCTCACCATAAACTGTCCATAACTTAACTGTGAATGTAGCGCAACGTAAATATAAACACTTAATACGAACAGTGTAGTATTGTACACTGAAACTGAGTCAACCTAACCTTAGGTTACCCTTAAAATCTTACCCTAACCATAACCTCAGTAGAATTGTTACACTTTCTGTAGGGGTTTCTGCCCATTAACTCCTTTTTTTCTTTTTTCATTCTTTTTGTATTAAAAAAGCAGACAGCTCTGTGACCACTTTGTCTCTTTGTGTACATTGTGTGCTGGTTTGTGTGCTAATGTATTTGAAAAAGTATGTATTATTGTATGTACATGTTTTTGGAGACCGTGTTTGTGTAGGGTGTCTGGTCAATTCTAAATCCTCAGAGTCTGAGTTAAACAGACAAAGAAGAATTTTAGATGAGCTTCCAGCTTTTCTTCTGTGCACCCAGTTCAAGAGACTGGTAAAAATCCTTACCTAACAGAACTGCCACTGTCATTAACCCACCATTTGATGAGCTGAACATGTTGATGATGCACTCATTCATTCATTCTTTTATGTTATAGCATTCTTTGTATGTGTCCCACTATACAAACTAAACATATATTCATATTAGTCAGTCTCAATAGTCATTTATAAGGTTCAGGTATTCCTTTATAAATAATAATAATAATAATAATAATAATAATAATAATAATAATAATAATAATAATAATAATAATAATAATAATAATAATCAAGGACACTTTACAAAAATGAATGGAACAAACATACAGAAGGACACAACACATACAAGAGACATTTAGGGTGAAAATTATAGAGACATTATAGCGAAAATGATAGAGAATATGCTTCACTGAACAGGTGAGTTTTGAGTCTAGATTTAAAGAGAGGAAGAGAATCAATGTTACGGATGTCGGGTGGGAGGGAGTTCCAGAGTTTTGGAGCAGAACGGCTCAAAGCTCTGAACCCCATGGTACTCAGACGAGCAGAAGGGACAGAGAGATGGATGGAAGAGGAGGATCTGAGCGCGCGGAAAGAGGGTGCGATAGTGAGGAGATTTGAGAGATATAAGGGGGCGAGATTATGGATGGCCTTGAATGTATAGAGAAGTACTTTGAAGGTGATTCTATATTTGACTGGAAGCCAGTGGAGGTATTATGTCATGATTGTCTAACATAATTCTACATGTACAGTGTGGTAGGGGTGTGACACATCAAACTGCTGGAGAATCCCACCACTGCTGATACATGTGCCATCAGTTGGTCTGATTTTGGGGAAAAAAAGCATAGACTTAATACTTGAACGTGGTGTAGAGCATATAAAAATATTCTGTAGAATATATGGTGATTTTTCTGGTTTCACAAACATCTGGTCTCTGGTTTCACAACAATGACCTAACAGGTGTCCATGAGACCAACACTTAATCCATGTCGAAGGAAGTGACCCTCTATGTGTTTGGTATAATTATTCCACTTCCACTGCATATGGACGTAGTGAAGGTGGGAGCATTTTAGGTTATTTATCACTTCTTTCTGTTATTACGATAAATAAGTGAGTAAAATGTTCTGAGTGTGGTTTTATGTACTGCTCAAAGTCTTGCAGATACTGTTGTTGGCAGGGATATTTTAATAGTTTTATTAATCTGCTCTTGATCTTTCATTATGAGCTTCATACAAATGCCATTTTTGCAGACTGAAAGCATGTTTCTGCTACCCAGAGGAAATATCTCTTATTTGTATTCTTTTAACTAACTGCACTGATCCCCCACTCAGATATGATCTATAATTTATGATGCCATTTTTTAATTATTCAAAGTTTGGGCTTCATTCCCTGATCACTCAGAAAGTGTTTTAGCCTCTCTCAGGAAAGGTCTCTCTAGTTCTAAAGGTCAACTGGAGAACATTACCTGCACATGGACAATATACTCTCTCTCTCTCTCTCTCTCTCTCTCTCTCTCTCTCTCTCTCTCTCTCTCTCTCTCCATATGAATAAGGCAGTCAGAACCGCTGCTGTAAATGTCACTCGAGTCTCAGGTTTCTCGATGCAGCTCTGCGCAGAACTTAAAATTCACCAAGGTGTTAATATACGACATTTTACAATGAGAAGAACATGCATAACATAGTTCTCCATTTTCACAGTGTCAAATGTAAGTGTCCAGTTAATTGATTGGCAGCGTCATGGTCAGATGTGGCCTGTTGGCTCATTGTTCCATAACAAATTAAGACTGGAGTTGGAGTGAATTTGCACTGGGTAGCTGTTGATGGGAATTGTTGCAGTGGGAAAATAAGAGGTTTAGTCAGTCACCAATTGTGCAAGTTCTCCACTTAAAAAGATGATAGAGGCCAGCACTGACATCATAGGTAGACCTCAACTATGAGAGACAAAATGTGAAAAAAAATTGAGAAAATCATTTTGTCTGACTTTTTTAAAGAATTTATTTGGGTAAATAATGTGTACTGGCATTTGGTCAATAACAAAAGTTCATCTCAATACTTTGTTGTATATCCTCTGTTGGCAATGACAGAGGTCAAACGCTTTCTGTAAGTTCACAAGGTTAACACACGCTGCTGGTATGTTGGTCCATTCCTCCATGCAGATCTCTCAGAGCAGTGATGTTTGGGGCTGTCGGCGGGCAACACGGACTTTTAACTCCCTCCAAAGGTTTTCGATGGGGTTGAGATTGGGAGACTGGCTAGGCCACTCCAGGACTTTGAAATGTTTTCACGGTTACTCCTTTGTTGCTCCTGGCAGTGTGCTTGAGATCATTGTCATGTTGAAAGACCCAGCCACGTTTCATCTTCATTGCCCTTGCTGATGGAAGGAGGCTTGCACCCAAAATCTCACAATACATGGCCCATTCATTCTTTCTTGATGTACACGACCAATGTCCATCCAGAGAATGATCCCAAGCATGATGTTGCCACCCTCATGCTTCACAGTTGGTATGGTGTTCTTTGGATGCAACTCCGCATTCACTGTCCTCCAAACACGACGAGTTGTGTTTTTACCAAATAGTTCTACTGGTTTCATCCTGACTATATGACATTCTCCCAATACTCTTCTGAAACATCCAAATGCTCAGCAAACTTCAGACGTGCCTCTGATGTGGACTGGCTTAAGCAGGGGGACACGCCTGGCACTGCGTTGAGCCCTGGCGTCAGAGCGTGTTGCTGATGGTAGCCTTGTAACGTTGGTCCCAGCTTTCTGCAGGTCATTCACTAGATCCCCTTGTGGTTCTGGGATTTTTCCTCACCGTTCTTGTGATCATTTGACCCCTAAGAGTTAGATCTTATGTGAGCCCCTGATCGGTAAGATTAGTAGTGGTCTTGTAGGTCTTCCATTTTCTAATTATTGCTCCCACAGATTTCTTCATCACTGCTTGCCCATTGCAGATCCAGCCCTCCCAGCCTTGGTGCAGGCTCACAATTCGGTTTGGTGGTCCCACTTTTGTCTTCACCATAGTGGAGTTTGGAGGTGACTGTTTGAGGTTGTACAGTGTTCTTATACTGTTAACGACTTCAAACAGGTGCCATTAATACAGGTAATGAGTGGGGAAAGAGGAGCCTAAAAAAGAAGTTACAGGTCTGTGACAGCCAGAAACGGCTTGTTTGTGGGTGACCAACACTATTTTCCACCATTATTTGTAACAAATTCTTTTTAAAAGTCAGACAAAAAATTATTTTCTCAATTTTTTTTCACATTTTGTCTCTCATAGTTGAGGTTCACTCTATGATGTCAATTAGTTCCATAACAAATTAAGGACTGGAGTTGGAGTGAATTTGCACTGGGTAGCTGTTGATGGGAACTATTTATATGACATCCAAAGAGATGATGATGCAAGTGAAGAAGGCCATCATTAGAGTAAACTGATGAAATGCACCCATCAGAAAGAGAGCATCAGAAACATTTCTATGACCAAATAAGCAGTCCTGAATGCACAAGCAAGCTCAGCAAGGCCAGAAGGCCAACTATAATGGAGGTCAGCTAAAGTGGACAATCATAGGAATCTTTGTTAGGTGATTTAGTGATGGCCATAAGTCCAGACTTCAGACAGTCATTGATGACAAAGGATTTGCAGCCAAATAAAAATGATTATTTCTATAATATATTTATGTTTTTTGTGCAGTTAAATTTTAGAAAATGAGGGACTCTTTAAAGTAGGTGTGATTCCTATATAGTTAATATAAACATTTTCCATGACACCCCTCGATTTGTACTCCTTTATTTCCATCAAGTCCACTGTGGCAGTAATGTAGAACTAAACTGACCACTAGTCTTCAAAGCTCTCCTCCTTAAACCTATCCTTTTCCAGTTGTCCATGTACAGTCTCCATGTTGACTGATTAGTCTCTCACTATCTTCAGTCATGGTATTTCAAAGTGCTATCTTCAGCACTCCCACAGACACACAAACACACTCCTTGCTCTCACTTCGTAAAGTTGAAACCACATGAACTTGCGGTCAACTGTATATTTGTCTCTGGCTGACAGATGGACATAGTTCTTCATGATGAATGACCTCTCTGTGGCCTTCTGCTTACACCTTTCAGCCACTGAAGTGTCTAGATGTGAGATGGACACTGGGGGTTTAAAGGTGGCATAGAGGTTATAGAGTCTAGCAGTGCACCAGCTGAGCGTAAATCAGATTGTAGTTTAGACTTCGTAGTTAATTGCTATTAGGGTTTTATAAGCAATTTCTGTGGTATATGTTATAATAATCTCCATCTATGTCCTAGGTTGTCCCTAGCTAGCTAGCTAGTCCCTAGCTGCATTACAATTTGTGTATTTCAGGCAGCTGAAGCCCAACATAATCACAGTGAAAACCCCTTAAATGCACACAGACTTGTGACCCTGTTATTTTATCTCATAATATATCACAAAATGACAATTCAAAGCAGTTCTGAAGGCTGCTCTGCCTCTGAGGCAGAACAAACACAGTTGGTTTAGAGAACAACTAATTAAAATAATCAGGAGCTTTAGAAATGTGTATCTAATCCTCACAGCGTTATATGTAGATGCTGATGAGATTGTTGAAGATTTTGTTAAGAAATGCAAGAAATTTCTTAGAAATGTCTGGAAAACTAGCCAGCAAGACTTCTTCTTTCAGAAACCAACACCATATAAAATTATTTCTTGGCCCCGAGTGGCGTAGCGGGCAAAGGTGCTACCACTTTGATCTTGGGGTCGCAGGTTCATGCTGCTCACCATCGGCAGCCGGGAACCAGAGGGAGAGAATTTGGCTTGCTCTCCCTTGGGGGGTGGGTAGATGGCGCTCTTCCCACATCACATAAGTGTGCTGCTGGTTGGCACAGGCGTCTGCCGACCATTGTGTCACAACCGGGGATCCGGGGTTCTCCTCCAATCGCGATGGCTGCCCGGCAACGATACAAATGGCGGCAGTTCAAAAAGAGGAAGTAGGTATCTGCCACATGACTTGGAGGAAACATGTGGACGATCTCTCCACCCTGGCGCAGAAAGCAGACGTGATGTAGGAGACAACTTAGGGGGTTGGGTAATTGGCATGTCTAAATTAGTGGGGGGTGAAAATTGGAAAAAATGGCATAAACAATACATTTAAAAAAAAGAATTTCTTAAAAACAACAACATCTCAATCTGAATTTAGTGACCTTTAATGCAATACCTCCAATTATAAGGCTCAGAGTAGCAGAAAACTCCACCTACTGGTTATTTTAAACATTTTCTGAACCAATTGCATTTTTTTTCTGCCAGAACCATTTTGAAAAGTGATCTGCACATGAGAAAATATGTCAAGGGCAGGTAGACCTGTGGAGGTGGGGTTGTAGAGACTGTAAATGTTGTGCTGTAACTCCACATCTAGGTCTGAGATTATTTTTATCCTCAACCAAGCAAAAAAGAAATCGAAGTCAGCAAACTGAACAAAAGAGATTCCCCTGTCCTGTAGAATTCTGACCCAAACTGAGGTGTATTTTGCTTTCCTGCACGTTTTCAACCAGACACCTGTTCTGTTCTGCTGAGCAGGACAAGATTTACGTCATTAGTTAAAACGTTAATACGTTAAAACTAGTTTGCTTGGTGCAACCGATTAAATATCACTCGCTCTTAAACTCGAACATCGAGACCATTTACGATTTAACACATTCAGATGATGTCATTGGCTACAGGACTTTACCCATGCCTGCTAGACTTTACCTGTGCCTGCACACTCGTGATTGACCACCTCTAGAGAGCCTTTTCCCCCAAACCTGATCAAGATTTTACGCTTCAGACTTTTCTACCATACATAAACCATCACCCACAATCCACATCACACACAGTAATCTCCATGACGATTGAATTTCATGCTTAGTTTACACTTAGTCGCCTCCATTAAGGCACTGTATTTTATGTAGTCACAATTATGCAAAACCTTGGAGGACACTGAGGACGGCTTAAGCCAAACATGTCTTTCACGCATCGAGAATAAAGTCTTGTAGTCATTCATTCGCAAGGACACATTTATTCTAGAACCTGCCCCAGACTGCACAATCCGTCCTTCTCATTTCCAAACCATGAGAGCAGACAAGAAACTAAATTTCCATTATTATTTTAACATCCACCCCCTCCAAAAAAAATCACCCATTACTTATGCATGCCTGTACTGTGCTCCCTCAATCACTGTAAATACGGACTTGCTCAAGAATGTGTCTTCATTATGGTTCTACTATAAGCTATAATCATTTCAGAAGACCAGGTTGTATGTCCTGATTAGAATGACAGTCTCAATGACGGTGGCTGATTGGCAAGGAATGTTCTAATTCTATCACTGACTTTTCCTTTCTTAACTTTTTGCAAAATGTCTGACACGCCGCGACTAAGGGAAGGTATTGTTCTGCTCCTGTTTCATATTCTTTATCAGATGAAGTGACAGAAATGAGGCTTCAAACGTCAGAGATAAGAACAAAGTGCGGCCACACTTTGTGTTCTGTGAATATTAGAATGTATTAACTCTGCTACAAAGTGTATTAACAGATACACTATAGGTCCAAGAGTTTGTAGAAGGTGAGTCTACATGGTAAATTCAGATGCTTTAAGGTGTGTCTCTTGCTGTTAATTTGAGCACAGACAGAAAACATTGCTAAATTAAACACTCTGGAGCTGCACATGAACCTAAGGCCACCAAGCTCAGTGCCAGTCATCAGCTACTAGGGTGTAAAGCCCCCAAGCATTGGGATGTGGGGCAGTGATGGACCTCCATCCTGTATCTATGGGAGGAGTTTGTGGGTGTAACATAAAGAAATGTGGAGAAGTTCAAGGGGTATGAATACTTACAAGGCACTGTAAAATGTAACCTCTGCAGTACTGTTTGATGACATCTTTACTGTGTATAACCATCCACACACACACACATACTTTCTGTTCTCAAAAAAGTAGGTCTGGTAACAGAACACCGTGTAATCCAAACCATTCTTTGGTGGCATGTAGGAGATCTGCAACTGTATACCACTGCTTGGTGTCCATGAACACTGGTGAAGTTTAAAATAGACTTGACGGGCACTAAAAATACTCCTTCTGCCCCCGGCAGCAGCTAAGGCACTGTTCCTACAGTGCAGAGATAAGGTGATGTTCCTAGCACTGTGAAGTTCACGTCCCAGTTGTTCTACACACTATCTTGGGCCAGGGGTCTTTGACAGTACAATTGCTCGGTTCTTTCAGGGTTGGAAGGATGCCATATATCAGCCAGGGGTCTGTTAGGTCACACAGCATTCTTTTTCAAGCCCTTCTAGTGGATGCGTGTTCCAAAATGACAGAACTGCAACATAAGCCCACCCCCCAACACACACACACACACACACACACACACACACACACACATTTGTATCTCCAAAATGAAAAAATAAAAGGATACGATACACACAAAGACTTAGAACTTTGCAAAATATAAATAATCAAAATGCAATTTTCTTATGAGGATGAAGTTCACATACTCGGTGCTCTAATAGCTGCTATTTCCTGCATTCCTTCCAATCTGACACTGACTGGAGGGACGATTTTCCAACTCCTTCATGCAGAATTCCTTCAGCTACGCTTTAGTATTTAGTCCCTGTACAGAGGGACTCACATACATCTTCCTCAAGCCCCCTGTGATGAAGTTGGTTATGTAACTAAGGACGTTGTAGCCCACTTCATGGGTAGTGTAGGGCGAGGGGTCAGAGGCTCCGACCAATGAAATAGCCAGAGGAAAATTGTCCGTTCACTTTCAATGATTTATTAACAAAATAAATATTTACAAATATACAAATGGGGTGGGGGGGGGGGGGGGGCTATAATCGACAATCATTAATGCTGTTCCCCAAACAGAGTCATGACATTGTTTTTTTTTGGAACAGACTCTTTCAGTCTCTTACTCTTTTGACCCAGGGTGAGTGGGAATCATGCACAGGTAAGAACAGGTAAGTAGCTTTCATAGTGGTTTCTGCGATGGAGAGCTCTCCAGGCCCTGCTACTGTAAAGCAGCCCCAAAACCATCATACTTCCACCACGTGTTACAAGGTGTGAGGATCCAGTGCTCAAACATATCGTCTGTTACTGTTCCCAGATCATTCATGTTTGGATTTATCTCTCCAAAGCACTTTGTTTTTGTCTAGATGATCTCTGGCAAGCTGTAGTCTTGCCCTGGTTACTTTGCACACCTCTCATGAAAAATCTTGGAAAAGCTTATGCAGCGTCTTTCTGATGATAGATGCACTGTGATAAGAGCTACCTGTTATTTATGCATCAGTGGAATGACTGATTTCTAATTGCTTTGAGATATTTTTAAATCCCAGCCCAGACTTCTATGTATCTACAACCTGTCTGAAGAAGAAAGAGCTCTTTGGATACCACTCAGTCCAGCAATCAAGAGCAAACCAAACTAATGTCTGAGGTTTAAATAAGACGGACTCCTCTAAAGTCCTCTCTAATAATCTGATGAGCTCCACCCGATTCTAAATGTAGGCATTTAAGTAGTAATAGATGTGGGGGAGTTCCTCACAAGTGTTTAGTTATATCACCTCCATCTCTCCATATAGTTAAAATGAAGATCAAATGTCCAAATATGTTGAAATGCAATTTAAACATAACTTTAAAACATAACATAAACGTAACTTTTCCACAGGACTATCATGCAAAACATTGTGAACGGTGCTGTTTTTGATGTTGTTCTCTTCTACAGGACTTGTTAAACGTGGTGACCTCCAAATGATCTTCATCAGCGGAGTGCAATTAACATGCTAGTGCACAGGAAACAGTGCTTAATTGTGTGGATAACAAACACCCAGAAAAACCCTGGCTGTGTCTCTTCAGTGTCTGTCTCCCTCATCAATACTGATGGAATGTCAGTGCCCATGAGGGCGTGAATTTTTATATAATGATTACATAACACGCCTGCCTTGCGGTAGAGGACACTGGACGGGGAGGGTGTTTAATTTGAATATATGGAGTTAAACAGGCGTGTCAGAGGATGGTTGGTGTAGATCTTCTTTTTTTTTTCTTTAATGAGAGATGGGTTGGGGTGGGGGGGGGTGTAGAACACTGTCAGCATTGTTAGTAAAGGAGTTCATCATTAGGACAGAACAAATATTCAGATTGACTAAGCTTGCATAAAGATTTGGATTTGTCTGCACACACAGCACACACAATGACAGATTTGTTCGTGAGCCTCCTGCTAATGAGAACATCAAAGCATGGGGCCGTGGAAGGCATGTTGCCTTCACACACACACACACACACACACACACACGAGGAGAGCGAACTGCATGACAGCAGGGATGCGAGGAGACTGTCACTAAACGTGTAACTTCAAAATGCACAACCTCCACATTCCTCCTCTTTCCTATCTGTGACTAACACCCCAGCACACACTCCCACACACACCTCAGCAAATGTGGCCTGTGAGCATCCAAACCGGTTAGTGTTTAAGTTTTACTGTGCCTGTGATTGATGGTCCAAATAGCACCAGCTGAAGCGACACCACAGTCTGCACATACAAGATTAGACAGCAAGCATTACAGAGGAATGCCTCAGACTGGAGTGTGTAGAGATGAGAGTAGAACTTTTAAAGTATAGCCCACCACACACAAACACAGCTCAGAGCAGCATTATGTTATGTGCCACTGCGGAGTTCCTCTGAAGCTCCGAGCTCTTGCTTCTGTGTCTAAGAACAGCCTGCAATCACACTCGGAGATCAGAGAAGAGTTTAAGGCTGCCATGCAGAAACTCCAGCTTTATATCCCCCCTCAACTCCGAGCCGAAGAAACCCCAATATGTAAAGTTATGTCTGCCTGTCTCTTAAGGAGAGAACTTTGCATCTGTTTTGTGACTGAATGTTCGTGTATGGTTGAACTGTAGCTTGTCTTCGTTCAAGTTACGTTGTTACATTGAATTTACGTTGTTTTGGAGAATGCAATTGAAGGATTCATCTCTGTAGGACGAGTAGATATGATGGAGGTCAAGCCAAGGTGTGGAAGATCAAGAAAACTGTCAGAGATGACTGCTTGAAGGATCGACCTCTTTTTCACCGCAAAAGACCTTCAAGAGGATTTGGCAGACTACGGAGAGGTGCTGCACTCTAGTACTGTGCAGATATCAAGTTTGAGTCATTGCTTTGGTGTAACTGATGCTTTTCTGCCTGTTCTGCAATCCAAAGAACATCTTACAGTTTTACTCTGTTAAACCAAAATATACATAATGTTATTTTAAAGCCTTTGAAGGAAAAACCTATTTTAAAATTGCAATAAAATGAAGACACAACAACACAGCCAAAACCTCTCCTGCCCAATCTGCTGCAATGACTGAAAGCAGATGGGACCTGGCTACCTGTTTGCATATTTCTGTGGTAAACAGTGATAGCTAAATGGGTGATGAGCTATTCAGAAACCTGGGCATGAGCTCTGGGCAGCTTTGACTGGTGATGCTTGAAGCCAGATCCCCCTTGGGAAGCATGGAAGTTGAAAGAGAAGGAGGAGCTGGGGCTGGGGGTGGTCGGATGCAAATCTTCATCATAAGAAGGCACAGCTGAGGAGAAGAGGGGGTTAGGCGTGGTCCTTCTTGCAAACTTTAGTTATATCAGAACTCCATGCCGGACCTTTCCAACTATGTAATTTGATATAATGTGGCTTACTGACACAGATGTGCAAATGCACACCCACAGCTTGTCTAGTCCCTCAGTCAATAGAAAAGGACCCTCTGGAGCAGATAAACATGTGTCTAATGCTATGTGTGGACTAAAGGGTGTAAAGCCCCCAGCACTGAGCTGTGGAGCAGTGGAAGTGAGTTTTCTGGAATGATGGTGCTCCATTCAATAATCCTGAGATGAGCTGGGGACTCACTTATGTTCTTGTAGCCGAATGCAATCAAATCCTCCAGCAATGCACTAAAATCTATTAGCTTTTCTTGGACAGCAGGGAATGTTAGTCCAGCTAAAGCAGGATAAATTATTTTGAATACCCTTGATTTCAGAAGAAGCAATGAATTAGCAGGTGTCCAATTACACTGTTCCACACCATTTCACCCAGTTCAGTTTGAGAAAACTATCTTGACCAGCATAACAAATCCTAGCATGCTTGTTGATCTGCCAGTCTCTCTCTTTGTTCATGCATTTTTCCCTTCATTCAATCATCCAACTGATCATGCCAACATACTGGGTGTGCTCTGTGGGAAGCAGCACCATCTTAATACATAGAAGAGCCTGATTCACTCATTTCACTCCTCTTTTTGCTTGTACTGTTGTGTTTAGTTCACCTGTGTAGAAGACTCATTAGATTACTAACCCTAAGGTTTATAACCCTAAACCTAACCTTAACCTTTAGAACTCCCAAATCCTAAATTTTAACCCTAAAATTAACCTTAACCTTAACCCTAATCCTAATCCTAATCTTAACCCTAACCTGAATCTTACCTTAACGTCAACCCAAATCCTAACCCTGCGCAAATCCCCTTTGAAAAGCAGATAATTTAGCAGATAGTTTGTTTACATATAGTCCTCATATAGTATGTTATTATCCACATTAACAGGATTTTGAATTCATGAAAGCCAAACATCTTCCAAACCAAACACATTCACATGCATCACGTCCACCAAGCAGTGTCATGACAGTATGCATGCAAAATGATACAGTACATACACTGGAAATGTCATTTCCTCTTTGTTTTCATGACTGTTTCCCAGAATACCTACCGCTGGTTTATGGGTACAGTAGGGATAAAATTACCACAAACTTACCACGACATAGATAACCCTGTTCCTGCCCAATATAGGAGTTTTTCATTTGCACATTATCTCGGTAAACCATGATAAATGACTGAAATGAGTGACAATGAGCAAATGTCTGTACATACCACCACACTGACTGAGGTCCATTGACCTCTGTCTTCTGTTCAGTCTGTCAGGTTTCTCTTCTACTTGAAAAGTTGTTCAAGTTAACCAGTCACTTTTCATGCTTGGCTCAGACCACATTAAAGTAACAAAGTGATGCTTGAAAGTTATAAATGTTCTTTTAAGAGAGTAGCAGCTTTCTCCTTGTCACCATGCCTTGCACTCCAAACTCTAGACATGTTTTTAGAAACTATTCCAGCTTGAGGAGCATCAAAGACTGAGCTCCTCCGAAATCTCATTTGTTATTGCCATACTTCCACAAACACCGACTGTGAAGATCAATTAAAGACAGATCTTGAACTGGAGATTCACACTTGCATTAGATTACTAACCCTAAGGTTTATAACCCTAAACCTAACCTTAACCTTAACCTTTAGAACTTCCAAATCCTAACCTTTAACCCTAAAATTAACCTTAACCCTAATACTAATCCTAATCCTAACCCTAACCTGAATCTTAAAATTAACCTTAACCCAAATCCTAACCCTGCACATATCCCCTTTGAAAATGGTTTAGCAAATCATTTGTTAACAAACAGTCCAAATTTCAGAATAAAAGTCCTCAAAAGCGATAATACTGATACACAAATAATCAAAATAATAAATGACATTCAGATTTTTTTACTTTATGAGGACCAATGTCAAGTATTTTGAAGAAATTATAATAAACACTCTGGGTGGTCAGCTTTCAACAGGCTTTCTGACATATAATGTGTTATTTGGTGTTTATACACCAACACAAAAAATGTAGTACAAATAAAAAATGGTTATGCAACTTTTTGCATTTTGTTAAAATGTACATCTCAAATAAAGAGAAATTTGAGAAGCCTAAGATCTCCTGACAATATCTGGTATGTGTGATAGTCTGTTATAAATACTGTTTTGATGTTTTGGTGAACACACATACCTCAAACTATGAAAATATCCCACAAAATTAGCTGAGAGTTCTAAAAGTTAGATAAAATTGTTGTTTCACTGACTCAGGTTCACAGGTTTTAGATCAAAAAATTCAGATCATTGTTTTTTGCTGTAATATAGAAAATTGAGAAGGTTTCACAAACTTTCAAGCACCACTGAAATCTGAGAGCTGAGAATCAGAGCTCTGTGAGCTAAACCATCCCACAAGACGCAATAAAGACAAGCATCCACACTCTTTTCTGTTCTGGCACCAAAATGGCAGAACAAACTTCCCCCGGGGGTCCGAACAGCTGAGTCACTCACTGTTCCTCAAACGTCAACTGAAGACCCATCTCTTTCAAGCACATTTAACTCACTAAAGGTTTATAATTATACTGAATCTTGTCACTGTGGAAATCTCCAATCTGATATATGTTTCTGGAGCACCTGAGTTTGAGGTATCTCTGGATTCCAGCCACTACTAACTAGCTAAGGATATCTTCCGTGTGAACAGCAAAGCCCTGAAAGTCACTCTGGATGGAAGCATCAACCAAATGCCATAAATGTAAATGTAAAGTTAATGGATGTAACATTTAACAGGCCTTATTAATAATAATAATAATAATAATAATAATAATAATAATAATAATAATAATAATAATAATAATAATAATAATAATAACGTGGTACAGAGGATGTTTGTTTGTTTGTGTTTGTTGTTTTTCCCCACCCACATTCTGCCAAACCCCGCCTCCGGCACTGGAACTGACTAAGCAGCATATGACTCCTGCTCTCTGATTGGTCAATAGTTCAGGGATGGTCTCAAAGTGGGTGGGAATCAGTAACCCTGTCAAACCTCCCTGAGAGTGTCCATACAGAGTTACAGGAGCTGGACCCTCAAACTGGACCCTCTGGACTGACACTGAGCTGAGTTCTTACCTGGTGTAACTGAAGGGATGCTCAGGAAAAGGGATGAGAGAAGAGTTTTCTGGCCGGAGTAAATTTTGTGGTTGTCTTCAGTAAGTTTACAGTTACTTACTTTATTACACTAACTAGTTTCTGCATTAAAATCAGTGTAAAGTAGCTGTTTGACTGTGTTTATCAGTGGTTTTTACACTTCATAACAACCAGTGTATTAAATATGCATGGATTAAATATTAAAACACCCTTTATCTCAGCTCTTTAACCTTGTAGACATGTTTTTTGTGGTTTTGGAAGCATTTTTTTAAGAATTAATGTGGCCTGTATTAATAATGAGTGTGTTTTCTAAAGGCTTTGTCTGATTATAGTAGTTTGTTATTGTTTTGTTTTGTTTTGGTTTGATATTTTTGGAGCACAAACAGTGGTGACAGCTCCCTTAATTGAGAAGCTGCTTATTAGAGCATGTAAAAAAATATAAAATGAATATCGTTAAAAAGCACATTCCTGGTCACAATTTCATTCTACAAGGTAAACTGCCGTATTCTATATTTGTTACATATAAAAGTGATGTTTCAAGCCTGTTTATTAGTTTCACGAAAACCAGAAATCCAGAATATGAAAATATTAGAAAAATGTAATTAATAGAGTAATTGTAATTAATTGATTGTACATTTTTTGTGGTTAGATCCTGTTACAATAATTAAAAGTGACTAGATAACAGGATTTTTCTTATAATGAACACACAACATAAGATAAATCATGTAAATCACTTTTAGGTTAGACTTATTGCTAATCTGGACCTGATGCTTATAATAAATAAATGATAATAAATAACTATATTGAATAACATCTATTTCACTTTAAAATTAAAGTGAGATATACTTAAGTTACTTCCTCCTTTTCTTTTGCCCTGTCTGAATCACTGAAATCTCTACCATTTTCTATATCCTCTTGATATTCATCCTCATTCAGTAGCTGAAGCACATCTTCTACTGTCAGTCCTAAACGTACATAACATAATCATCCAAGATATAGAATAATACTAATCATTTTAAGATGTGCATACTTGCAGTACATAGGATGATAAATCCAGCAATATTCAATAGGCTCATTTCAAGTGTCCAGCTGGCTGAATGTAAATGTTTCGTACAAAATATGAGACATTCAATTAGAGTTATCATTATTTTGTATCAATAAATGAATGTACGTATGTGAGATTATGAAGAAAAATGCTTTGTTCTGTCACAGAGGTGACAGCCATCAGCCTCAGCACCTGCCATATCAAAAAAGTTAAGCTTAGACCATCCTAGAAAGCCTAATTTGAGAAGAAGCACCTAAAAGCTGGTGGGATCGTCTGAATATTGCTATCAAGTTAAAAAAATCCCAGGAAAACTGAACATTTGAAATGAGGAGGAGCGATTACTGGTGTGAAAATTTGTGGTTAGAAGCTTCCAGCTTTTCAAGCTCCTGCAGTTGGAGCACGAGGGTGATCAGGCCATAAATTCCTGCATTCGTAGATTGAGACGAGGTGGTACAGTGCAGTGAATGTCTCGTTCAGTGTGTAAAATGGGTCACAAAGCAGAAAAGGAGTGACTGCATTTTGGTGTGACAAAGGCTGCAGGGTGAAAGGAAGCGACCGAATCTACTGGTGTATCAAAACATACTGTCGTAGTAGTATCTAGCAGGATCAAGGATCATAGAGAATCACAGTTGAAAATAAGCTCACTGGTCAAAAGACGTGTCACACTTTTACGTGGTAGTAAGTTCAGACTCCTGCAGATGGCATCACATGAGGATGATCGGTTTACG
Organism: Acestrorhynchus altus; assembly: GCA_034509495.1. Lineage (NCBI taxonomy): Eukaryota > Metazoa > Chordata > Actinopteri > Characiformes > Acestrorhynchidae > Acestrorhynchus > Acestrorhynchus altus. Next base: position 44,830,511 of record CM067503.1, on the reverse strand, counting down.
AATACCTGCAGGGTGTGTGGCAGGATTAATATATTCAGAAGAAGTGGGGCAGTGAATGTCTCGTGTGATGTGATGTGTGATGGGTCAAAAGGAGTGTGCATTGGTGTGAAAGAAGTAGCTGTTTTTGTTATGAATAACAATTTTGTCGGAAAGACGGAATGAGCAAAGGATATGATACACTGTTCCCTGAGTTTCCAGCTGCTGTAAGATAAATAAAATAAGGTAAAACTTTCTGATGAATTCAAACCAACTCTGTTTTGTTTCTCTCTCTTTCTCTCAGGAGGTGTCCTCCCTCGTGCTCTTGCAGTCGTGATTGCACTATGGCTGCCTTCAAGGGAGTGTGGACACAAGATTTCTGGAGAGCGGTTGCCGGAGAGTTTGTGGCCATGCTGACCTTCGTGCTGCTTGGCCTGGGCTCTACTATCAACTGGTCAGCAACGCAGGAAAGCCCCCCACCCCCTGACCTTGTCCTAATTTCCCTGTGCTTCGGCCTATCTATAGCCACACTGGTCCAGTGCTTTGGCCACATCAGTGGTGCCCACATCAACCCAGCCGTCACCACAGCAATGGTGGCCACACGGAAGCTGAGCCTGGCAAAGGGAGTGTTCTACTTAGGGGCGCAGTGCCTTGGGGCGGTAGTAGGTGCAGCCATCCTGTACGGCGTGACTCCACCTACTGTGAGAGGAAGCCTGGGGGTCACCTCGGTTAGTTGGAAAGTCTTCAGTCAGTCAGATCAGTCAGATCACTTCTCACTCAATTCCTTTTTTACTAACATGGGACTTTCGTGGTTCACGGTTGTGTTTGTACGTGAGCCTGTTATTGGGAGGCCAACCTTTCTCCTGAAAAGACCTGCATGCACACATTAGACAGATGTTTGTTTGTGCACACAACTTGTATATTTCCATGCGTAGGCATTGCCAATAGAATGTGTAAGGTCACCATGCCCAATACCTTGTGCCAGCCTGGTGTGTCCAATAACACTGTCGTAAACAATGTACATTTCCTTTAACCCCACAGAACCAAATCTTGGCTCTGATTTAGATTCAGATTCACTAACAGCAGTTCGTGCCGTTCAAACTGCACGATTAGAACTACATTTGAAAACATAATGAGTAGAAAATGATTCTTGTGAAATATAGTGAGTAGTTGTAAAAAGTATGTGTAGGAAATAAAGCGACAGAAATACTCAAGTAAAGTACATTTACTTCAAAAAGAAATATTGGACGATCAGATTTCTAAAACGATTTACACCTAACCTTTGTCATTATGGTCACCACATATAAAATATGCATCTCGTTTAAGTCTTTTTATGAAAATGGCTCAAATAAAACAAACAAAAATCCGATTTTTATGCTTATAAAGCTCGGAAAACATTAATTATCTGTAACAGTGTCACATTAAAACAGACAGAGCACAGTACTCAAGCCTTATTTGTGCAGCTTTAATGTTGCACTTTGTATATAACCTCAGAAAAAAAAACCATAATATTATTGCCTGAATAGTTTGTATACCTCCCCTTCTTCTGTCCATGACATTTGTGTGCAATATAAACCCAATTCAGTGTTTTCTCTTTAATGCCCTCTGCAGGTCAATGAGGATATCTCCACAGGTCATGCCCTGGTGATTGAACTCCTCATTACTTTTGAGCTGGTCTTCACTGTCTTTGCCACCTGTGACTCTAAGCGCTCTGACCTGAAGGGTTCGGCTGCACTGGCTATCGGTTTGTCTGTGTGCGTCGGTCACCTGTTCGCTGTAAGTCACTTTCCCCTCGTCTTCTTCCTCAGTTAAGAGGATCCACAAATACAGAGAGAGACTTACACTAAATAATACAATGAATCACACCGGCAGCAACTGCAGACCTAGCCAACACTGCAGAGCATGATTGGATTCCAGAGTTTAATCACCTTAGAAAGATTTGTTGCGTCAAACGTTTGTGTAAACAAATGGTTTGATTAAAGCATGTTGGGTGGATTAACTGCCGCATCACTTCAGCCTATTACTTCAAGACTTCTCAGTGCACAGGGGATGGAGCCTCAGCAGGTGTGTTTTTCGAGTCTCTGAGAGTCATAGCCAAGCTGTGGTGCCAAGTGATGATGTCAGGTTTATGCCAACAGCCGCGGTGGTGTGTGAGGTGTTTTTGGAGCTGCACTCTTGTTGCTAAGGAATTACAGTGTCCTCATTTTGCCCTTCATGCTGTTTAAGCCTAATAGCATTAGAGACTTTACAGAAGACCCTTCAGAGCATGAGTTTGAGCCAAAAAAAAAAAAAAACAACCCTCTCATCCTTTCCTTTCCCCTTCTTTTCTTTTGTTCTCTTCTCCTCTTCTCTTCTCATCTCTTTATTTGCCTCTGTTCTTCTCTTTTGCTCTTCTTTTATCCTCATTTCTTTACCTGCTTCTTTTCTAATTGTTTCTTCTCTTCTCCTCTAGGATTTATCTTCATCTTTAAATCATATTCTCTTCTTTTTTTCCTCTTCTTACTTCTGTTCTTTTCGCCTCTTTACCCATCATATTTGTTTTCTTTAGTCTGTTCTCTTCTCTTTACTCATCTTCTCCTCTCTTGTCATTTTCTCCTCTCCTCTTCTCTCTTACCATCCTTTCTTTTCCTCTCTCTCGTCCTCTTCTCAACATCTTCTTTGTACTCTCTTCTTTCTCCTGTGGTCTGTGCTTTTCTCATCCATCAGTCTCTTCTGTTTGCTTAATTCGCCTGTTCTCTTTGCTCGTTTCCTCCTTCTTGTCATTTTCTCTTCTCCTCTTCTCTCTTACCATCCTTTCTTTTCCTCTCTCTCATCCTCTTCTCAACATCTTCTTTGTACTCTCTTCTTTCTCCTGTGGTCTGTGCTTTTCTCATCCATCAGTCTCTTCTATTTGCTTCATTCGCCTGTTCTCTTTGCTCGTTTTCTCCTCTCTTGTCATGATCTCTTCTCTTTATTAGTACTTTTGCTATTTCAGTCAGTATGATTGTGTGCTCCTGCCAGTTTATAATTTTAGTCCACTGGATATTTTTTTCACATCTGAAGCATCTGAAACATCCACTTATGACTTACACAGAATGCCAGGACAATTTGATGTAGAGGACCTTTTCTCCTCTCCTATCATGCTTTACTGATGTGAATGTGTGTTCCAACAGATTCCATACACTGGAGCCAGCATGAATCCTGCTCGCTCGTTTGGCCCTGCAGTCATCATGTGGCGCTGGGAAAGCCACTGGGTCTGTCACATATTTGCATTTCCTTTTTTCTTCATACACTTGGTAATTCGTGCACTAGGGAGTAATAAAAAATGTGACTTAAGTTAAACACAGAAGTTAAACCTACAGACAGGAATGTGTGTAAGCTGTTTGTGCTCCAGCAATCTTCTGTATAATTACAGTGGGAGAGTGGCTGTGGCCTTGAGTCTGGTAGGAAGAACATTTTAAGCATTAGTAGGGGTCTGAGCTCTGTCACATCAGTAGCCTTTCCTGAGTTTATTTCAAGGCCATCCTTTTGAAGATGAATCGAATATCATTAGTACTGGAGAATTCTTGAATCACTTCCTCAAAGAGACGTCTGTCCTTTTGAAAGAATGTGTTACAAAGAAGTGCTTTAGAGCAGAGGTCAATAGTTCTTGCCTTTGAGGGCCAAATATTGACTGAAAGACAGCTTGCAAATGCACACACAACTTGTCTAGTCCCTGTAGAAAACGGAGTAGGATAGCACTCTCTACAGCATATGAACATGAACCTACCATGCCTAATGCCAGGGATGGGTTAGATGTGTTTAAAGCCTCCATTTCTGAGCGGTGGATCAGGTGAACTGTTCTCTGGAAAGATCATGCTCCATAAAATACATTTGGGAAGAGTTGGGGATGAGATGGGGTGATGAAGTCCTTATTTTGTCTTTTTATGTATTTAAACATGTTGAAATTTGGCATTTGAAATCAATTTTAACCCCACAAACACACACACACACACACACACACACACACTCGCCTGCAGTGTTTTGTTTTTTTACCTTTTGCATATACAAAGGTTAATACGGAATATATATGTAGGTTGTTGTGAGAGCCATGTTTCAGACTGTGAGTCGGAGTTCAAGCCTTGATGGCCCAAGGAACTGGAAGTTCAATCACGTTGTCCTTTTGTTGGCTACAATTTGAAAATATGCAATACAAATTGTATCCATCCTAGCCTAAAAACTGACACAGTGCAAAGCATTAGAACCCATTTCACCTGTTCTAAAGGCACCGTGAGTAAAATAAGGTATGGCTGTACACTGTTCGCAACCCTGTTGCTCTCCTTTGCTGTCATATTAGATATAACACTAAAAGTCCACCCATGGCCTGTGTAAGACCTTCCATGACAGGCGTGTGTGTGTGTGTGTGTGTGTGTGTGTGTGTGTGTGTGTGTGTGTGTAATGGTGTTTGAGAGAAATTTTATTAGTGTACATATACGTTTTTTTCCTGGTTGTCAGGATCTCTCTCTGTAGACAATAATTGCCTTAGCAGTAATAACAGGGCACAATCGAAACTCAAACTTCTCTCTCTCTCTCTCTCTCTGTCCTCTTACATCCCTCTTTCATTCAGGTGTACTGGGTGGGTCCTTTAATGGGTGCTGTTGTAGCAGCAGCTCTGTATGAGTACCTGTTCTGTCCTGACCCTGAGCTGAAGCGTCACTACACCAGCGTTCTGGCCAGAAGCTCCTTCCCCCGAGGCCAGTACCAGGGCATGGAGCCAACTGCTTTCCCTAGTGAGCAAGCTCAGCTGGTAGTGAAACAGCCGGCCTTCACCGTACTGGATGTGGAGCGGGCAGAGAGGAAGGAGAGGGAGGCACCCAGTGAGGTGTTGTCCTCTGTATGACTAGTAAGAAGCACTGAGGAAGTTCAACACTCTGGACACCACACCACAGACCAGCTGAAAGAGACTGACCTCATATAGAGATGTTGGTTGTGTGTGTGTGTGTGTGTGTGTGTGTGTGTGTGTGTGTGTGTGTGTGTGTGTGTGTGTGTGTGTGTGTGTGTGTGTGTACACATACAGCATATATAGTGCATCCAGAAAGCCTTCACAGTGCTTCACTTTTTGCATATTTTGTTATGTTACAGCTTTATTCCAAAAATGATTAATTTCTTTTTTTCTGATTGATACACACCATACCCCCCGATGACAAAGTGAAGTAGTGTTTGTAATATTTGCTAATTTATTTAAAATAATACACAATAAACCAGAAATATAACGTAATTGTTTGAGCTCCACTGATCATCCTACAGATGTTTCCACAGTTTGATTGAACACCAGTGATAAATTCTGTTGATTCAGTCCCATAGTAGACTGTGCATGTCAGAGCACAAAGCAAGCCCTGACATATAAGGAAACATCTGTATACCTTCGAGACAGGATTGGGTCAAAACACAGATCTGGGGAAGGGTGCACACGTTTTCTGCTGCATTGAAGATCCCAATGAGCACAGTGGCCTCCATCATCATATGTAAATGGAAGCAGTTTAGAACCACTAGGACTCTTCCTGGAGCTGGCCAACAATATATATATATATATAACAAAGGAGCTTCAACAATATATTGAGCAAAGGCTGTGTACAAAGACTTGTGTACATGTTATATTTTTGTGTTTTATTTTTAATAATTTTTGTTCACTTTATTATTATGAGGTATTGTATGTGAATTTTTAGGGAAATTGATTTAATCCATTTTTGGAATATGGCTGTAACAACAAAAAATGTGCAAAGTATATATATATATATAATATAGGACAGCTGTTTTTGTTTTTGCAGTATTTTTCACTATTTTCTGCTATCAGAGATATTGGATATTTGCTGCAGGGTTGTGGATACATGCAGAATTCTATGCTGCTCTCATTTAGATTCACCTTAGAGTCAGCACACAACTGATTTTGATCGTTATCGGCTAGGGCAGACTTGCTGAGTAAACTGCCTAACAAACAGAAATATCACACACACACACACACACACACACACAGCCACAAATTCACCACGGAGAAAACCCATTCAAAACACAGTCTTGTCCATTGAGCAAAGGTGTAAAAATCATGTAAGATGATAGAGCATTGAAAACCCATGAAAAAAGCTGTGATTGCAGTGGTGGTCCAAAGCTATAGGCAGCTGAGTAGTGGAGCCAGTGGATTTATTAGAGGGAGTAGATTTTATTAGAGGGCGCACATGCTTTAATTCACATGTAAATTTGATAACCAGTCCATTTTTAAAATCTCAACTGATTATGTTGAAATAATGACTCAAGAGTTTGAGTAAGTGTGTCATATTTTGATCTATTATTTAAAGTAAGTTCAAATGAAATTGATATTCTGCCACATGTGGTGTTCTGGACTGCCAGCTTCCTGCACAGTTTGCTGATTTCCCTCTAACACACCTAATAAACCTGGCAGTTAAAAGGTGAGTTGAATGAGGTGTTCTTGAGTTGGAAATGCGCAGAGCTGTGTAGGAGGCAGCCCAAGTCCAGAATTGCCTACCCTGCTTATATTATGGAGAGCAGCATCTTTATTGTTCATTGTTATTCCTGGCTCGGCACGCTGTTAACTGCACTGTGTAAGTTTGGTGATGCTGAGCTGTTGCTGCCAGAAACAAAAGAGAAAAGGCATTTTTGTTTTGTTTTACTTGATAGAAATGGGTTTAATACAAGTACAACTCCAGCAAGAAGGGCAACTACCAAACTTTACTGGAGACTGGCCCTCCAGGACTGGGGTTGTGCACCCCTGGTTTAATAGATTTAAGATTGTGCAACAAAATATTCTGTTTTGTTCGTCCCAAACTCTCATTTTTGCTAGTTATAACAAAAAATTCCCCACTTTCCTTTAAAATCAGGCATCCATGTCTATAACACAATGTCCTTTCAATCCCTGATGACACCATTGCCATCAGTAACCAGGAGTCCAGAAGAGCCTCATTGGCCTCGTTCCCCATGGGTGTGTAAGAATGGAAGTGGCAGTTAGCATTCCCCTGCGTTCTCCTGTCCAAGGACATTGTGTTATTGGTGGTTAATAAAGATGTGGTGGAACTTGAGGAGAATGGGCGGGGGGAATTGGATAAAAAAAGGAAAAAAAGGGATGGCAATGCAAATATATATCTATAATCTATATCAATATATATATATAAAGAGCTGTGAGAACAAATAATGGTACATGGGATATAAATAATAAGCATTTTATTAACTTGCTTAAAATTTACACCCTATATATATATATATATATAATAACCAAGCATAAACCTTGTTGCTCTGTGTATTTTATGTGGGTATATGTGTATTTCTGTGTGTTTTAATATAATGTTATTCTTTTTTATTTTAATATAATAAAATGTAATGAATATGTCCAGGACACAGCCCTACAGCATACCCAGTGCTGTGTACAGAGCCTTAATGACACTTAATGACAAGTGCTTTGTAAGATAATACCTGATTTTAACTGTTTTTAATATATAAGAATCATTTCATTCTCCCTGCTCCTAACAGCTTGTTTTAACCAGTAATGAAGGACGTTACATAAATTGCTTCATGATTCTAATTAGTCAGTTTACTGATAAGAGGTGGCAATTTAATTTCATTAATTTCATACAGTCCCACTTCAGATGGACCACCACTGCATTTTAGAGTAAAGGTCATTTAAAGGATTCATTAGTAGATGTTTTAAGATGGTGTCGCAGTAATACTACAGTCGTACTACACTAAAAATGGGTCTGTAGTTAGTTCAAATCAGTGGAATGCTGTCTTTCATTTTAATTATTTCTGGCAAGACATTTAAAGCATTTTATTCATGAGCAGATTTGGCACAGATACATGTTGTACTGGTATAGAGTTTAGCCAACAGTTCACCTGATTTCTTCCTCAGTGCACTTCTCCTAAATCCTCCCTCCCTCCTCCCTCTCCTGTATCTCTCTCTCTCTCTCTCTCTCTCTCTCTCTCTCTCTCTCTCTCTCTCATAGTGGTAGAGATATTAGAATATCTAGTAATATTGTGTGCAGCTTTGATAGAAATGTAGACTCAGTGTGTCTCTGCTGGTTTGAGCTGCCTGTCAGTGACTGATGGCTGGTAGCTGATAGCAGGTAAAAGCCAGGAGAGAAGGGTAAGTGAAGCGCTGATAGACATATAAATCACAACTGTCTGACTGTAGATCAGCAGCTCCATTGGGACCAAAACGTAAGGCGTGCGTAAAATGGTATGTCGTAACGTAACGGGTCTACAATCTTTCAAATACACGAGTAATATTTAATAGTACGATGCCTGATTAAATCCTTGGTTATTATCTCTTATTTACAAGTGAAACCGAAGTAACCACATGCTGTCTGTCTTGTTCACGTGTTCACAGATTATTTTCTTCTTGAACTTTTTATTTATTTATTTATTTATTTTGAGCATAATTCACAATAATCTGCAACGGATGTGTAACTTCAGGGGACCTCACTGATTTAATTCTCAGATTAATAAAGATTAGTGATGGTACACAGTTGTTGTCACTGACTCACTATTCACATAAGTTAATTTCTGCATGTTGACACGTTTATGAAACAATGATTCTTCTTCTGCTTCTTCTGAAAAATGTAAATAATTGTATTTGGTTAACAACACAACGTTTACAAACCTGTGACAGTAAAGATTTGATGACGAAGACTCACCTTTTATTAATTTCAAATATTATTTATTTATTTGCCAACATTCAATCCAGCTATTACAGCCAGAGTGACTGGGAAAAAAAAATCTATCTTTCAGAACTTAATTATTAAATAAATAAAAAGATTCTGATGCTAAAACTGGAAACCTGCCATTGCCATCACCAGGTTTCATTACCGTTACAAATAAGAGACCCTAGTCCATAGATTTCCAAACAGCTCACAACAGAATGTATACAATTCAGTTGTTCAAAGGTAAGCAAAAGTCGGGTAGATGAACGTAAATCATACATTTTGTATAATTTTATGAGGGAAGGGTCAGAATTTGCACCAACAGATTGAAACCATGGACCCAACCTACCTTGAGTGAACAGTCCAGGCTGGTGGAGGTGGTGATCCCATTAATACCAGTGATTTAAATGCCACAGCCTCTTTGAGTTTTTTTGTAGACCATGCACATCTTCTCACGGCCACAAATTTGCACATTTTCGAACAGCTACTTCTAGCATGATTGTGCACCATTTCACAAACCAAAGGTCATCTCAGACAATGAGATGTGGTTGAACAAGATTCAGAATATGAAGGTATTGTGTGTAAATTGTTTAGAGAAATACTATTGTTGGTTCTGTTAACTGCGATGGATACCAACTAACAAATCGTCAATTTTAATACTTAACTGACAAAGGAATGGTTCTCAGAATGTCCTCCTACTTTTGATTTCTATATTATGTCTACATTGTTGCTGCAGCACATTTACCAGCAGAGGGCAGACAAAACTAACTCATGAGTTGAACCAGACCCTATTTATCCAAAGGGAGTATAAATTTAATCTCATCGCTTTCATCTTTGTGTGTGTTTTCTCTAAACAGGACATCTGAACATCAACAGCTTTTTTTCACATGATTTCTGAAACCTTCCTGCTAAAGGCCTGAGTGGCATTTCTTATTTGTGCATCTGTGTGTGTGTGTGTGTGTGTGTGTGTGTGTGTGTGTGTGTGTGTGTGTGTGTGTGTGTGTGTGTGCACATAATGTGCATTAGTGTATGTGTGTTTAATCCCAAGGCCCTCTTTAGCCATGGCAGTGGCCTCCACCTTTTATTCTCTCCCTCAGCTATTTATTAAAATTTTTATCTTAAAAGCTCCATTTAAATTAATTGGAGACTTTAAAAATTCTCTGCAGTTAGTCTGCTGAAATATTCATTCCCCACGTGACCTGAGAAGATGTTCTTGATTGCAATGCACAGAGGAAGCTATCACAACTAAAAGTGTGTGTGTGCATGTGTGTGTGTGTGTGTGCACGCGTTTGATGCCTGCTACACTGATCACACTTAAGAGCTAGTTATAGACATACAGGCAGTCAAATACACGCACAATTATAAATAGCAAAAGCAAAAGAGTTTGATGCAGTTATAGTTGTAGGCAGAGCCTGGGGCGAAGCCTCTCCCCACTATGAACAATCTCACACTGACTATATGAATATTCATATGAGCTCATGCTGTGGTTTTGTTTAATATTAAGCAACTGAATGAATATTCGCTTGGACAAATCAAAGGGCTGAGCGTAGTGCATAAATCTATCTGTATGCTTACATGTGTATACAAACAGTATGTGAGTGTACAGTCAGATTAGCACACCTGAGCCAGGTAATGTCCCAGTCAATTACAAGAAAAATGATTAAAAAAATCACTCAACATCACAAGACCCAAGACACGTTCAATGTGTAACGGTAGCTGGAGCTAAGGGCTGATTTTCCAGACCCAGAAGATGCCAAGGCCTTGGAACAAATTGGATTGACTTTGTAATTACAAGTCCAAGACCGGTCTTAATGTGTTACGAGGAAACATGCTGTACATCCACGTGCACTTTACTCCCTTTATAAATCTCAACTGTCAAATCAGTAAGCAGTGAGACGCAGGTGAGCTGATTGGGACCAGTGATCAGTACTCTGGCCATGCCAACTGCATGCAGAGTAGCCCCTGCTCTCCTCCCCAGGAATGGCCTTGGACATGAAAGGTCAAACTGCTCAATAAGATTGAGATCTAGACTGTCAGTACCTTCCGTACCTTCTTGGCCTTAGCAAACATCCAGGAATGCTGGTAACGAAAACGGGTCTTGTGGAGGAGTGTCGCACTACATTTTGGGCAAACTTTGCCCAGGGCAGAAAGTGAGCCCACTGCTGGGTTGGTCATGGCAGTAACTTCAAAGGAATCTCTCTAGCTATTTCTCTCTAGCAATACCTTCAAGTAACATGACATGGCAACCCACTTGGTTAAATAAAGTGTCTTCCACTGTGTTACACTGGAAAATGAATAAATCAGAAAAATGTACCACTGCTGCCAGGATGGCAGTGTCCCTCTACGATGGTCGAAGATCAAGGAATGTATGTGACCAAAGTGTGGGGGCAGTACAGAATGAGGAGACATTGCTATAAGATATGCGGTTAAATCCTGGGTGGTCTGATAGCAATCCAGTAGTTTATGGTGATCAGGTTTGGGGACATAGACATGGTACTTAGGGTAGGTTGCGAGCGTGGACACTGTTTTGAGAGTTTGATGGATCACTTTGTCAATATCCAACAGCATATTTTCTGTAATCAGCTGCTCAGGAATAATGAGTTCTGGTTCAGGGTTTATGCTGTTGAAGTTGTTTATCCAAGACATGGCATCAGCTTTGTTGCTCTTAGAGCCAGGGCAGTAAGAGAATTGAAAATCAGACGTTAACCTAGCTGTGATTTGCCAGCCTGCATTAGGAGCATGTTTTGATTAGGTCTAACATGCTCTGATCAGCTCTGAGTAAATGAGAATGCCATTGATTCAATGACGAAACATTTGGAAAATCAGATATGAAAACTGACTGCCCATAATGCATGACAAGGTACTCCCCCAACGATGCTACAGGACATTTTCCATTCATTTACACACTTGTTAAAGGGCTTCGTAAGCCTAATTTGATGAATATGCGATCCTCCCTAGGTTGTTTGAGGGCTGCTGGGATTAAGGCAATTAAACCTCTGAACAATGAAGGACCCTGACGAGGCTGGAGATGGGTAGAGAAGGATGAATCAATGTTGTATCCTGCTGTTCTCTCTTGTAGATCTCTGCTCTAGGGAAAACAGAACTTTACTGGAGATCACAACACTGTGGTGTGATCAGCTTACCCTGGATTCTTGGTTGCTCTCAGGGTACGTGGGTTACGCCTCAAATTGATCAGGTATTGCACTGCCAAAGAAAACAACCAGACGCTTATGTCTATATCTGCTCCTCTGCACCACAGAAAGGGGAATTACTTCAAGCTGCACTGGTTCCAGCAGGGGGTTTTGGAAAAGTACTTGAGGACTGATGTGCAGAGAGGTGTCATCCTCGAACCAGATCTTTGAGAAGAACAGATGTGTTGAGAATGTTATTCAGGGAGAGGCATGTCGCCTTGACAGTCTATCTCAGTTTGCAATTCTCTTAAGCCACTTCAGAAGACAATGCAGTTTCGTTTCACCCACTCACAGCTGCTTACTCACGAGTAGCTTTGGAATCCTGTTTAAGGGATAGTAGTCTCTTGCCACCCTCCTCGCCATCTGGATGGTGATTGAAAATTGCTCTAAACTAAAAGATGGAACGTTGATAAGAACTGAGCACCTACCCACCTCACTCCGAAATGGTAATGGTTCATTCAAGTACCATAAACTAGTACCTTGCATTGGTGTTCACCCAGCAACACCCCAAATATTTTCCCAATATATAGAATATACATAGAATACACTAATGCACACACACACACACACACACACACACACACACACATGCACAACGGAATTTGTTCTCAGCATTTAACCCATCTACACAATGAAACACCCATACACACTACTGAATCCACACACTAAGGGGCAGTAAGCACACGTACCCAGAGTGGTGGGCAGCCCAATCCATGGCACCTGGGGAGCAACTGGGGAGTTACAGGGGTTGGACAATGAAACATTTTAGTGTGGGAGGTTTCATGGAGCAGCCTGGTGGCCAATCTTCATTAACTGCACATTGCACCAGTAAGAGCAGAGTGTGAATGTTCAATTAGCAGGTAAGAGCACAGTTTTGCTCAAAACATTGCAATTAACACAACATTATGGGGGACATACCAGAGTTCAAAAGAGGACAAATTGTTGATGCACTTCTTGCTGGCGCATCTGTGACCAAGACAGCAAGTCTTGTGATGTATCAAGAGCCACGGTATCCAGGGTAACGTCAGCACCACCAAGAAGGACCAACCACATCCAACACATCCAATGATCACAAGAAAAATGTGCATATCATGAACAGTTCATAAAAATTCCTTTGATCTTACATTTCTGAATATCACAATAAAATACACTCACAGTCCATTTAATCAGGTACACCAAAAATGTGGGTGTGCTTTAAAGGATTGCAATTACTGACTATAGCTCATCTTGTGGATAGAACAGTAAACCCTCAATGAAAAGCTCCTTTGGGATTTAAACTGGGATTTAATTCAGTTGATATATATTGGTATATAAGGTATATATTTTCTATTTATTAAATGTAAAGTTAAATATCTCAGAGCTCTCAAGTTACTGCAGCATCTACCAGGTGATTTTAGAGCACTTCATGATTCCATCTGCTGACAAGCTTTATGGAGATGCAAATTTCCCTTTCCAGCAGGACTCAGAACCTGCCAGCAGTGCCAAAACTTCAAAATCATTCAAATAATTTGAGATATCGGATTGCAGATGTTCATGAGCTACAAGCGAAACTAAATAAAAGTCTTGAAATATTTAAGTAAATGTGAAATGAATTTAAAATATATTATAGTTATGCTTTTAAATTAAACTGTATTCACGTTTTGTGATATGAACTGGTGTTATAATACATTGTCAATATCAAAATTTTGTACCTGTATTCTTGTAACTTTTACATAGTTGAGAATGTGGCAATTGCTTTTTACATTGTGAAAACTGTCATCATAAATGGACCAATAGAAATGATATAAAATTGCTTGGACTAAAATCATTTTATGTTGGCAACCACTGAAGGTTATAGAGTCTCCTTCCTCTGTTAAGTGTTTTTGTGCATAATCAATCACCATCACATACACACTGGAAAAATGATGCACTGCTTTGATTATATCTGACTGTGTCCAGTTACTTTTAGCAGTAAATGTATTGATTTAATTTGTTTTATTACAGTGCAAATGATGAGCACAATGCACTCAACGTATTGTTTACAGTGCAGTAACAGTTTCAGTGTACAGATGGTGTTTCTCAGGCATGCGTGCAAAAAAAAAAAAGAAATAGTCATTATTTAGTGAATTATGTATTTGTAAAGAGGGACGTGAGCATTTAACACTTTTACCCCTGCAATAATTTATACAATAAACAGGAGCCTAAGTCACTTCCTTAATAATTTAGATGTAAGCTAATGTTGATTTATTCAGGAGGGCTAGAGCCGGCGGCCAGGCCCACGGAGCTGAAATGTGTATTAAAGTAGGACAGAAGCAGCCGGCGCCATAATAACATTTGGATAATTTTATTATGGCTTACGGCTCAGTTCATTTCCTCCACTCGCTGCATGAAATTGTTTGATTCTCAGTGAGTGAGTGCCTTGAGTGAGCCGAGAAGGTGACACACACAAACACACATGCACACACTTGCAGCACATACACACTTTCAAGTTCATGCATGAGCATGCAAATGCACCCTGCTCTCCCGTTTTGCCATCTTTCTTTCACCAAATATACTGAGTGATGACAGTCTGAAACATGCACAAACACTCAAATCAACAGTTTATACAGCACATACTGAAGGACGTTATAGGTCTCACTGTAGAGGTTGTAAATCTGTTGGAGTGGCAACACTCAGAATTGAGCCTGACTGTGATTAATGTCCTTAATCAATGTGGTTCTACTGTCAGAGAGAGAGAGAGAGAGAGAGAGAGAGAGAGAGAGAGAGAGAGAGAAAGAGAGAGCTGTGTGGAAGACATTGATTATTTAAATCACAGTGAAGTAGTAAAGGTATGGTCTACAAAAACCTAGGAGAGAGCATAAACTCATGCCTACAGCTACACAATCTCCATAGTCAAACACAACACACTTAAAAATAAAGGTGCTACAAAAGGTTCTTTGATACCACAGTAGAACAATTTTCTATTGTGGCATATGTGGCTTCAAGTTGAAAGGTGTGGTCATTACCAACTACAGAACCTTGATTTTTAATGGTGTAGATTGGCAGTAGAATAGGTTGTAGACTCATATAGCATATAAAGAAGTCAGCATGTTAAATTTCATTCCAACTAGAGCTGCCCCAGTCAACAGTAAGCGCTGTTATTGTAAACAGGAAACATCTTGGGGCAACAACAGCTCAAAACTCATGGTTCCAGTGAAGGGAGGGGGTCATTCTCCAGCATGCAAGGATAATCTTGAGAACAGTGTGTTTCCACCTTTGCTACAGAGGTTTGGTGAAACCCTTTTTCTTTTCATGACAAAGCCCTCAAACACAAGTCAAGCTAAAAAAAAATACGCCACATTTAATTGGCTTGTACCGAGCCACGACCACAACTCTGGTTTTTAGAACTGTGTTACAAAGTTGGGATAAAAGCATTAGTTCACAAGTAGTGGTTTTGGATGGGTGTCACAATGGCACTGCATGCTGCATGTGTGTTGCACAGCTCTTGGAGGTTGGTGTTTTTGGGTCATTCCATATCCCTGTCAGTGTCTTCAGCTTGTCGTGGTCTCTCTGGATGCTCAATTTACCTTCCACTTTTCCACCAAGTCAGCATGTTAATTTGTATTCCTACTAGAGTTTCCCCAGTCAACAGTAAGTGCAGTGGGGAGTTCTTATTCACTAGGAAGAGCTGGATTACAAAAAGGCAGTGGTTTTGCAATGAAATGTCAAGTGCGTATGTGATGCTCAGATGTGTGTGTTTATGTGTGTGTGTGTGTGTGTGTGTGTGTGTGTGTGTGTGTGTGTGTGTGTGTGTGTGTGTGTGTGTGTGATAATAGACCCCCATCTCTCTTTATTCATGCATTATAATAATAATCATCATCAACATAAATCAGTGTGTGCGCGCGCGCGCGCACGAGGACTAAAAAGCCTGCCTCTCGATGCCTCTCGCTGTGCGCGCTCCCTCCCGCGCGCCCCCGGTCCATCCATTTGCAGGGAGCGCCCGGGGCAGCGCTCCATCCGCGCGTGCCACAATCACCGCGACCATCAGCGGCTCCATCCGCGCGCGCAGCCCGGCTGCAGCCTCCCCGCTCTCATCGCTGCGTTCCGCGGCGTGCATGCACACACACACACGCGCACGCACACGCACACACACACCCCTGGAGCTCGGGCACTCAGCGCTGGAGCGGCGCGAGGAGGAGAGAGAGGAGAGAGGGGGCGCGTGGTCCAGGTGAGGAGTGCGTGGTTTTGGGCGCGTGCGCGCGACTGTGTGCATGTTTACCCCACTGTGGTTTGGACAGATGTGCCGGAAAACGGGTGGGTTTGGGGTACACCGGTGGTCCGTGCTGGTGTGTGGAGGTTAATTGTATACAGCCATATCAAAGGGCATTCAAGATCAAAGCCCCTCAGGGGGGACCCCCAGACTGAACAGCAGAACAGGAGAAGGGGGGGGGGGGTGCCTGAGTGGCCTGTTGTATTGCAGCCTTTAGGTTCTAGGTCTCAGTGATACAGTAGGTCTACAGCAGCTGTACGGGGCTTTGAAAGCTGTGTAGTTCATGACTGGAACTCCACACCTCCAGCTCTCAGCTCCACCTGCTGCTCCAGCTGGGCTATTCAGTCTGCAGGTGCTTTACGAAGCAGGGGGAAATTTCCTATATGTATACTAGTGCTGGATGATATGACCTCGAATCACTATCACGATCGATTGAATATTTGACCTCGATTATGATTAATAAATGATTATTATTTTTTGTTTTTTACATCTTCACTAAAGCCAAAATGTGTCCAATCAACGGACACACTGAGTAGCTCTTTTGGCTCCTTCTTATTGGCCTGGTTGGGGGAGTCACGTGACTATTTTTAGGGGACAGTACATGAACAAACACAGTGGGGGGAAATATTAACAGATTTTTTTAAAGTATTAACAGAATTTAAAAAATGAAATAATCGTTTTAGGCAAGACTATGCCAAGTTAGAGGTTCTGAATGTTGGTTTTGATAAATTTTTAATTGACCAGCCCTAATATATATTGAAGGGCTGGCAGGCAAGCCCTTGGTCAGGTCTTCATTGTTGTCAGCCCAGATCCTGACCACAGCGTTTCCTGACTCTGGTATCCATGTGCCACTCAGGAAAGTATCACTCAGGGAAGCACTGAGGGGAAAAGCACCACTTGGGAACATCCTAAGAGGATAGCAAACAACTCGGCATAGTATAGCATATTACAGCATAGACTAGATTTGAGATTTATTATGAGCCAATATTACTCATCATGTGGACAACCCAGAAGGCTGTTGGAACAGGATCCCATTTGTGAAACACGGTGGAGGTAGAATCAGGGTTTGAGCTTGTCATCATTGAAGGAACGATGAATTCTGAATCATACCAACAAATTCTAAAAGAAAATATCAGGACATCTAAGCACACATGTTGTTCAAGTATTAAACAACTGTCAGAAACATTTAGTTGCAATTACTGCTATACAAGGGTGTCACACCAGATACTGGGAGCAAAGATTTACATACTTTTGCCCTCACAGATATGTAATAATGGATCATTTTTATGAATAAATAAATGACAAAATGCAATATTTTTTTTTTAGGAAAATCTGTATGAAAAAACAAACGTTTTAGGTTATATATTGCAAACAAATCAAAGGGTTCACAAACTTTCAAGCACCACTGTACTTGTTACAGTGCTAAAAACATCAGTGATGTAAACCAGCCAATAAGAGCAGAGCTAATCAAGTTATACATGTGATCACCACAAATGGAAAGAATACATATATAGAATACACTAAATGTATTCTATGGCATTTTTATGTTTTTAAGGAACAATCACACAATGTTTTATCTAGACCCATATCATAAAGGAACCAATCACCAACCCCATTGCACGACGACCTATATTGGAATCTTTATTAGTAAAAAGTCTCATTATAGGCAAACCCCAGAGTGGACCGCACTCCCAAAGGTCAGCACCTTGCCTCTGTAGTAATGTTATTTTATGAAGGATTTCAGCTGTGGAACAGTTCAGCTTGTGGTGTATAATGGGGTCATAATGATTCAGAGCACATCTGCACCTCATTCTCAAGCTTTCAATTCAAAGAATGCAAATGCTTGTAATTGTGTGTGTGGGTACCGTTGTAATGTCAGTGGTTCACACACACGTGCCATTGTCTTCTGGCATGTGGGACCGGGGCTCCAGTCATTGTGCCAGTTGGCAGAGTGCAGGCCGTTGTAGTGAAGCTAAATGTTCACCAGAGGCTGCTTTTCCGGCTCTGTGAATAGCACTCATGTTGTAGCATACTGTTCTCTGGCATTGCGCTCGGCCTAGTGGGGGCTGTTGTCTGGTCTGGGCATCAAATTCTTTGTTGTCCTAGCATCGTTACGAGGTGCCAAATAGGGTTCATTGAAGCAGTACCATTGAAGAATCGGTTGTGTTTCCCTAATGAAGCATTTTTGTAAATGATTAAGTGAAGAACCTTTACAGTACATACAGGCGTTCTTTTCTTTTTTTTATTAACCACTTTGCAGCAGAGACCCTGGTTGCACATACAATGCTCAATTATCCAATTTATATTCTATAATATATTCTATAATATAATATGTTATAATATAATATATGTTTTTATTGCATATCTCATCATCCATTTTTCAATCTGTCAAAACCACTGCAGCTTGAGATTGTTGGGTCTGTGTGCTTCTATTCGGGTTTATCATCGGACATGTTTTCTGCATGACTGAATTTTTCCATACGAATAAATATGCCACATATTGATGCCCCCTTACTAATGTCACAATAATACAAATACACAAGTAACACCCGAGCAACCACTTGGAGTACCACAGCATAACAACCACTTGGGACACTGTAACAACTGCTTAGCAACCAATAACCAGCCATCTGAATTACTACATACAACGCCTTGCAACATTAAAGCTCCCATCTAGCAACCATTTAAGAAAACCATAGCAGCCACCTTACATGCCATAGCGACCACTTAGCATCACTATTGCAACCTCCTAGCAACAGCATAGCAACCACTTAGAAACACCACAGCAACAACCTGGAAGACCATAACAACCATTTACTAACACCATAGCAACCGTCTAGGATATCATAACAGCAAACCTAGCAACACCATTGCTACCACATGGGAAAAACGTTAATTACTTTAACTAACCATAATCTGTTTTGGTCTGGAAAATGAATTGAAAATTTAATTGCTCATTGATGTATAAATATTAAGTATCTAACTTTGCAGGGGAAATTGCTCAGATGCCATATAACAAGCCTATTTACAACCTTATTATTTAGTGACAGAATAAAATGTGAAAAATAATTAAAAAAAAAACACATTAAGGCTGGATTATGTTGCACTATAGCTGTATCTGTCCTCTCTGCATCCTCTCAGGGTTCACTACATTAGATTAGGTTAGATTTAAACCTGATTAAATGACCCAGGTGTTAAATGATT
The DNA here is from genome assembly GCA_034509495.1 of Acestrorhynchus altus. NCBI lineage: Eukaryota > Metazoa > Chordata > Actinopteri > Characiformes > Acestrorhynchidae > Acestrorhynchus > Acestrorhynchus altus. The sequence continues at coordinate 44,811,249 of CM067503.1, read as the reverse complement.
GCAATGGCTCTAGCTTCAGTAAGAGAAGCCTCATTTACATGTTCTTCTGAAGTAGCCAATGATGGGCAGGGAGCATGTAGGACTTGGCGGGAGCGGAGTGTAAATGTAATTAGTCAGTACTGTTACATAACAGTTTTGGAGTTTTGTAATTGGCCTGTTTTACTGCTCTGCAAAGGAGAACACGACAGTGTTTTAGTTAGTTGTTCTATCATTACAATAATTTAAAAGACACTTTCTTCTCCACGTTCTTCCAACACGTGGAAAAGGGAAAACTTTGGGCCCTGTTTCAGTTACTATTTGTGTTGTTTTTTCCTGCTTCAACACTCTTACTTCAGCTCTTGGTAATGAGTTAGTACGTTCAAGGAGGTGTGTTAATGCAGCTGGACCAAATGTATGAATCGAGGCTGCTGTAGGACCAGGGTTGGGTCCACTGTGGTTCAGTTAGTTCAGCATTTCGTCATAGTCATCACGCTGTCCTCAATGAGACAAGTGCGGTAAAAGTGTTAGTCATTGCTGATATCAGAGTGGACAGTGGGACAGTGACCTGACTAAGATGACATGCGTGGGTCAGTGAGTGCAAAGCATGAGGAGCAGGGTGATGAAAAATGCTAACACTCAGTTCTTGTTCACACTGCAGGTCACTGCTCAGCTCATCTGTTTACTGCATGATGTATCGTCAGGGTTGATGATGATGTTTGTGCGCGTGTGTGATACTGCCGCCTGAGGCTGATTCATGTGTTTGATGTGTTATTAATATTGTATTGAACGCTCATTAAGGAAAGAGTGACAGATTGTTCCTTACCTGAGGAAACAAAGTTCTGTTGAGAGGGTATCAGTCTGTATCCTATTTTATAATGTGTGTGTGTGTGTGTGTGTGTGTGTGTGTGTGTGTGTGTGTGTGTGTGTGTGTGTGTGTGTGTGTGTGTGTGTGTGTGATAAAACAATACTCCAGCATTTTTCAGTGTAATCTCCAAATGCTGTATCAGAAGCAGACGGTCGATTGCCACAGACAATAATTGTAATGCATTTTCCTGCACGTAAGAAGAACAGAAAATCTGCCCGGGGGAATTCCATTGATTTTTCAAAATGACCATATTATTAAATGCTTGAGATAATGATGTAAACAGTCATTTAGCGGGGTTTGAAGTTTACCTTTTCCACTGCAAATTTACTTACCAACTTGGATTTCTTTATAGTAGTGGGGTTAGGAACCAAGGATTACATCTATACCTGTTTTCTTTTATCCAAAATGAACAACAAAACCTTGCCAATGATGTCAGTTTACTTAACATTTGAAGAAATATGCTGCCTTTCATTTGTGTTTATGTAAAAAAAAAAAATACAATTTGTGTCACCGAGCTCGTTTCCACTAGTTCATCTAACCAGCTTCCCCCAGCACACCGCACATTCCTAAATCACAGCATCACCTGTTTTAATTAACCTAGGATTGCCAGTCATACTGGCCATACTGGCTCATTTAAGCTCTGTGCTCTTTAAAGCTCTGTGTGCTACTCTCAGCTCCCTGTGAAACAGTGATGGACTGGGCGTTTTAAGATCTGGACACAATCCTGCCGTTTTCATTTGTTTGTTTGTTTGTTTTTTTGCAACTTTTACAAGAATTGATGGTGGTGCCACAGGTACAATAGTAGTTACGATAAAGAACAGATATCAATATGTGTAAATGTGTTTGAAACATCAGTGTTAAAAGGGGTTTTCTTAACTTTTTTACACATGTGTAATTCCCTAAACTGAACCATAAATAATAAGATTGAATTATGATTCTTCTTGCTAAGCAGAGCCGTTTACCTGCTCAATTAAAAGCACCCATCCACCCACATTCACAGGCATACACTGTTTATCTGAGCTGGCTCCTCTTCCCCCGTGCACACTCCATTTCAAGTAGTGTATAGTGCGCAGTAGTTGTTGAAGTGCTGCCCACAGTCTCAGCTTTGGTTGCTGAGTTTTCTGACTCATGCATCTAGAATATTCAACATGTTAATGTGAGCTTGGAAATATCTCAAACCCAGGTTACTAATCTCTCTCTTGCTTGCTCTCCTCCCCTCTCCTTTTCACACTAGCTCTCATGCATATGCATCCATATAAATATGTATAAGATTAAGTTTTAGAAAGCATAAGATGTCAAGAGTGCCTTTCCCTGTTTCTATCTTCCAATAACTCTTTATGGCGTTTAAGTGGGATATGTGTATGGCAGATTGAGGTGGGCAGGTCAGATATTCATGTTGAGTTAAGCCAAGTGAAGAACAAGAGAGCTGGATTTCAGTGCATGCTGTGTTAGAAGAGCACTGAGAGTTTGCTCGTTACAGCTCAAAACCTTGAGAAATCCTGTCTTTTTCTCTAATGAACAAGAGCAGTGGGCAGTGGCATTGGACAGTGATATCACATAGGCAGGAGCTGGGCATTATCCACCCATTATATTGTCATGGTTGCAAGAAACCTTTGTATCTCCAAATGGTATCTTGAACAGAAGGGAATTGTTCTTGACCGAGATTTTGAACCATTTTTATTGATTTTATCTATAGTTTTCTATTGTTTTTATCATAATAATGAAAGAGCGGCTTGTATTTTCAAATAGAGAGTAATAACCCACCACCACCTAAAAGTGTTACATGGCCTTGATATTATTGATGCCAGTTTTTGTCATGTTTTGTTCAACATCCATACAAAGCTCAAACAAGTGTCACGATTGAAAGGTATAAGGCCCCCCATCTTTGGGCTGTGGAGCAAATGAACTGTGTTCTCTGGAGCAGTACTTCAATACTTTTGGAATGGGATCGAATGAAGAAGACATTGGATACAATACATCCAACCTTGCCCATAGTAATGCTTTTATGGCTACATATTAAAGTCAAACCCTCATCCTCATCTTCCCTTTTAATACCCTTGAAGAGACAGTGGATGAGCAGGTGTCCACAAACTTTTGATCATCTTCAAATAGCATTTGGAAACCTTACACTTAGTCATTCATGCATTTATCTAACCAGCTTATACTGTTGCCACAGTAGTACCAGACAGGCTGGTTTGAGATGGTCTACAACAGCAAGACCACACTGGGTTCTTCAGTAGTTCTGTCAGCCAGGAACACAAAGCTGAGGCTGCAACACGGATGAGAATCTAATAGGAATGTTTCCAGTTATGCCATTTCAAAAATATAGAGAACATTGTTAAGGGAATTACTTCTCTGGCTCTCATTAACTTTTGTTTATTAATGGACGGTCTGCTGTAACTATGTACACATGTTTACAACGATCATCTGAGTGGACCATGGTAAAGTTAGGACACCCCATGAACAACTTTGAATTTTCTAAAACATATATATTTAATCTTCATTTTAACAAAGAGATGGTATAACTAAGCACATTAAACTGAAATAAAAAATGTTTTAATTATTAGAAATGTCACCTGACATCTGTTCCTACTTAAACATCTTAAAATTAGAATCAGGTGCAGCACATCAGCTGCAAACTTTTAGGCAATTAAAGAGACCTTTGGAGGAGGCTGTTCTATTTAAACCTCAGACATTAGTTTGGTTTGTTCTTGGTTGTTGAAGTTGAAGTAAGATGACCGTATCAATCATAAAGAAGCTTGTAGATACAGATGAGTCTGGGAAGGGATTTTAAAGGATCTCAAAACTGTTAGAAATCGACCATTCCACTGTGTGGAAAATGATTTACAAGCGGAAAACATTTTAACTGCCAAGATGGCCAGGTAAGGCCGGCAGTATGCATATGGAAGTGTCCTACACTCCAAAAATGTCACCACGGGACCTACAGGTAGCTCCAGGGAGACTGATGCTGAAACATGACATAGACGAAAGAATACCAGTTTCCAGCATGGACTGGACGATTTTCCCTCTCCTCTATCCCGGAAACTGGTAGATGATTATTGGACATAGCTAATCAGCCAAAGAGGAATTACGAGCTATTGAGGCATAGGGTGTCCTAATTTTTCCTCATGAGAAAATTGCATTACGGATAATTACATTTTGTAAATGATTTTAAAAGGCATTTCTTCAGCTGTATGTGTTTAGTTATATCACCTTTTGATATAGTTAGTTTTGTGTATTGTCACTTAAAAAGTAGCTGCAAGAAAGCCAGGTTGCCCAAACTTTTGACTGGCAGTGCAGGCTTATGTGTTGCGTGTCCTCTACAGTCTCTCTGTCACCTACTTTCATACACACAGACACACACACACACACACACACACACGCACGCGCACACACACAGCCACGCACATACACACTTAAGTGTTACCCTTTCGTCATAGCCCAGGGCCCTGGCAGTGGCTGCAGCTCTATCGCACCTTGGTGTTCATTTCCGCAGTGCTCGGCACTGGGCCTCGGAGGGAGAGACGATTTGTGACGCTGCGCTCTGCTCTGTGCGTTTTTTTTTTTTAAGTGCTTCTTCTGAACTTCTCTATCACTGCAGATTAGTCAGGGAACACATTACCTGCCTGTGCATAAAAAAAAGCCTCCTCCAATCCTCCACACAGCCATGTAACGAGCCTGATGTGCCTTTTGAAGAGCAGGCATGTTATTTTCCCTCATGCCCACGGGCCACCCTGCCATGCAAATGATTATGAAATTAAATTTAAAACTATACATGTATTCTGCCTCCGTCCCTTATCACCATCTGCACAAAGCGCATACAAATCAGGCCCGGATCAGGGCCCCGGCTCAGGACTGCACTTTAAAGCTCGGCTAATTGTTAATTGGGTATCTAGGTGTGAAATGGGCTCCACTAACGAGAATTTCAAATGTTGTAGGAGAGGAGAGGGTTTTTTTCTCCCCTCCCCTTTTCCGTCAGCCTCTCTGTCTCCTCTTTCCTTTGAGAGATGTCATAGCTGTTTCTGGTGACATGCCTGCGGGCAGAAACGACAGAACGAGACAAAAGAAAAGAGGTTTCTTGTTTAAAATGGAAGCTCATCCACACAGGAAGATCTCTGCACTACAGAAGAGTCAAATGAGAGTTCTGCTGCTGCTGCTGCTGTGTGTGAGGTGGAAGAGTGAGAGGGAGTGAGTGAGGAACATGTATAGCAGGACCTCACATGTACCTGTTTCATATAGGTAACACAGTGCCTTGTTAAGGGTTCAAAGCTTGGATTCAATTGTTGAAATACTTTCAGGGGGTTGAATAATTAATAGTGACATGGTAGTGTGTGCTGCACTACAAGGACAAGTTTCAAAGTACACTGCACTCAACAACAGTGTTCTACACATTAGTCTCACTGCCGAGTTAACCTGTACAACCCTAGGCCAATTCTGTGGGATGTTTTTTTGTGGTTTGACATACTTACAGTTAACAAAAAAGTAGTATTTATAGTCAGAGACAGTCACACATGCCAGATGTTATTTTCAGGAGATCCTAGACTACTCGAATGTCTTCCTTTGAAATCATTTTAATATTTGTATGAATTGAAGCATGTTTTGATCAAAAATATACTTACACGTACGTTTGACTTAGGTTTTGCTTATAAGGACTAAATAACACTCACATAGGATTTCTATATCTCAGAACTCCTGTTGGAAATTGACCATCCAGAGCGTTTTTGAACTGAACATGGAAGCATTTTCATTAATGATATGTAAAGGATTTTTATAATAAGTTGTTTGAAATACTTAACAAATAAATTTTAAAAATCTTTATCCTTTATTATATTTTTATGCATCTGTGTATCAGTATTATCACTTCTCAGGACGTTTATTCTGAACCCTGTGTGAGCAAACTGTGTGCGCCCTAATAAGCCCCTCTCGTTGATCAGTCGGAGGCTGCATGCAGGCTGAGCATGTGCAGGTGGACAGAGCAGTTAAACTGGGATTTAATTCCGTTGGAAAGAGCATTTTCTGAGTTTTCTGTGCTGGATTATTTGCTGATAATGCATCACACAATAGTGCAATGAATTAAGTAATACTTATATGTAATAAGTATTGTAGTTTGTTATGGTATGTGTGTGATGTCTGTAGGTTACGCTGCTCCTGAGATATGAAACCTAGTCTGGATCTCGGGTTCTAAGGGTTGCCAATCTGTTCATGGATAAAGATGAGTTATAGTGTCTAAAGGTATGTGTACACAGACTACCAACAAAATTGGTGTGCCTAATAAAGTGACCAATAAGTGTTCACTGCAATATTGCTGTGTGTAAAGCAGTCATTGAGCTCATCAGTATTAATGCCGTGGTAAGAAGTGAGAACCACTAAAATAATATGGGTTGAATGGATTAAAGAGAAGCAACAGATAGGCAATATGTAGGTATGGAATATGTAGGTAAGATGAAAGAATTTATATTACTAATATGTATTTAATTACTACTAATATGTAGTATCATAGAACATTTATACCAGTAAATGAGGTGGAGAAATGTTTAATGAAGTCGTTATGTAAATTATGATTGTTTATAGTTCCTGTTTGATGCATTTCTCATATTTAGTCTCAAAGTAAATGAAGGTGTTGCATCTCCTTCGCTGCGGTGTTGGACAGGTGAAAAGGAATTATCCCTTCAGTTACCAAGTCAACAAAGAAACCACATTTAGGTGGGAGGTTACAATCAATCTATATACATATCTAGAATCAACATATCTAGACTCACTCATACTTTATGTTAAACTGAAACATTGATTATTATATCATCAATATTGTGTGATCGCCCTACAGCTGAATTTTACACAGGTATGACTACATGACTTACAGTGTCACAAAGTTCTCTAGAGAGGTCTTGCTCATCTCCACCAGTTACTCCAACAAGTTACTCCACAGTGCAGTACCAGCGTTCCTAGCCTAGGGTGGCAATGACAGAGCTGCCATTCTCTCCATTACAGTGAGTGTACCATGAACATGATGAAGCTTTTATTTTAAGGTAAAATTGCTGCATAATGTTTCTTTGAATAAAACATTTTCAGCAATTGTGACGTTGGCAGAAAAGTCTCAGGACGCAGCATGCTGTGCATCAATCAAATTCCCAGTAGATTCTGACCTATTTAAGTTCTCCTTGTTCTCAGTTAAGGTTGAATATGTTGAATAATTGTGCTTAATAGATAAATGTGAAACATATTTTTGTATCATTCCTTTAAGTGCAGAAGAGGAAAAAGTTCAAATTTATGGAGAAATATTGAAAAGCAGAACCGTAGAAGCATATGTGTGGATTATTTTGCCATGTTTTGTGCTCTTGTGGAACTATCTACTATCCATACAAGTTGATGAAAGAAAAGGTTCAAGAGGCTTTATTGTCATTTTCAGAATATAAAAGTACACAGTAAATCGAAATGATCCTCCAGGGTTGTGGTGCAACATGGAGCACCACAAGACTACGTATGACTAAATTAAGTGCAAATCTGTAAACACAGCAAAAAAAAAGTACAATAAAAATGTTAAAACTGGAGGAAAATTGGTACAATAAACAAGACAACGCAGCATTAACACAGCACTTAGTATAGACTGTGTGTGGATGGAGAGGACAAAGGTGCAGAGATGTATAAGATACTGTATATAAAGTATTCCACACTCAGCTTTTGAGCTTATAAACACAGCAGTTACTGAGGCAGAAGAATATATTTTTATTAATACAACATTTAGCAGTAAATATTTCTTTGAAAGTGAGCAAGCAGGTCGAGTGGGAGTGTGTCAGTTGAGTGTTGAATGGTCTGGAGTCGTCCTCAGTGATGGTGGCTTTGCAGATACAGTAAGAAAGAAGGGAGATAAAGCCTGATGACCTTCTTAGCTCTTGCAGTCATCCAGGATGATCTTTACAGTCCCTCTGTAGAACAGAGGGAACATGAGAATTGGAGGGGGTGAGCTTACTTCACTCTGGAGTTGGTGGTTTTGAAGGACCAGGTGAGGTTCTTTGCTGTGTGTAAATTAAAAAAACTTGCAGTCAACAATCAACAATCTCCAGAGCAGAGATAGTAATGTTCAGCAAGGTCTGATCACCAAGTTCAAAACCATCTTTTCTGTTTTGTCCACATTAAGAGACAGTGTTGGTGAAGGGGCAGCTGGTTCTTCATGTGCCTGACAACCAGGTTCTTGAAGCACTTTTTCATGTTCATCTTGAAGACATCTCTGACTCAGGAATGATCTTGGTCTTGCCGACATGTTCAGGTAGGTTGCATATGGGTAGAATGTGGGCTAGGTTGGGTCCAGGTGGACATGGGCTCTGTGTGGATTTCAACCTGTTGTTACTGGGTTCCAGTTGGGCTTTCCAAATGTGGAACCCGTGACCAAAACTTTCTGGTTGCTAACTGGGCTACATATACAGGCCCCATGTGAGCATGTTAATTGGGGAAGCACAAACAAGCTGCTCAAAAAGATGCTGCAGATGTGTGTGAGAACATCTGACAGTTTGTACATCCTGAGTCCTCCTCACATCAGCTGTGGACAAGCAGAGTGCCTAGTCACAGAGGGGAGGGATGGTGTTCCTCTGTCACAGTGTTGTGTTTCATGCCAAGTGTAGAAGTTATTCAGCTAAGGTGGACATGGGTCCATGGATTACATGTGTGCATTGGTGTGCTTTGGTTTTCTGATGCCTGAGATAGGATGGCACTTGCTCATCACTCTGAGAGAGAAAGTGAGAGCTCAAAGTGTAAGCGAGCATCTTAAAGTTATCGGCTGCAGCAGTGATGGTCATGGCTGGCCACCTTATAAACACACTCTTGAGGATGTTCTGCTCTGATTGAATCATTCGTAGAAAAAGCTCTGTAAAGTACGGCCAAAGTATTTTACATCCTCTGTTGCTCTAAAGCCTGCAGACAGAGTACTTAGATAATGAGCTGCAATGTTTGTGTGTGTGTGTGTGTGTGTGTGTGTTTGTGTGTGTGTTCCCTAAATATGAAATGGTCCAATACAGATTTCTTCCTCTGCCTGGCATTGTGTATTCAAGTGTGTGCGCATGAGAAGTGGATGGGGGGGGGTAGGTGGGGGTGGAGGGTGTAGGTGGGGTGTAGGTTTGATTTTGGGAATGCTCACTCACTTCTTTCTGCACCTTTAAGAGCGCGTGCCTGAGCTCGTAGCTGAAGGTCACTAAAACACGCGCGCGCGCGCGCGCACACACACACACGCTCTCAGCTCTGCGGTCCAATATAGCGCATGCGCAGTGCCCCGGGACTCATACAGTCTCAGACTGCAATATGGCGAGAATGCCTGGCCGCGGGGAGCACTGCTCCAGCGACGGGGAGAGAGAGAGGGACGCGGGCGGTGGAGAGGAGGAAGAAGAGGAGGAGGAGGGAGGAAGAGGAGAGCAGGGGGATATCCGGGCCATCCGCATCACGGCGGCTGGAGAGTGCGAGGAGGAGGAGGAGGAGCAGGAGGAGGAGGAGGAGAGGCAGGAGCTCTCGTGGGGTCAGCGCGCGGAGCCGCGGGACGCGCGGACCGAGCCGGATCCCGAGGCGGAGGCGCGCTCCCGCTCCGGCTCGCCGTCCGCGCGCTGCAGGCTGAGCGAGAACACGCGCCTGGCCACGCGCTACGCCGTGCGCATCTTCCGCGAGTACCTGAGCGAGCGCGCGCAGAGCACGGACTTCGAGAGCATGGACAAGCACGCGCTGTGCCGCGCGCTGCGCTCCTTCTACGCCGAGGCGCGCTCCAAGAGCGGCCAGCTGTACAGCAAGTCGTCGCTGATCAGCATCCGCAGCTCGCTCAACCGCTACCTGAACGAGCCGCCGTTCTGCCGCGCGCTCGACCTCACCAAGGACCCGGAGCTGCGCGCCGCCAACCTTGCGCTGGCGGCCGCGCTGCGCCGCCTGGAGGAGCAGGGCGCCGGGCCCGTGGTGCAGAAGCAGGCAATCGCGCGCGCCGACCTGCGGCGCCTGTACGCGTCGGCGGCGCTGAGCGCCGGCTCCCCGTTCGGCCTGCTCAACAAAGTGTGGTTCGAGACCTGCATGTACTTCTGCACGCGCGGCCGAGAGAACCAGCGCGAGCTGGAGGAGGACTCGTTCGGCTTGGCAGCGGACGAGGACGGACGGCGCTTTGTCTACTTCAAGGCGCTCGGGGGCCCGTACCACCGGTCGCGCGCCACCGGCGCAGGAGGAGGAGGTGGAGGAGGAGGAGGAGGCGCGTGGGGCAAGAGGCGCGCAGACGCGGACGACGAGGAGAGCGCCCCGCGCATGTACGAGACGGGCACCGCGCTGTGCCCGTACGCGAGCTTCGTCAAGTATCTAGCCAAGCGCAACCCCGCGTGCCGCGCCTTCTTCCAGCGGCCGCGCGAGCACTGTGGCGAATCCGACGCCACCTGGTACGAGAACAAGGCAGTGGGCAAGAACCTGCTGGGCACGCGCATGCAGATGCTGTCGCGCGCCGCGCAGCTCTCCAAGACCTACACCAACCACTGCATCGGCGCCGTGTCCATTGCGACGCTCCACAGCGTCGCGGGCTTCGGCTCCAAGGCCCCCCCGGTGCCGCAAACGCCGCAGTCGCCGCTGCGCTGCGCCTCGAGCTGCGCCAAAGGAGGGAAGCGGCCGCCGCGCGCGCTCCTTCCAACTAACGCAAACGTTCCCGGCCCGGAGCCCGGAGCCCCGGCCAAAAGACTCTGTGCCGAGCCTACGGCGGTCATCGCGGTCAGCGCTCGCGAGCACAACGGAGAGGCCACGCACGTGCCGCCCGCGCAGGTAAACAACAACAAAAAAGGCCAGCAAACGCTCACGTAAGCTGACGTCACGTCTCTCTCGTCCATCAGCAGTGTCTCAGCGTGGCCTAGGTCTCCATCAAACTCTGTGACACCAGTCCACCCATCCTCAGTCCACGCTCTCACCCTCAGCTCCAATAAAGACGACACTCTGCCCGTTCGGCTCATCTCTGTGCATCACTGAAATATTTGTCTGCAGGTGTGTGGGGCAAATATTTTCCAGTCTTCATTATAGTTGGGGCATTTTGAACAGGTGGTGGGCATCCTGGTCCTGCGTGGGGTTCAACTCTGAGCTGGATGGTCACAGCTCACCTGGGCACCTACATGATGTTTCTGTAGACAAAGATGGCATCTAATAGGTTAGACTATAGCCTCTAGCAGTGTACAGACTGTTCTCCTGAAACAAGGGAGCTCTGTGCAGTAAGGACAGGAACGTTCCTCTTTGGGACGGGACACAGTGCTAAGAAAGTCCTGATTGGGACGTTTAGAGCAATAGAATGCATAGAAGGTTGGAGAAACTACATGCATAACAATGAGGGCCCTTAAAGTAAATAAAACAATTTTATTTAGAACCATGAATACCTGAAGTCTTTGCATGATTAAAGGGTTCTTTGAATCAGGAAAGAGTTCGTCTGATTCACGGAGAACGTGCTGTATTTTTTAAAGGGTTGACACCAAACAGGGTTCTACTAAGCTTGACATTGGAGCAAGAGAAGGACTTTTGGTGCTATATAGAACCCTTTTCAAGAAGGTTAAAGCACATTTTCCATCAATGTGAAGAACCCTTTTATAATGCTAAGAACCACTTAGTCATGCACAATGTTCCTTCCTAAAGAACCATATTTATCTATGCGTGTAAGGAACTGTGAGGAGCATGAATTTTGAAGGGAAATGAGATTCTGACTTACGATTCACTCTTAAAAAGCATGCAAAGGATGGCTTTAAGAAGAAGAACCACTCTTTAGAGAACCATTATAGTACAGGAGAAAGTGTAAAGAACTTTTAATGTTATAGAAGGGACCCATGACTTGGTCCAGAAACACCAAGACTCTCAAATAGGGAAAAGGAGAATCAGGAATGACAGACAGTCCCTAAGGAACAGTTTAAACACTGGTTTAGGCAGCTTGAAGTGTTTATTCTACGGCATTGCCTTCACACACACACACACACACACACACACCCCTTATTAATAGTGTGGCTAGAGCAACACTGCACTGCAGTGTTAATGTGTGCAGTTTCAAGAAAGGGGAAATTCCCTCCTTCAACACGCCACACAAACACACACTCAGACCTATCTCACTCCATCTCACACACACACACACAAACACACACAGACACACAGTGATGATATCGACTCAGCCCGGCATGTGTATCATGGTCTGTCCTCTCTTACTCTCACTCTCAAACTCATGCATACTTTATTCATAGTCATTACCGTAGCAGCTTGCCTCCTGAGGCGACCCCAAGTTGAAGCATGTACCCTTCCATTGGTATATGGAGTCTCGGCTGTGCCATATGACGTGAGCACGACTCCCCAAAATAACAGTCCTCATTGGGACAATAAAACTACACTCCACCCACTAATATTATATACATGTATTGCTTCTCAGTTATTGTCTTTGGGTCTCCCACTCACATATATGTACCGTTTTTCTGCACCAGTTCAGTTCAACCAGTAACCTATAAACTCTTTAATAGTAACTGGTACCAGGTTGGACAAGCTCCAAGTTCCAAAATCTGCATGGTCATGTGACCCAGCCAAGCTGCCCCCATCGCTGGCGGAGGCTTTGATTTCTGAGAAGCCATCACACTAGATGCAGAAACATCGCTGTGAGGTACTGCGTACAACCACAACAGCGTTAGAGACGACAGGCACTGATGTTGAATAGTTAGTTCTAGATAATAAACAGCACTCTGTTTTTCCTGATGGTTTTGGATGGAGTAGCGACAAATGGATACATGACCAGGGTACTGACACAAACATCCTAATAAGGTCCATTAAACCATCTCCACTACAATAGCTGAACATTAGCCTGAAGTCACCTTGCCCAGTGCCATCCACTAATGTTCTGACACACAGCACAGCAATAGTCCAACATCTGGTGTGAGGCTTTAGCAAATGAGTTGCAGCAAAGGCGGTGTTGGGTAATAAATTCCATATTAATACGCATGATGGCAGAAGAAAGGAGCAGGTATGTGCAAACGTTTAGGCATATACCATACTCCGGAATAAAAACACTGACCATGCTCTCTCTGGGGGGGTATGATGGTCATCATTTCCTCCATCCTTCAGTGTGATGCTAGCCAGCATTGGCAGCTGATGTAACAGAACTGGCAGTTACCATTCCCATCCCACCCTGGCAAAACTTATTTTTGGACGTTCCTTGGGGGGTGAGGGGGTGGTGTGGCGAATGGGAGGGGGTTTGGGAGTTGGGGTCTGCACATTTGACTGGGAGGTAGGCAGTAATGACCAAAGGGGGGTTGGGGGTGGTCCAACACACAGAGGGTGCCAATGCACCGAAAGTAAATTTGTTCTCTCTGACTCATTCTCTCCTGCTGCTTCGTTTCATCAGGACGCTGTATATCATTTGCAGATATCAGGTCCAGGAGAGTCCCACAACTTCCAGGAGGCATGAGATGTCTGCAGATTTCAGCTGTCCAAGGTTAAATAAATATAGAAAGTCCTGAACGAACAGTTCTTTATTTAATTTGTTCCCTAAGCTTTCTTCAAGGCTCAAAACGACGTTCTTTCAAATATGATGTACCTGCTGAAGTCTCAGCAGAACAAGAACACACTTTAGAATGAGAAAAATCTTGCAAAGCCTTGAAAATACAACTCCGGCTCACACCAAAAGCTTTATGCAACACATCCCAGTGGCACCCTGTGTACAACCAGTTTTGCAGTTCACTTATCAGCAGTGTTACAGCCCAGATGTGCGCAGGGTTAATGCTTGTGTTTTTTCAGGTCAGTATATAAGCCAGCCCGTAGAATTCATCTTCTCCGCATGGCTCATTCTCCAAGACAGTCCGCCACAGATAAGATTACGCCGCTCTCGGCTAAATGGGCACCGAGACGAGCTCGTACTAACAACACTTATGTTTTGTTTTTTGTTTGCTTTTTTTCATATTTAAAAGAGTGAGAGTTTGCCGGTGGCTGTTGCATTGCGCTTCACTAAATGCTGACCACTAAGATTCTGAGAGCAGCTTTTTTTTTTTTCACAGCACAAGCTGATGATATGATCTCTAAAGAGCACCAGAGCAGCTTCACACATGCTAATGAGAACAATTATAGCTAATCACAGTAATGACTGTAATTACCTGCTGACAGCAAAATCAGTGACAGCAAATTTAACAACAGTCAGTGTGTCTAATGCCATGCTAGGAGTGGTACCAATGGTAGACTGTGTGTTTGCATTAGTATTTGGCTCTTGGCAGGATAAAGTTTGTGGTGAAGAAAAAAAAAACAGTTTCACCTCTCTTGTTCGTCAGTGCCGTGGCCTAAATCCAGCACTGTCCTCTCATCACATGGTCACATGAGCCATTAAGGGGACTGGACATCCACTGCAGTCCCACAGGGACACGTTTGCTGCCTCCAGGGTGTCTGTCCAACTGTTTCGCTCTCCGCTTGTCTCCTCTCTCTCCCTCTCAGTCTGTCTGTCACACACACATTCATACCCACATACACTGATACACGTAGCCACACATTCACACACAAGTTAGCACTATGTGCAAGACGGGTTGTGTCCTCCTCATTCAACCAATCAGCCTACTGAGTTTTTTTCTTTTTTTCATTTTTCATGCTTGCGCTTGTCCATTTCATGCTTGTGCCTGTCCATTCAATCCTGTTCTGTTAGACAAAAAAGCAGAAACTGATCCTAGACCAGCAGGACTGGACTGTGTTTTGCACAGAGCCGGAGAGACTGGGGGACAATTTGAAGCTCAGTTAATACCACATTCCACCGCAGATCACACAAATGGTCCTTTTCTAATTCCCTCCTGTTTTGTGTGTGTGTGTGTGTGTGTGTGTGTGTGTGTGTGTGTGTGTGTGTGTGTGTGTGTGTGTGTGTGTGTGTGTGTGCTTGACAGGAGCATCGCAGCAGCAGTGTGGCAATGTCGACTCGGCCGCTGTTGGCTCACTCACCAGCCTCCCCGCTGGGCACAGCTGGCATCCCCACACCCGCCCAGCTCACCAAGGCCAATGCGCCAGTGCACATCGATGTGGGCGGACACATGTACACCAGCAGCCTTGCAACGCTCACCAAATATCCTGAATCTAGGTAAAGCACCCAACCCGTGACACATACTCACTCTGTTATTAATGAACGGAGACCAGAATTATAGTTAATGTGCTCTAGGCCGATGTATTCTGGGTTTTATGTGAGAGCATCTGTCTGTGCATTCCTTCGTGAGGTATCTCCAAACCACATTTTGCTGTTTTTTCACTAGTCATGTTGTCACTGTCTTTGTTCTGTAGGCCTTTCCTCCTCGTGACACCCCTGTCATCTATAATTCCTTATAAGCCGCGCTTTTCAGCTGCTGTCACGCCGTCTGGGTTCATGTGTGGTTCATGTATGAGTCGTTTGTCCTTTACATTGCTTATATGTCTGAGAGAGCTTGCCCCTTCTGTGTGAGTGTGTATCTGTCTTGTCTATGCTCATTAGCTCGCTGACCGGTACATTTCTGCAGTGCCAGGGAGCATTAATGTCTTGTGGCTGCTGACTGAGTCAAACATCAGAGGAGAGCCTGCAGCACAGAGTCTCCCGCCAGCACAGTGTCTTACTGCCATTTAAAGAGTGTCTCCTTCATAGTCTCACTCGGTCTCACACAGTCTCATATGTACAGTCTCAGACTTTTCTTTCAACTCTGTTTTATACCATACCACTCACAGCCATATGTAATTATTACACTACATATACACAGTACCGATCAGCCATAGCTTTAAAAGGCTTGTTTGTACACTGAATGTCCATTTGGAGACATAAACTCAGACATAGAAGCTTATTTTGAATCTCGATATGAAGATCTATTGCTACACAATTTGTGTCGGTCATCAGTGGCCACAGGACGCTGTTAGCTGGATATGGTTGGTGGACTATTCTCTTCTTAAAAACGTTAGCAGTACTACGGTGTCTGACTCATACCAGTGCAACACCCACATTTTTCCACTAAATGTTCATTTTTATCAGCTCCTCTAATCACACAGGAGCACTTTGTAGTTCTATAACTACAGTCTGTAGTTCGTCTGTTTCCCTGTGTACCCTGATGTTCTCAGTTCACCCTGATCTTCAGTGTTCAGAAGCCCATACAACCACCACAGAACAGGTATTGTGTAGGTGGTGGGTCATCGTCAGCACTGCCGTGACACTGACATGGTGGTGTGTTAGTGTGAGTTGTGTTGGTGTGAGCGCTGTGTCCACTCACAGTCCACTTATTAGGCACTGCTACCTAGTTGGTCTTCCTTGAGAGGTCTGTAACAGACCTTCGATTGAAGCTCTATGTGACTATATATTGCGGTACAGTTTGTGTTCATCAGTGGCTACAGGATACTGTTGGCTGGTTGGTCAGTCCTGCAGTGAAAGGAGGCTAAAAAATATGAATAGACACCAGATGGACTAAAATCTGTTGTTAAATGGTCAGTGGAGCTGATATTACTGAAACTGAGTGTAGAAACAAGGAGATATTAATGTTATATCTTATCATTTATTAATAATCCATACTTAATCCATATAATCTCACACTTTACGCAGTCCAATACACAATCATGCAACCACACACTGTCTCATACACTGTCATTAAGTCTCACACAGACTCATAAATGCTTATATAATCTCTCACAGAGTCTCATATACTCTCACATAATCTCACAGTCACATACATTCATATAATCTCAAACAGGGATGGTCATATAGTGCATCCCCATATAATTAATAATCTTATAATAACATATAATCTTATATAAAGGCTCGCACTCGTATAATAATCTTATACACTGTCATATTGTCTAATATAGCTTCACATAGTCTCATACAGTCTCATAATCTTATATAAGTCTCATACATTCTTGGGTAATCTTACAAACTTTCATCCCGTCTTATATAATCCCATCCAGTCTCATATAAACTCACACCATCCAATCTAGTCTCACATATTCTCACACAGTATCATAATCTCAGTGTGAATCTCACAGTCCTGTAAAGACAGTCTCAATAGATTCTCATTGTCTCATTGATCTTACAGATTCCTATTGTCTGCATTGTTATATAGTAGTCTGTACATAGTGCACCACAATCTCCAACATAGCTCCACATTTCTGCATAAAGTACCAAAAACAAACATTCCTCAACCCTCAGAGCAGCCAGCAGTGCTTTACCAATAGAGCCTGCCTACGCCCGGGTCCTGTCATTATGCTTTGACTTCATGTCCTGAAGTAACTCCGGTCCTGTATGTCCTGTAGACTGTGGGCGTGGTCTAAGGGTGGTTAAAGGTAATGAGTGACACATGCAGCTGTGGTCCATTTCACCTCAGGCTGTGACAGCACACATGTCTTTATTATGATGACGGAATCAGCACAGAATTGCATATGACTGTGACATCTGCATCAGCAGACGCAAAGTTGCCTCCAGTCATGCCCACTCTGACGCTGATCTCTGATAATGATGCTGGTGTGTGCGTTTGCATGCACAAAGGCTTAAGGGGTCTCCTCAAAGTCTGTGGTAGGCTAGAATCACTATCAAACTGGCATGCAGTTAAGAGACATATGGAGCACACAAACATGGGACACAGACGCACAGGCTTGCACATATGTTAGTAGAGTAGCACCCTCATGTGGCATGTTCTGTGTCTGTCCACCTCTGTACAAACATCTGTGATTGTTTCCATGCATCTGGATTTGCTGAACCCTTCGGTCTTTCTTTCAGTCTGTTGAGTTGAATTCAGTTTACCGCTGAGCAAGTTGAAGACCTCATTGTCGGTGGCCCAAAGAACACGAGGAAGACATCTCTAAGAACCTCTTTCTCTTTCAGAATTGGACGTTTGTTTGATGGCACAGAGCCCATAGTACTGGACAGTCTAAAGCAGCACTATTTCATTGATCGAGATGGCCACATGTTCCGCTACATCCTCAACTTCCTCAGAACCTCCAAGTTGCTCATCCCTGATGACTTTAAGGTGAATCAAATGAATTGAATTGATTATTTATGATTTATGACTAATTTAAGGCAATAATATGGAGGGAAGTCACATGTACACGATTGCTATTGAGAGAAAACAAAAAAAAATGGTGAATGGTGCAACTCTGAGCTCCTGTGCAGTGCTGACTATTTTGCAATGCATTGATATTGGGATGTCTAACTTAGGATAATTAACCATTAATCATTATGTAATATTAGTTAACTATCAATCAATCAATCAATCAAGGTAAATCACTGTCAAAATCTTGTGATGAACTTGTAATAAGAAGAATAGCTTCTCTATCGTTTTCTGGCACGCTGCTAACTGCACTGTGTTACTTTGGTGAAGCAGGTTGAAGAACTCTGTAATGCTGTGTATCCCATGTTATGTTCATGCAAAATGCAATAATATTATTCTTCCGTCCACACTCTTTATTCACTTTCAGTGAAGGTTCTCTAAATCTCAGTTTGTCCAGAAATGTATGTGCAGGATATGTCCTTTGGTGGTGACTTACATTTCCCGTTCCTCTGCACTTCAACAATTCCACAAGGCACCGTAATGTATAGTATGAAAACCATGTACACTATTCGACATGGAACACTCATGCCCAGGTTTGGCTCAAAGATTCACAAGCAGCTTCTATGAAGAAGAGTGATGTTTGCAATGCCATCAGAATGAGCTCCCAAAATAGGCTTTAAGATGCTTAGTGCCCTACTCTCTCCATTTAGTGGTAAATAACAGTATCACAGTGTGTCTGAAACAACATAAGCAAGTCTCTTTGAGATTACTTAACACCTCAGCCCAGCTTGAGGCAAATATGTCATGATTTCAGCAAGTGCTAATTGGTGGGATGCAAACTTCACTTGCTTGTTAGTCACATTATCTTCAGAGTGTCTTTTGTTTTTGGCTGATTGAGAACATTTTGCATTGACCAGGAGAAAACAAGCAACATTTGATAATTGGCCAAATCAGTGATTTAATATTTCACTGACCATAGTGCAAAACAGACCCTCACACAGAGGCACTAACACACTTATTGTTCTCTGTATGTATTTCCAATACTAAACATCAGTCTGTGTGTTTGTGTGCAGGACTACTCTTTGCTGTACGAGGAGGCCCGGTATTTCCAGCTGCAGCCGCTGCAGAGTGAGCTGGAGCGCTGGCGATCAGAGAGAGACTCGGGCTGTGTGTCACGGCTGTGTGAGTGTGTAGTGGTGCGAGTGGCTCCCGAACTGGGTGAAAGGATCACACTGAGTGGGGATAAGGCTCTGATCGAAGACATCTTCCCTGAGATCGGAGATGTCATGTGCAATTCTGTGAACGCAGGATGGAACCATGACTCTACCCACGTCATCCGTTTCCCTCTGAACGGGTACTGCCATCTTAACTCTGTGCAGGTGGGTCACATGACATGTTACATAACATACACTGATTTCAGGGTGAGAGTCATCATTGTCTAGGGATAACCACCGACTGTGGATGTCCATGCACACAGTGGATACAGCCGACCCTATTCTATACAACAAGCAGCATTCACTTGGTGTATTAATGTGGCAATTTTTCTAAACCCTGGGCCTGGAGGCACCCCTGCTCTGCAACTCTGAAGGGATGGTTCATGAGCTAATTAGTTAAAACGGGTGAGGTGGGAGCAGGGAAAGCTCTAACATATGCAGGGTAGGGATGCCTCCTGGACCAGGGTTGAGAAACACTGCTGTAGACCAATGTTTCTAAACCCTGCCCTGCACATTTCAGTGAATTCTCTGCCTTAACTCTCTGCCCTTAACTTACCTTCAGCTCTGAAAGTGCTTGTTAATGAGCTGATTCACTAATCAGGTGTGTTGGGAGCAGGGAAATTCTAAAATGTGCAGTGCTGCGGTGCCTCCAGGATATGAAACGTCTCAGTACTACAAGAATCTATTAGCCAAGAAAGTCTTTTTGGAGCTAAAATAAATCGACTAACCTCAAAAGTCAAAATTGTGACCACAAATAATGTAAATATGAAGGATATAAATGTAAAGGAATGAGATTCTGTGTTCCTTTCCTCACAACTCTATCAAAAACACTGGTATGTGTGCTGCAGAACCAGAGGCCTGGGTTTGTGGATTCAATCTGCACTTAGGTTTCTATATGGGGCTTTTCACCAATGTGGAATGGGCACTGTTCCATTTCGCAAACCTAATTTTGATCCATTCTTCCAAAAAAAATAGGTTTGTTTGCAGCAGGAACACAAAGATTAGTAGGTTTTTCAGCTCGAACTGCTGTGGGTGTGTCTAGATGTACAGGAGCAATGAGCAATGTTATACCATTCATTTAGTACAGTGACGTCTTCTGTGTCTTCTTTTCACCAAAAGTGAAAATGATCTTTAATTGCATCTTCTCACTTCTCACTTCTGTGTACTGAGTGCAATGCCTTCTGTTGATGACGTAGTCTGTGACGCATCCTCAGTTTCACTAAAACTGGTGTAAATATGGGCTGGGTCACTGAAAAGCACCAAGGTTCTTATAAGCCCAAATGAAACCAGTTCAAGAACCAGAGTTCTTTTGGTTTAAAAGCGCTGTGAGAAATGTCATGTGTTCCCACAGTTTCTTTCTCTGTACTCTGTTTTCCACTTTAAAATCGGTGGCACTCCTGCCTTGCACCAAGTGATTCTGTGTAGGCTCTGGACCAACCTCAACACTGAGCAGGTCAAAGCAGATGGACAGATGAACAAATGTAACATGTTATAAGTAATGACCTTCCAAAACCCAAAGGCTCTAGTCTCTAGATTAGTGCAATGTATGTATTTGGTATATCAGTTTCCCAACCTTGCCCTGCACATTGTAGTGCTTTTCCTGTTCAAAAACCCTTTGATTCAACACACCTGATTCATCTAGATGTCTCATTAACAAGTCTTCTGAGATTTGCTGTGGGTGTGTAAAAGCAGGTAATCCACTGAAATGTGCAGGGCAGGGTGCCTCCAGGACCAGGGATGAGAAACACTGGGCTATTAGGGTGTTAATAAATTTATATATAAAAATATATATATATATTATTATTTTTTTTTAAATTAATTAATTTCAGTAGTTACACAACTTTTGTCACCCCGTCCTATGACATGATTGTTGGAAATTCTGTAAGAGCCATAGGTTGGTAGCAGCAGAATTAACAGCAGCTTCAGTGGGCAGCTAATGCTGATAACCTGAGGCATTTACAAAAGGGAACATCAAACACTAACAACTCATTTATGCACTTATACATTTTTCTTATTTAGTTGTTTTATCTATGATTTGAGTTCAGCTTTAGCTTGTTAGATAAGGAGCAGCTACTCTGTACAGCCACAGTGTGTGTATGAGTGTATGAGGCTGGTAGAGGGTAGAGGGTGTCTGATCCTATTCAGTTATTAAATCTTTTGGCTCTTGGCACCTGCAGTCACACTAATGGAACATGGAGGATGAGCCGAGGACAGAAAGAAGAAGAGAGAACAGCAGACAGACAAGTGGTTATAAGATAAACAGACAAAAATTGACAGAGGGAGGAAAGACTGGGTCTTAGAAGAGAGAACAGAGGCAGCCTGAGGGCGCTCTAATGGAATACGATCTCACGGCCCTGTGGAGCGAATATCTGGAGAACTGAGAAATGAATGAGAGAGAGAGAGAGAGAGAGAGAGAGAGTGTGTGTGTGTGTGTGTGTGTGTGTGTGTGTGTGTGTGTGTGTGTGTGTGTGAGGAAAAAAATGTTTTAACATTTATTGGGTCAGTACAATCTGCTCAGATTTTTATTACTTGTACTGTGCAAGTGTGTGTGTGTGTGTGTGTGTGTGTGTGTGTGTGTGTCCCCGCGCTCGTGTGTGTGTGTAATAGTGTGTGTTTTATTCACAGCTTAACAGTTCTGTAATTCTAAGATATCACTGTTTATCTGCCATTCAATGAAGATTACATTCCAAACAAGATTACCTCTGTGTGTGTGTGTGTGTGTGTGTGTGTGTGTGTGTGTGTGTGTTTCTCTCAGGTTCTGGAGCGCCTCCAGCAGAGGGGTTTTGAGATTGCGGGCTCGTGTGGAGGTGGTGTGGACTCATCTCAGTTCAGCGAATACGTTCTTCGAAGGGAGGTCAAGCGAGGTCAGCGTGGGGTCACAACCTCTGTCATCCGAATAAAACAGGAGCCACTGGACTAGCAGCGAGCGCGGTGCAAGAAGAGGGACAACTTTTTAAAAGGACAGGAATGGCAAAGGATTTGCTCTGCTACATCCCTTCACCTACGCCCTTGGCCAAAAGACACATTTTGTCATTTAAATTGAGATGTAGTAAACAAAGCCTCTGTAGTCAGTCGAACATAAAACAATATTGACAAAGTTCTCTTTCATCACAAAGAATTTAAAAATATCTAAAGCATTAATGTGGCCTGTTTTCAAAAGTTTGGACCCCTTACAAAGTTAAAACTTAGAAACCTCCTTCTGGCAGAAATCACAGCTCACGAATGCTTCTGTTCATTTTACTTACACAGCCTGTTTAAGGTCTATTCAGATCTTTTCCAGAATGTGTAGATCAGGAGATTGTGAGGACCATTCTACGAGCATTATTTTTGATCTCTTCAGATTGTTACCACGTTTTAAAAGAGATTCTCTTTGGACTTGGTTTGACATTTGCATCCACAATTTGTTTATTTTGGAATTTATCTTTCCTGTTGTCAATGCCCCTGGTTGTAACTCTACCCCAAGACATGGTACATCCACCCTCATGCTTCACAGTTAGAAAGGTGTTCTTTTCCATCAAATGCAGATGCTTATTTTACCAAATGTTCCTTTGCTGGTTGTGGCCAAAAAGTTCTATTTCAACTTCACAGCACCTTCATCTGGTTTCATCATGTTGGTGTTCTGTAGCATACTTCAAATGTTGACCAGCCTCATAATTCAGCCAGGAGTTCATGCAGGTTCTTGGCAGTCAAACCAGGGTTTAATTTGTCTTACCAGCATATCAGCAGTTATTTCCAGGAGTTTTCTTTCATATTGACCTCCACATTTCCCTTCAGCTGCCAATTCTTCATAGTAGTCTGCATTGTTGAAACCACAAGCTGAAGATGTTTGGATATCTTCTAATAGCCCTGCCCTAATTGTGAACATTACTTTAGTTTTCTCATTTTTTTTGGACAGTTCATTAGAGGAGCCTGATTTGAATGAGAATGGAATTTTTTAAGCTTGGAAACTTGATTCAGCTGTAAGTTCCAATTCCTTTCTAAATATATGATTAGAGTAGCTTATAGTGTTTTACTACTTCTTAATTCTAAAAATGACAATGTGTTATTTGGGCAACATTGCCCAAACTCTTATACAACATTTTAAAATGAAAAAAAACAACAACAATGATAGTAATGGGGACATTTTTTTCTGATACTTTGGATTGCCATGTTCTTGTAAACACAATTTTCCCCCAAAACGATTATGGCAAGGCAAAAGTTTGTTTTAAAACTTTTTGACTTGCATTTGCTGGTGGAATCAATAAAACTCAAGAAAATCTCATTACGGGCCCAATAAACACAATAAACACAATAAAGGATACTGTCCTACAAACACTCTAATCATTTGTACTCATGGAGATAAACATATTCAGAAATTATGTGGGATTATACACACAGACACATCAAACAAAAAGGGGATTAATCTTTTAAAGAGTTTTAAACTGGCTATTTATACTCTCTCTCTCTCTCTCTCTCTCTCTCTCTCTCTCTCTCTCTCTCTCTCTCTCTCTCTCGATGTAGCCCACACTAAACACAACATCTTAAAATAACAGATGTATTCATCTTTTTTTTTTCTTCACCAATGGAGATGTGCACTGTATTGTATGGACTGCAGAACAATCAGTATGAACAGTCTGACTGCTGATGAAATGCCTCTGTTTTTTAAAGTGAATGGAATTTGAACGCAACCGAATAAAACACTTAAATGTTAACTTTCACAGCCCTTCATCATAAGAGGAAATCTCTTAGTCATTTAGACAGTGGATTTGAACACCCATTTGTTAAAACCTGTCACTGAAATAGAAATGAATATAAAACGAGCCCAGGCTATATTTCTACTGTACAGTTAAAATATGGGCACAATCAGGATTTTATACATGCCATTCTGAAAAAATAAAGCTGGAAACCATGTCTGCATGCTCTTATTTCCTGAAAATGTATTTACAGTCATTTCTGAGGAGAGATGTAATTCATCATTATTAAAATATCACAGAAAATCATTCAGCTACTCCTCAAGTACTGCCTTGACAAGGCTGCCAGTTCTCAGCGTCTACTCCCAACTATCATACCTGAATAAGAAACCAATAACTACAGTTCAGCAATTTTCACATTATCAATGCCAAATGTTTAAATACAACATGGAATCAAAGTTTAACATTGTTAGCTTGTGTCCCTGTATATTCCAGTGCATCTACAAAAATACATTGTTAAAAAGCTTCATGATCACAGTTTCATTAAAAAAAAAAAAGTGTAAACATAAAGTGACATTTCAAGTCTTTATTTTGAGTTTACAGTTGATCAGTTTGGCTTAGATCTCATGAAATCCAGAATCTCAAAATATTAGACATTTCATCTATTTTGAATAGATCATATTTACCAGCATATCAGCAGTTTTCTCTCTTATTGTCCTCCACATTTCACTGGGACAAAAATTATTCATAGTAGTCTGAGAAATGCTTGGTTATCTTCTAATTACCCTGCCTTGATTGTGGGTATTGATAAGTTTTCTGATTTTTTAATCAGTCGATTGAGTCATTCTTTGAGATGCTCTAGTATGTTTAACCTGATTCATTATATTATTCAAAGCAACAGTGTGCAGTAATTGTACCACACATCTTTAAATTAACAGTGTCAATCATTTTAATGCTGCGATGCACTTGAAATAAGGAAAATTAAGTCATTGTTACTCCAGGCCTAGAATACTGCCACTGCACAATATAACTCTGATAGAGTTATATTGCAAGAATTGTGCAATACTGCGTAACCCGTCATATTTGTGTAAAATCCTGTAATCAGCTCAGCTTGTCAACAAATGCATATTTATAGTCCTTAAAGCAAGGGGGACTCAAAATTCCAGTCCTCACATAACGTTTTAAAACTGACCAAACTGGTCACATTAGGGCATTATTACTGTAGAGAAGAATAAAGCCTTTTGATATCTGCATGTGTGTTTCTGCCTGTCAATTCTAGTCAGTGCCCAGAGGGGACAGCATCTGGCGCAGGCATTTTGAAGAAGACTGGGTTGGCTGGGCAGCTGTGTGGATGTGGGGTTGTGCATGCAGCGACCAGTGCAAGACACGGGACAATGATGGCAGAGCAGCTAATAGTTCTTCTGAGAATTTTTGGTGTCAAGTGGCATAACTGAGTCAACAGTTTTGAGGTTTGCAACCTTATGGGCAGCTCACAGACCCCAACTCCACCCTGGGTACAGTGGTTCCATCAAGCATTTCTAAAGGACACTGACCTAGCCTTACCTTCGCTGGTTTGCACTGGTTCTTTGACATGATACTTCTACTGGACACAATGGAGAGCAGATAGAGATGATAGGTACAGGTGGGCCATGAGAACAGGCAATGCAGCCCAGGCCCCATTTACTGGAAGCCTGTTGTGGTTGGTGGCCTGGTTACTATGTGTGCTTTCAGGTCACATTTCTGTGAGTCAATTCTGAGTGAATCATTGCTTGTGATACATGTACTGAGTCAGTCGAGGCATTGCATTGTGCTTTAGCTCCTTATTTTTCTCTCCTCCAGGAAAAAGGTCTTCTACCCTGCTGATGCTAGAATATTAACCACGAAAGTAAAATGTGATATATGCTTAATGTTACTTTAAAATCCTCATTATGAATCTGAAATTTAGCACAGGTCCACTCCCACATCCCCTTATCAGACTAAAAGTAAGAACACGAGAGGGATGTGTGATATGGTGAAACAACAGCATGGCAACAGAGATGAAGCAGTATTTCATCACAGCTGTGCTGTTATTTACAATAACACACCACCTTGAGCATTCTATAGCTTTAAGACAACAGTTTAGAAAAGAAATAAAGTAAGAAAATCGTTAACTGAGGCATGAACATACCATTTCCTGAATTATAGTTCCTTAACTAGTAGCTGGTTGCTACGTCACAGTAATGAACTCCACTCACTCACTGCACAGGCTGCAGCTCCTTCTCCAGCTCCTTACACAGAGCAACAAATTAACTAAACTCAATATCCGAATCACAGTATGTCTTGTATGTTTGAGTCACATGATTGGTCAACCTCATGAATATCAGACACAGGCAACGTCTCAGTACCATCTAACATTTTTATTCACACACAGTGTGCAGGCAAAGATAAGATGGGGGAGCATTTGGTTGGCAGGTGTTAAAATAACATTTCTAATCCTCTCATGTCCTCTTATGGAACATTTAAATGCATTTATAGGCAGAAATTAAGATACGTCACCACATTGATGTGTATCAGGTTTTGTACTCCAATACTGCTTCCCCCACTAAAGTTTCTTATTAGTCTATAGTACCCTTTAGTAATTAGTCTCAACAACAGTGGAGGAAAATTTTAAGATCAAGACATTTGAATCAGAAAAAGCTAAGAAGCTGTCTGTCCGTCCGAAAATGTGTCTATGAATCAACTCAATAAAGCACACTTGATGTTTTGTTCAGAAATGACAAAAAACTGTTTATTTACAGTTTAAATATCTCTTTTGAAAATCAAATAATGAAGATCAACTTGTATATGACTGTGTCTGCTACCTCCAGCTCCACCACTGTATCTCTGATGATAAAAGGGCCTACTTGCAGAAGATTAAACACCTGGAGAGTTGTACCAGAATAACAATCTCCTGTAGAAAGAATTAGATAGTTCAAGTACCTTGGAGTTCATATCTCACAGGACCTGCCATGGTACTGCCTAATCATCTCCTTGGAAAATATTTCAGGGTCTCTATGACCTCAGATGCCTGAGGGAGTTTAAAAAGCCCTCCAAGTTGCTGCAGAACTTCTACACATGTACTACTGAAAGCATCCTGATTGAGACCACCACAGCCTGGTGTGAGAACAGCACCAAACTGGATAGCTGGGCTCTGTAGAGGGTGATACAATCAGCTGAACATATCACCTGGACTGAGCCCCCTGATGTGCAGTTCATCCACAGTAAGAAGTGCTGGACCAAGGCCAGGAAGAGTCTGGTGGACCCCAATCATCCTAACGATGAACTGTTATTTCCCCTTTGCAGTCAGGGAAGCACATTTTTAATTCATAAAGGAGAACACACATTATTATTATGTATAAGTGTATTATGTACATGTATTTGTATAAGTGTAATATATTGTACACATTTTATGTTTGTATAGGTGTAATAGTAGTGCATCTTAAAAAATAGAATACTATGAAAAGAGTGTTTGACAATTCAAATATTAAACTGTCATATTCTATATTCATTTTTAAAGTAATATATTTCAAGCATTTTTGTTTTAAAGTTGATCCTGTGATTAATATTGTTTTCCAATTGGAACATTTTTTAACATTTTGAGATTCTGGATTTCTGGTTTTCATGGTCTATAAGCCAAACTGATCAACAGTAAAACAAAAAAGTCTTGAAATGTCACTTTATGTGTAATGAATATAAAATAACATGGTTTAACTTTTTGAATGAAATTGTGATCATGATTGAGCTTTTAAACAATATTTGAATTATGCACTAGTATATTCTACATATTTCCTACGTATTTTTTTGTATAAGTGCAAACTATTATTATATACATAATTTCTACATAGTTTGTATAAATATAATATTCTACATATTTTATTCTACATATTTTTGTAGAAGTGTAATATTTTCTATATAGTGTGTATAAATGTAATATATTTACATATTTTGTTTGTATAAATAATAAATATACATATTTTGTTAAGTGTAATATTTTCTATATAGTGTGTATAAATGTAATATATTTGCATATTTTGTTTGTATAAATGTAATATATTTGCATATTTTGTTTAAGCGTAATATATTTACATATTTTGTTTGTATAAATGTCATATATTTACATCTTTTCTTTGTATAAATGTAATATATTTGCATATTTTGTTTAAGTGTAATATATTTACATATTTTGTTTATATATGTAATATTTTCTATATAGTGTGTATGAATGTCATATAAGTCATTAGTTGTGACATTTATGACTTTGTTTGCTTATTTACAGGTTTTGTTTTTTAGGCGCGTGCACGCCAAAGGGTTAATTGCAAGGTTAATTGCTGAGCGCACGTGCACCGCAAAGCACGCGCCCGCATACGGTTGTCCGCTGAGTGGCGCGCGCAGGACCGGGTTCAGGTTACCATGTCTGACAGCGACAGTGGAAATGGTTCTGGTAAAGGGGCCCCGCGCGGAGCCCCAGCCTGCCACGCGCCTGAAGTTGCAGGTGAGCGCAGTGCGGGGTCAGTGTGCAGGACTGACCAGTGTGCAGATCAAAACAACAATGTATCACCAGAATCACCCAGAGAGGAACCTGCCAAACCCAGCATGCTTTACAAGCCGCATGTGAGCTCCACTTTGCCACCTGCTCCATCTGTTTCAAAAGTCGTAGTGACCACTGCAGCGGTCAGACCCCCTGCTCCGCTTGTGGTGGTGCACACCCCTCCTGCACCGAGCAAGGCGGCTGCACAGGGGCTGAGTGCACTGGCTGCTCATCCTGGAGGTGTTGCTGTGACCCCAACCCAAGCTGGAGGCCCCACTGTGACCCCAGCTACAGTCCAAGGGGCAGTAATGGCATTGCCAAGGACGTCCACTCTGCAGCAGACTGTAACGGTGGCTCATAGCCCTCAGACCACCTCTGTCCAACTGCCTTCCAACTTCCACGTTCCACAAGGTGTGTTTTCCCGCTGTACAAAGTGTATGTCTCTCAGCAGAGCCTCTAAACCAGAGGTCAGCGAGTGTGGACGGGGAGTTTTTTTTTTTTTCCCTGCTCGTGCTTGATCTATTGTTCTCCAGATGCTTCGTTTTGCCCATCTTTACCTGTTTGAATATGGTTTTCTGTAGGTATGGTTTTAATTTGCAGTGAAAGTGGGCAGTTGATGTTGGTTTCCCAGCAGGCGCTGGCTCAAGCTCAGGCTCAGGGACTGGTGCCTAAACCGTCTGGTGTGTCTACAGCTGTAAGACCACAAGTCTCCCAGGTGTGTGTGTGTGTGTGTGTGTGTGTGTGTGTGTGTGTGTGTGTGAGAGAGATAGTACCATATTGAAAAACCCAGTGACCAGCACTGGTGGATGGTTTCATATGGTTTAAGCTTTATAGCCAAGGTGACCTTCAAAACATGCACCAATGAGCCATATCATGAAAACCACTGACAGGTAAAAAGATTAACATTAGTTATCTGGTTATAATGGCACATGCCACAGTTCCATGTATACAATGGTCAGTACCTGACAAAAGTGGACAAAGGAAGAACCAGTGTCGGGGCTCCACGGAGGCTTCGCCTCACAACTGGCTGGACTTTGTTGAAAAAATAATGTACCGTACCCAATGGGTACCCTTTTGTCCGGCGTGTTCGTTTGATAAGAAGGAGTCAGGTAGACGTAGAGAGGATGAAAGCAAATAAGGGTTTATTTTTTACCAGGATCCTGGTGGAAGAACCTTTACAGCTTCAAAACAGAGTATCAGCCGTAAATGCCCCAGTTCTTCAAAGAGTTGAATCTGACTCCATCCTTTATACCCAAAATGACCTAGAACCTGTTGCTAAGGTGTGGCTAAGAAATAAGGCAGTTATTTTCTGTTTATTTCACCATTTATGGTGAAATCTTTAAGTTCAGGCATCTGATCAAATTTCACAAAAGTTACTCTGCTGTTTCCCATCACAAGACCACCCCAGTTTCTCAGCGGCCTTGTTCCTGTCAACGTGAGGCCCGTTTCCTGCCGATAACGACCAAAAGAAAGGAGTGTACCATCTTCCACCTGTCGACTAAGCAGCTAATTGGCGAAGTTGGATCGCCTCCCATTTGACAGGGAGAAGGTGTCCTTCACAATTGAACCCCTTGCTTAGTACAGTTCATTCTGAGTGCAGTGATCATGCTGAGTTCAGCACATCTTACTAAATGCAGACGGATATATATATATTTTCATAATGTGATCATAAAGTGAATACTAGATTGAAAAGTAATCAATAAAACATGAAATTACGACAACTTGAAGGATCTACTGCTAATGTCTTGGTTTCCTGATACCACAGGACACCTTCAGAGGTCTTGTGTTGTCCATGCCTCAATGGATTAGAGTAGTTTTGCAAGATTAGGCAGGTGGTTTTATTGTTTTGGCTGATTGGTGTATGTTTGAGTAACAGCATGTGCAATGTAAGCAAGCTCACTGGCCAGTTTGGTCAAGCTGTTCATCCTGGTGGAGCAGTGTGGTCAGGCTGGTCCTGATGGTCAACCAGCTTGATCAAACTAGTAAATCAACTTGGTTGTGCTGGCTGGAAGTCCTCTTTAATGAGTGGCTGAATTGTGCCCCCTATTGGACATGCTGGAGTCTAAGTCTAAGTTTTTCTTATTCACAGACCTCTACCACGCCCACTTCAATCATCCGAGTTTCAGTCCCACCTTCGTCTGCAAATGTGGCCACCATAATAAAACCTACCTCCACCACAGGGTCTGCTGTTGCAAAACCCCCCTGTACCTCCGGGGCTACCATAATAAAACCCTCGCCCATGTCAGGGAACACAGTCATTAAACCCACCACTGTCTTGTCCACTACTGGTGTTAAGCCAAGCTCCACCACAGGTACTCTGGTCATTAAAGCCACAGCTGCTCAGAAGATTCCAAGTAGCATCTCCACAGTGAGCATAAATCAGAGATCCACGAGTGGAACCACTATTCCCAGTACATCAGTCGTGAAGGTAAGGTTTGGTTAGCACATCCAAACGTTTCTGGACACCCGTTCAAATGAATGCATTCAGCAACTTTAACTTGCACCCATTGCTGAAACATATGTGCAAATGCACACACACAACTTGTCTAGTCCCTGTAGAGAAGTAGTGCCAATAGAATGGGACTCTCTGGAGCTGGAGGTGTGGGATAGTGGGAGTATAAAGCGCCTTAGCATTAAGTTATGGAGTGGTGGAACTGTTTTTGTAATGATGGGGCTGGGTGATGCATTTATATTAATATCTATCAGGATATAAACCGCAAGATATGAATGGAGGCAATATAGTTTTATATATAGTTTTAAGGTATTTAAATAACGATCTGTCTTGAGAGGAACCTTTATCTGCTACCTCACTCTGCTCCACGCTCTCAGCCCCTCCTCTATTGTGTTCCCCTTCGCCCCATTCACATACCCATGAGATGGATTTCATGGTGTCCTAATTTTTTTCCCACTTATATTTTTCCCATCATATATTGTATAGTATATCCTGCTTCGCATTTCAGCTAAATATATCAAAATGTGATTTTCTGTTCATATCACCCAGCCCTAAATGATGGCACTCCATCCAATACGTTTTGGGATGAGTTGGGGGTGAGGTGGGGTGTTGATCAACCAACACCGTGACCTTACTAACACTCATTACTGAATTCAGTGAAATCCCCATAGCGATGCTCCAAATTCTAATAGGACTAAAGCAAGAATAAACCCTTTTATTAAAACCCTTGGTTTCAATGAATGAGCAAGTGTCCCAATACTTATGTCCATGTTATCTAGTAATAGGATACTGAACAGAAGCTTAAATGCTGCAGATTTCTTTCATGTCGTGTTTTTGTTTGTTCACAGTCTGTCGGGAAAGTATCTCCATCAGTTATTCCGAACACCCTACCAGGAGCCAGCGCCCCTCGGGTTATCTGCCCGAACATTCCCAACAAACATGACACCTCCAAATCTGCTGCTCCCATCACGGTCACAGCTGTGAGTGATGACCTGTATGAAGATGCCCTCTTTCTTGAATGTGTGCATATGAAAGTAGATACTACTATAGACAGTTGCTTAATTTGAGTTTTAAATGCTTTTTTTTAAACAATCCTGATGTTTGTCTTCACTCCAGGAGACGCTGGAGAATGTCAAGAAATGCAAAAACTTCCTGGTTACTCTTATGAAGCTAGCGTCCAGCGGCACCCGCTCAGCCAACATGGCGCAGAATGTTCGAGCTCTTGTCAAGGACCTCCTGGTGTGGCTTCATATCATGTTCCCATATTGTTCCCTTGGTTACACATATAGTAGGCATTAGTTGTCATGATGCTGATGGAGCTCATTGATTTGATTTAATACAGCAGTTTGAATTGTACAAACTCAGGAAGATGAGCAGAACATTTGAAGGTCCAAATTTTGACTTGGCAAAGTAGAAGATATGACATGATGGTTTTGTTTTACCCATCTATCATTCCTAATCCTGAAACTAGACTGACCTGTACGTATTCCTCTTTCTTTTTTAGGATGGGAGACTAGAGGCAGAGGAGTTCACAGAAAAACTCTACATGGAGCTCAAATCATCCCCTCAGCCATACCTGGTGCCTTTTCTTAAGGTACGTCCTGTTTGCTGGACTTTGGAAGGTGTTTGGTCTTGAGAGATGAGACGCAACACGGAGGATATGGTTTTCAGAGCGTGGGCTCCTTGTTTTCTTCAGAGGAGTTTACCTGCTGTGCGTCAGCTGACCCCCAACTCTCAGCTCTTCATCCAGCAGTGTGACCAGCCGAAACCAACCTCCTCCTCCTCTTCAACTCTCAACTCCACCAGCCAGAAACATGGTCTCCCTTCCTCTACTGTCTCCCAGCCTCTCAGAAGCAGTGTTTCGGTGAAGCCCTCTCATCCGGTAGGCTCAGGTTGGATCTCGATTTAAAGCTATAAGGTTGTTCTTGTTCATAGCAGGGCCCAGTTAAATCACTGCTGTCCTTTGTGGATGACCTTAGTGTTGCAAAGATAAGAGATTTTCATGACCTCACAAGTGTTTATTACTATTATTATTATGAATATTATGAATTATTATTATTATTATTATTATTATTATATAGTTGAAGAAATCAGAATAGAAGGTTTTATTGTCAAACACTTTAGTTTATGTGAAAAATGTAGTGAAAATGTGCAAAGATCCAATAGAAATGTGTGTAAAAATATTCAGAAATTCAGAAAAATGAAAAATACACAAATAAATATGAAAGCCATACATGACACAGAGCTCTTTTTAACTGTTTTGTTTCCAGCTAATGATTTTTGATTTTTTTTCTATATGCATTTGTCTTTTTTCAATACCAGTATTAAGCAAATGCATGCAGTATGATAACTATGTTCTACTGTCCTCCTAGAGGAGATTCATGACTCCTCTCAAAGTTTGTCAGATTTTTCTAAAAGGTTCTGCCATTTTAGGATGAATTTTCTGTCCAGGCTGTTTTCTGTTGTCTTTTCAGTGAAACATGCTCCATAACATATGCACAGAAGTATCATATACGGCATGATCGTATATGCGAGATAGGAAACAAAACAAAGCCAAATAAAACACAGCTTCCCTCTTTTCAAGCCTTTTTAGTCAGTTTAATGCCTTGTGAGCAGAGACTTGTTCTTCTGATGTGTTTGACAGAGACAGAAAAAAGGCCCCCTTCCTGAAGTGTGACTCATTTTTATGATATTTTCTTTTCGATTTGTCTTCATTGTCTGGTTAAGTCCCTGCCGCCCATGCTTCACTCTAATTCACTTAAAGCCACCAGTATCCCTTCCACTCCCCCTTATCGCGACTGTGTCGTCTTTGCATAATGTCATTTGTTTTCTCATAATCTAATATCCAAATTGTGTTTGTTGCTTTAGTGTGTATTGGAGGGTATCCGCCAGAATGTCGCAGCTCGTTTTTCTTATTCCTGAGACGCACTCAAAAGTTTTAGTGCTTCAGAGTCGACATGTACGTCAAGCATTTCCCCCAGACTCCCTGAATTTGTAATGAAGTATGACTCTTTGATATCTTCTTCAGCTGTCTAATTCTCGATGTGGTGGGCCACGCTGTAATCGGTTTTTCCAACATATGGGTTTGAGGGGGTTTATTTCTACTGCTAGGTGTTCCAGCAATCCAAAGGAGTGTCCATCAAGCACCCTGTGATTTCCTCGTCCCGTGCTGACTTGGCTGTACAGAAGCCTAAGCAGCTGGTCATTCACACACAGCCTGCAGGTAAAATAAATCCCTACACACACAATGTGTTGTGGCCTGTACAGAAATGTTCAGTACTAATGCGTTTGCAGTCCCAGCTGGTCAGTCACCAGTTTTCACTGCATGGAGCTAAATGAACACAATGACCTCTCCACTGCGATGTGTGTGTTTTCTCATAGGAGCTTTTGGGAAGCAGGACTCCCTGAAGGCATCTAAAGCCCCCTCTTCTGGGCCACCTCCAGCAACGCAAACACACAGCTTCAAGGACAGCACCCCCGGCTCTTTCCGGTAATGACACGCTGCTATTATTATATTCGAAATGAGCCCACCTGCAAGATATAGAAATGCCCTCTTAGCACATCTTCTAATAATCTTTCTAATTATGTTCTTGCATTTACATTTGTGGTCATTAGGGATGATGACGACATCAACGATGTGGCCTCCATGGCTGGGGTCAACGTAAGTGAAGAAAATGCTCGCATCCTTGCTTCTGGCACAGAGCTGGTGGGCTCAGTGGTCCATTCATGCAGGGACGAGCCCTTCCTTCAGACCTCAGCGCTGCAGCAGAAAGTGCTGCATATTGGTAATGGTGCCATCACACACACCTCACTGACCACCATAAGGAAGGTTGCACACCTCCCATCAGTGCATTTGTGACCCTTAATAATCTTGCCCCCTTGTATGATTTCCTGTAGCTATCTTTTATCCCCACTTCTCTCTTCTGTCTTCTCTCTTTTTTTTTTTTCTTGGCACATGTTGAGGATCCCTTCTGAGAGACAGAGGGGAGAGGCTCTCACTTTGATCAGCAGTATCTCTGACGAGGCTGTTCTGCTTAATCAGTATGCTAATGACTGTGAAGCCGGCACAAAGTTGCCAGAGTGGCAGGAATCCACTCTGCTGCGCTGATCAAAATAAGCATCAGAACAAGGGAGAGAAAGTGCGAAAGATGGAAGGAGGGAGGGGAGGGGAGGGGGGGGTTGCAGCGAGGTAGCCGGGAGGTAGAGGAGCCGTGAGGAGGAGGAGGAGGAGGCGGAGGAGACAGAACGAGAGAATGTGGAAATGAAAGAGACAGGCTTGGCCTTGCAGGAACTCAGCCTGCATCAGCAGAAAAGGCCAAACGAGATGATCACAGAGTGTTTGCAGATGTCTGTCTACTCAGCAAGCATAACAAAGAGCAACAGCAACACTTAACGTCTGGCCCTGTGGAGAAAAAAATATGAGCACAGCAAACACATGCAAATATCACTGGTGAGAAGGAGTCCTAAAGAAATAAATCGGTTCCTCTTCATTCCTGTGCTTGTTTACTGAACTGGAGTTAGGCAAAACTTTAGTCCTATGTTTAAATACGTTTATATACACTGCAGTATACTCAATACCCACCAATCAGACGCAACATAATGACCACATCCTTGTTTCTATGCTCACTGTCCATATGGGCTCCATTTAACATACAGGAGCACTTTGGTCAGGTATTGGTCAGATATTGATTGGGAGGTGGGTCATTCTCAGCACTGCAGTGACAATTACATAGTGGTGGTGTGTTGGTGCATGTTACACTAGTATGAGTGGATCAGACACAGCAGTGCTGGTAGAGTTTTTAAACACCACAGTGTTGTTGCTGGACTGAGATAGTCCACCAACCCTAAACTCGTACCAGAGCAACACACACTCGCAACACCAGCTTGTCAGTGTCACTGAAGTGTTGAGAACGATCCACTACCCAAATAATACCTGCTCTGTGGTGGTCCTGTGGGGTCCTGACCAATAATGAACAGGGTGAAAGGAGGCTAATACAGTATTCACATGAACTTCAGAAACAGCCTTCATCACTGTACCTGAACGACTGTAATTTTGCTCCATTGTGTGTGCTTTCCATTTTGACTCGTGCTGTTGTGTTGGTAGCATTATTTCCTGTTGAAGTGTGCCTCGGAAAAGGAGGTGGAAGAGTTTGAGGGGTAGCATCATAGAGCTCCGGAAAGCAGAGTGGTCTTATCGAGGTGTTTCACACCATACTGGTCATGCAGGTTGGTGGAATGCAGAGAAGAAGGCCCACACCAGCAACATGACTGGTCTGGGAGACGTATACAAACTAAGGAGAGGGACAACCAATGGATTGTCAGACATGCATGAGTGACCCAAAAGCCAAGATTGCAGACATTCATCAAGGAGTGATGACCTCCAAGAATCATCCTGATGGTACTAGACAGTTGCAGGACTATATGGACACAGATCATCAACCATGTTACTGCCACATCAACGTCACAAAAGACTGCAATGGTGTCGTGCCAGGCTGTCATGGAGTACAACACACATTTTTAACAATCATTTTTTAATTCTTACTTGAATGAACTTCAAACATCTGTAACCTGTGCTATAAGATTACCTAGTCTGTTCTGTTCTTTAGGAGGTTGGACCATTAATCAGTTTTGAGGCAGTCATGACAAATTATTTTGGTTGACTGTGATTTTTTTTAGGCTGATATTTTTTAGGTTGATGTTTTTAGCATGACAAGTTATTTTCCACAGTTGTCAACATTCCTAATCATATGCTTATATTACAACAAACAGAACTGGGGCATCCGATGATGGGCTCAGACAAATGTGTGCAAATTAATGCTGAAAGTTCATTTAAACATCTGGTGAATCTTAGAAAAATAACTACAGGACATATGTTTGGTCCAGTTTTACATAAAATGGCCACTGACATTATTTCAAGACTCTCATTTGAATTTTGACGAATGAGTTGGCGTCACTTCATTGGATTCACTTCATTGGCTTTTTTTATTGATATATGGAGTATTTTTGCTCCTGTAAGTAGAAAATGGACACCTATGAAACAGGTGCCATTTCTCCTTTACAATTTTCAAATATTTCATTGAGCAATTTTTTTAAATCCACAAAATGAAAAATATGAATCCTTCCCCGTCCCCAGTAAAATTCTTATTATCCTCTTATCCTTACTGTCATAGGTAATAACACTTTATGCCCTAATAACTGGTATTTCATTCTATGGCTGAAATAATGTCAAAGAAATGTTTCCTGTCTACAAGTTTCTGACATCAAGTAGAAGCAAGGGTTTCACACTCCTCCATGCACCATTCTTTCAGCTATGTGATGTTTCATTGATGTTCAGTCTTTCTACAAATGGTCTGAAATTTTCCTCAAGCCTCCTCTGATACAGTAAAGATTTTCAACCACGACACTTCCACCACCATGTTTCACAGTTGATAGGAGGTCCTTGTGCTCAAATGCTTTTTGATTTGCACCAAACATATGTTGCTGTGCCCAAACACTTCAACTTTGGAAGTCCTGGACTTTCCCAGGCAAACTTAAAATTTTTGGCTATGTTTGACAGCAAGGTAGATGCATGCATTTTGGCACCAACTTTGGCAAGAGCTATCTGTAGGTCCCATGATGACATTTTAGGACTGTTGGAGATGGCCTGACCTGGCCATATCAGCAGTTGTTTTAAAAGTTCTCCACTTCTCTAATTATTTGCTGAACAATGGTTTTTCATTGATAAATCAGAAAATGAGGGCTAGTTTCTAGTTGTTTCGAGATCTTTTTAAATCCCGTCCCCGACTCTCATCTATAACTTTCTTTCTGAAGGCCTCAGAGAACTCTTTGCATCTTGCCATGGCGATACCACGCACTTCAGCAAACTTCAGACACTAAACTAATGTCTGAGATTTAAATAAGACCGCCTCCTCATGAGTGTTTTCTAACAATGGTTAGAAAGTTAAACCTGCAGGAGTTGAAACCTGCAGGAAGGTAGCTGGAGCAGGGTTGGTGACCCCTGATATAAAGTGATAGTACAAAATATTTTTTAGAGAAAACGCGTTGGTGTGATGGGGTGGTCAAACTGAGAAACAACCACATCATAAAATGTTCACTAAGCAGTGTTCTTAGTTTATGTTTATAAATTTGTTAGACTTCTTATGACAGTATATGCCATACTTTTCACAGTTGTCTTCATACAGACTGGAAAATTCTATAGTAACAAAACTATGAAACTGTGTGTGTGTGTGTGTGTGTAGGCAGTCCACAGGGTGTCGTAGAAGCGAGTCCAGATGTGATCGGGTTGCTGTCTCATGCCACCCAGGAGCGACTGCGAGAATTACTGGAGAAGATCTCTGCTGTAGCACAACATCGTAGTACCTCTTTTAAGGTACACGCAGACAT
Organism: Acestrorhynchus altus; assembly: GCA_034509495.1. Taxonomy (NCBI): domain Eukaryota; kingdom Metazoa; phylum Chordata; class Actinopteri; order Characiformes; family Acestrorhynchidae; genus Acestrorhynchus; species Acestrorhynchus altus. Next base: position 44,773,173 of record CM067503.1, on the reverse strand, counting down.
GCACAAGACACAATGCTGCCTCTGACAGTTTTAGGCAATTTCACTTCAATAAATCACCATCCTCTGTGACCTTCTCTGAAGCACCCATTTCCACATGAACCTATTAGTCTGCTCTCACTGGTGTTAACTGCCTAGTAAACATGGTCAATTAATGCAGTCCTCTCTGCATGTTGGCTGCGTTTAGGACGACTGCAGGCACATTCAGATCACCGACACCCGCTCCCAGCTGAAGTTTCTGGAGCAGCTGGAGAAAGTGGAAAAGAGGAGGAGAGAGGAGGAGGAGAGGGAGACACTTCTTTGCATTGCTAAGGTGACGTGTGTGTGTGTGTGTGTGTGTGTGTGTGTGTGTGTGTGTGTGTGTGTGAAGCAAACAAGCCTGTCATCCTTTGTGTCTTATTTCTTTTTGTCTTTAGACTCGCTCTAGCAGTGAAGACCCTGAGCAGCTTAGGCTCAAACAGAGAGCGAAAGAGGTTGGTTAGGTCTCTCTCTCAAGTTTGTCACATCACATTTCACAGGTGTAAGGGTGAGTGAAAAACTTGTGCAAAAACTGGTGCAAGTCCCGCACAGTAGAAAAACATATGCATGAAAAACACAGGAGATGCAGGAAAAAAGATCAAGAATATACCTTTATGTAATATAAATAGAGTATATTACACATTAAGACTGGGAGCAGCCGTGGCCTGGTGGTTAGGGAACCAGCCTTGTGACTGGAAGGTCGCAGCAGCAGGGCATTATTATAATTATTAGGGCATTATTATTGCATTGTATAATGTGCATGAACTGTGTATGTAAAACTATAAAAAGATTGTTTGCATCATATTTATGTGCACTGAGAATTAAATGCACCTGTAGTGTGAGAAGGTAGTGGGAGATGGTCTGATGGTGGGTGCAGTGGGAGGGTAGTGTAACTGAGCAGCTAGTTACTGCTCCAGTACTTAGTAAAGGGCCGGTGCAGAAAGAGTTTATGTGGTGTGATTACCTGCAGGTGGCCCGTTAGGAAGTTTAGGATCCAGCTGCACAGAGAGTTGTTCAAACCGAGGTCCCAGAGCTTCATGTCGAGCCTCAGGGGAAGGATGGTGTTGAATGCTGAACTGTCGTCCACAAACCGCTTTCTTATATATGTATGTGTGTGTGTGTGTGTGTGTATGTGTGTAGGTGTAAACCGTTAGTGTGTATTTCTTTTCTACCTGTGTTTGAGATGTTGAGTTCCCCAAGGACAGTTCTAACATGTCTAACCATATGTGCACCACAAACCCCAGAGACTAGTTTGTCTTGATTGGGGGCTAATTTTAATTGAGTTTAATTGGAGCAGAAATTGAAGCCTGAGGCAGTACAGCGAGCAGAATGAAATGAAAGGCCTCTAGACCTGCGTGCATGTGTGTGTGCGTGCATGTGCATATGCGTGTGTCTGCCTTGTGGAGGACCGAATGGAACGTTGTAATGTTTCAATGATTCTTACTCGTGTTAATTAGGTTCCATTCCAGATAGCAACCATGCTTGTTTTCTGCAGCAGCGTTATAATGACACGGTGTAGATCTCCGGGTACATTTTGGACATTGAAAGTCCTCTGTAGGACTCGCAGCTGTTTTTGTACACATTTCCCCCAAATGAGCAAAGCAAACTTAACAGGGAAAGTGGACTGCTCAGTTTCTTGCCCAACTCTGTCATGGTGTGGTGACTGCATGAAGAAAAGGTCTTCTCCATGTCCTACTATCACAAGGACCGGATGTGGAGACAGTATGTGGATGCTTGTAAGTTTCTTCCCTGTAGATTTGGCAGTGATTTTTAGATTGTGCTCAAGTGTAACTCATATAAAAAAAAATCTTTTTATGATGCAGATCCATTACAGCTCTAATCCCTCATGTTTCCTGCTTCCACTTCTGTCAGCAGCCAGATCATCAATAAACAGCAGTGACCTAGTTCTGTGGCAGCTATATATACACTCATGCCAAAACAGTTCCTCCACCATGTTTCACACATGTTTGGTATTACGAATGCTTATTTTCCTTCCTTCCATGTTAGACCGAGCGATCTTGTTCCAGAACTGGACATGCTTTACTAGATTATATTGAGTTTTTATCTTATATTTCTGTTCTTGATTGTAGCCAGAGTTTTGAAAATATGCACATGATTCTGTTAATTTGAACAGTCCTAAAGTGTCTCCGCTCTCTGATGTCTGAGGACCTTCTTCACTTCACTACTTCACTTCTACTGTTGCATCCTGGCACCAATGAAAAGCTACCAAATACACATCACTTGTAATTGTACTTGTACTTTTATATATTAATTACAAGCCACACCCGGTCAGGAAACTGCTGATCAGCCATATCATGACAAAATTGACTAGTAGTCCATTCCAGTAGTCTGATTGGAGGATGTACCAAAATTAGTCTGGTTGAATTATGTATAAAAGTCACATGTACCAAAATCGTAAAGAAGAGAACTGGGCAATAAAGGAATGCTTATGATCCAGATCACGTGGTGTGTGAAACATGGTGTAGGTAGTGGCAGGGTTTGGATGTATGGCCACCAGTAGCATTGGCTCTCTTTGTTTTGGTTTATTGACGATGTGGTTAGCAGGATGAATTCATCCTGTAATTCATCCCCTATAACATAGAATGCTCCTGACACTAGGAGGCTAACGGACATCTGTTTTGGCCAGCACGGGGTCTAATGTAGGGAGAGAGCGCCACCTACCTACCCAGAGAGAACTGGGTTCATATCTTGAACCTGCAATCCTCGATCATAGTGCTAGTGTGCATTAGACCGCTGAGCCACTTGGAGTCTTGAAGTATTTTTTATTTGTCCACATCAGTGGACAGTGCTTCACTGTGCAGTGACCTGATGTGTTACATTTATGCAACTGTTGGTGTGTTTTTGTTTTTGTGATTCTTTTGGTGCAGGTCAAAAATTGGACCATCATGGTCCCAATTAAGTAGAGTAGTTGTTTGGTTTAGGCCTGGAAGAACATTGGTGATGCCTATAGATGTGAGGGGTTTTTCTCAGCTGATTTTAGAAGAACGGCTCGTAGGGATGTGATTTCTGTACACTTTATTCTGTATAGGTTGAATTTGTGTGTGGCCTAAATTCTGTTCTCCATGTCAATGTTCTTATGGGCTTGACGTTTAACCTGCTGGATTCTGTTCAAAAGCAGTTGTTTTCTTATTGCTTCTCTAACATTTCTCTATCTGTCTCTTCTGCTTAGCTGCAGCAGCTGGAGCTGGCTCAGATGCAGCACAGGGAAGCTAACTTGGCAGCACTAGCAGCCCTGGGGCCTCGTAAGAGAAAACCTCTGGAGGCTTCTGGCCCTGGGGCCAACCAGGTACTGACATGTTTACACAACTTTGGCGGTGTGTGTGTGTTGGAGGGAGGAAGTAGAGAATAAATTTAGTTTATCAAATATGTTTGTATCTTTCACTGCATCTAAAAAGCAAAATAAATCAATAAGATTGTTGATTTCTGCAGTTTTGCAGTACTGGCACGCTTGTGTCACGTAAAATGAAATAAAATCAAGTTGTTGTGTAAGTTCAGCCAGTTTTTCCATATTTAAATTCTTACTCATAACTAATTAGACCTTAAACTGACTTTCATCATCAGTTGATGGTAAGTCCAGAGCACAGTACAATGTTAGGATGTGAAGAAATCCACGCGTTGTGGGTATTTCCATGCCGTATTCTAGGCTTCATAACTTCAAATCAGACTAACGTACAGACAGAACTTGATTCACATTCTATAACAAACGACAACCATAAGCTTGGTTTATTATTGAATTATCAGCGTGTAGTCCAGCTCAGAAAGCTAAAATCCACTCGTTCAAGCTAAATTAAATCCCAGTTTAAATGCCAAAGGAGCTTCCAGTGCATGTTTACTGCTCTGCCTATGTGTACATGCTCTGCCTGTCAAGTATTTTGAAGATCTTATTTCTATAAATATTCTTGTCAATCTAATCATTGCAAATAACTCAAATTATTGCATTTTCAGCTCACACTGGCCTGTTGTTTAATCACAATTATGAAAAAAAAAACCCACAATTTTAGGCACGAAGTTGGTCAAATTCATACAAATATCTAAGTTCTGTTAATGTTTACATGTTAAATGAAAATAACAAATATCTGGCTGCTATAAATATCTTTTTGGTGAATAATATAATAATCAAACTATGAAAACATCCCCCAAAATTGACCAAGAGTTCAGTGGTTAAGGGGAACTGTGGAAGTCAAGGCAAGATTTGGAAGACCACAAAAACTAGAATTAAAGCAAATGTGACCATTAAGAAACTGAAACTGCTTGGTTGCTACAGCAGATGCTTTTCCAAAACCTGGGTGATGATCCACCATAATGGATCCCATAGTTGTGAACCCAGTTATAAATGTGGATTCTGCTTTGGAGTATGCTTTGAAGATGGATGAACAATATGTTCTACAAGGATAAATGGGTGAAAATCTTAAAATGAGCATTTTCAAGCTGTAGTATCTTCCAAAAAGAGTTTGACAAACATGTTCTGCTTTAGTCGCTGGTCCAAATGCCAGGTGCACGATGGGGTGTCTTCCAGGGTGTCTTAACCTTCACAAACGAACACATGTATGGTGGATCTGTTTTCCACCTAATATTGATATGATTAAATTTCTCCGAAAAAGAGAATCGTAATGAAGCAATGACTTGACAAAAGGGTTGTGTATTTAGTTCAGTTTAACTCGCTGTTAATTTGTGGTTTGTTTAATTCTGCTTCCTTCAGGCAAAGGGGCATGACGATAAATGAAGGAGAGTGTGTGCACGCGTGTGTGTTTGCATTGCAGATAATACCCATAAGCCTTTGAACAAGATTACCCAAATGGCCTTGAATCTTCTGTGCCAGGGGAGTTTTTACTTTATCTTTAGTGGAATATGCATCTCTCAGTAGAGCCACCAGCGTAGCCCAACAGCAAGCTGAGAAGAGAGCGTTTCTTTAATGCAGTCTAGCTGGTACTGGTTTGATCAGTCTTGGATCCAGCAGGATTCAGTCTCTCTCACTCTGTCTCTCTTTCAGGTGATGAGTTTATATGCACACAGAGCTGGTCAGAGGGCTCCAGTACGTGTGACATCCAGAGATTTGATCTTCTGCATGGAACAGGACCCTACACTTAGACGCTCTCGTATTCTGTATAATGCTTATCTACGGTAGACACACGCACTTTCTGTTGCACACGTTTTATGTTAATTGCCTTTCTCAACTGTTTGCTTTGTTAAATGGATTTTCTTTTGATCTACAAATATTATTTTCCTGTTAAACCCATTGCTTTACAAAATGATTTGAAAGACCAGCAAAAGGACGTCATTAAAACTCTGCAGCAGCAAACGTGCATGGTTCCTATCTGGGATGGACCCTGGTTGGTGTGCAAAACTGTACTGTACACAACCTTTAATGTTTATTTCATGATTTGTCCACCTTCCTGGTTATACAACCATGTGAATATCATTTTAATGAGGTCATTTAATGGCATTATTTATGATTCCATTTCTTAAATAGATGAGGACCCAGGACTTGGGGGTTTAGAATAAACCCCAGGGCCTTGCATCCCCTCGGGGACCAAGTCTGACCGTTCAGAACAAGAACAGGGAACACCTCAGGGAGTTGGCCCAACCAATCGGAGTAGGCCTCTGCTGCAGGCAAAAGGGCTGACCAATCAGGGCATGATATGGCCTGAGGGGCCAAGAATAACCAATCAGATTAGGATGTTGCTACAAGGACCGGAGCTGACCGATAGCTGCATCCAGCCACAGGGTCCAGAGGGGGGCAATCAGGCCAACATCACCTGAGGGAGTTAAGCGTCCACCGTCATCAAGATTAAACCACATGAGGGACAAAAATCATGCAAGAGACCACGGCCATTCAGAGTGGTCTGAAACGGTCACTGACCAATATTTAATGAGCTTACAAAGGAAAGTCCATCTGTTTGTGGATAAATGTTTTTCAGTGATTCATTTGAATGAAAATTCAATTCCAAATCCTGTATGTCCATATGTTTGTGGACACCCCTTTAAATTAATGCATTCTCCTACACCATTAAGTTCAAGATCCCTGAGGAACTTTTGGGGGTTCTTTAATATGAAGCTTTGGAGGAACCAGTTGTTGTGCTTCAAGGAACCTTCATCCTTTTATTGATTCTTCCAAAATTTTGTACTTTTAAGTTGCACTCATTGCAGACACAGATGTGCAAATGCACAGTTTGTGTCATCCATGTGGATTAGTATTGCCAATAACCTAGGATTACAGAATACAATTTTGGCACCATGTCTAATGGCAGGTGTGGACTAGAGGGTTGTACATCCTCCAGCATTGAGTTGTTGAGCAGTGGAACTGTGTTGCCTGAAAAGATAGCTACATCCAGTAGTTTTGGGGTGTGCTGAGCATAAGTTGGGGTAGAGACTTCTTGAACTCACACTTTTGTCACTGCATGCAATCAAATTAACACAGCAATCAATGACCCATGTAGATACCCTTGGTTTCAGAAGAAACAATTAATGAGCAGGTGTCCAAATACATTTGTCTGTATAGTGTATATTCAGGTTCTCTGCATTAAAGGATAGCAAAACTGCATTTGTTTGCATGGCCTTTCGCTGCAGTGGCTTAAATTTTCAGTGAGCTTCCCTGAGGCAAAGGATTCTGAAATATTCTATTAGCTCTGAATAAGCAGAAATGAGCTGCTGGAAGCACCTACGGTAAATGCCTACAGCACCTCCAGTCCCAGCTGCACCTACAGTGTATAAATGTGTCTTGGGTAAAATGACACAGCTGAGCTAGATCTTCATGCAGGAATCCACTCCTGCTTTAACTATGTACATTCTTTCTCTAATGATCCCTTAATCTGATTTAATGTGCTGAGACTAGATCTGTCCCCTCATTGTCCAGTGGTGTACAAACTCTCGAAAGACGTTTGGCCTGGTGTGAACCAATAGACCTTCTTGCTTAAAATGACCATTGATTTCTCTTTCCTCAGCCAATATACGACTTAAGAGACCACGACTTCATCATATAAACAGCTCAGGGGAAGCAATACTCTTAAAAATGAAGTGCTACAAATAGCTGAGTGATGCTGTAGAATAACCATAATTTGTACCATTTAGAGCAGAGGTGTCAAACCGGGTCAGAAACAGGTCGGGGTGTCTGCAGGAGCAATCAGCCAGTCATCAAACAACCGATCACATGAGCTTTGTTCGGTTGGAATAAAGACCTGCAGTCACCTCGGACTGTTTTTGACACCCCTGATTTAGTACAACCTTAGGAATATACATACATCAGCCATAACATTAATACCACCTCCTGGTGTCTACATTGTTCTGTTAGTTTTATGTACCACACAGAAGCACTTTGTAGTCCTATAATTACAGACTAGTGCATCGGTTTATCTGCACACTGTATTACTGTATCCCTACAGGACCACCATAGTGCAGGTATTGTTTGGGTGGTGGGTCAATTTCAGCACTGCGGTGACACTGACTTGGTGTGTGTTGTATTGGTATGAGTGGATCAGACACAGCAGTGTAGGATCAAGGAGGTGGTATTGTTTTTACAATTGTTTTGTATATAATCTACTAAGCATACAGTTTTCATTCAGTCTCTTCTTGAAGGTATGGACATTACTTTGTGATACAGAATTTATAAGCCTATAAGCCCAGCTTGGAAATCCAGTTAATCTAGATATTAAATCATTTACAGTATTTGACACTAGTAAAATAAAAAAAAGGACGTAACTCCGCCCCCTTCCCATAAATTCAAAAAAATGTTCTATTCCAGCAGAGGAATCCTCTCCAGTGCTTCATGTTGACTACTGCATAAACACCCAATAAAAATTTGACTCAATGAGGGGATGTCAAAATTGTTTTGGACTGGAACGCTTAAATTAATTAATTATTGATTGTATCTTCAGCCTGGCTCGAGAGTTTCTTGTCGGCAGTGTGTTTCAGTTCCCTATGCAGATCAAAGGCACAGAGAATGAGCACGCTCTAGGTTTCCGGCCCACTGACGAGACGTCAAATGGAGGAAGACAAAGCCAATTTATCTCATATTAATATTCATCAGTGGGATCATAAATTCATAGTCACAAACTTTTAAAACTGGCGGTGATTTACTCTCTATTGGCACACAGTCTTATTCATGACAAAGCAAAGCATTTGGAGCCATTGGGAAGCATTTGGGGAAAATAATGCTTCCCAAATTATAACCCAAAACCAAGTTTTATCTGGAGAAGAGATTTGATCCAGTCAGAAGAATACAAACAACAATACTTTATTTTCATATTAGTTTGAGCACGTCCTCACACAATCATCAACTGCAGGGCACATAGCTGTGTAATGAGTGCACTTAACCAGAAATGGTAAAAAGAAAGAAAAATGCTTTCTTTCTGACTGCATTATCTGATTTGTCCTCCAAAACATCATTTACATACACAAACATTTCAGGAAGGACGTTTAAAAAAGGCCATGTCAAAAAACATCAGCGATAATCGTTGTGTTTACTAAAGGGGGTTTTTGGATTCATTATGCCCACAGTGAGGTTCTTACGAAATGGAGATCTGCTCTTCACTAACAGGAGGGGAATGGAGGCCTGGGCATGAGCAAAGTGCTTCTGCCCATACAAACAAACAACAGATTAACGGACTAAGTGTGTCTAATTTATTAGGACTTCTTCTGCTTCTTCTTCTCTGCTTCTTCTTCCTTCTCCTTTTCAATTTCAGCAACCAGTGTCTCAATCTCCTTGGATTCTAGGATCTGGAAGAGAAGAGATGATATTTGTCTCTTTTATCAAGAGTAGTTGAGATGGAGTGTTCTTAAAACAAATAGAAATTCCATGAGTACAATAAATCTGGAGGTGACACCCATCTGAATTTCAGCATAAATTTAAACTTTTAGATGGTTTTCACAAGTCCTAAATGCAGGAGAGAACTAATTCAAACAAATGAGACTAAAATATTAGACCTGAATATAATCCAATAATTACATCTCTGACTGGCAAAAAGTATGGGATCTAGGATCTGCAGACATTTCCATTTCCACAGTACATTACTTAAAATAGTGTTCAACCATGTTTGTATATTTCTTTGCTGAACGAGTTTCGGTCTGATAAAAGCTGTTTTCTATTGGCCCAATCCAAGTCCTGAACTCAATCCAACAGAAATGTTGTGGAAGGACCTGAAGCAAGCTGTTAATTGGAAACCCACCAACAAAGCTGAATGTGTTTTGAATGGACTATAATTCCTCCAAGCAGAAATAATGAAAAATTACCAGAAATATTTAATTGCAATTATTGCTGCACAAGGAGGTCAATAAATAAGTGACCACATGTAATATTTTTGTCTCAATTGTTTGATTTGGTTTTTCTTATCTATTTTAGGATCCACGTTTTAGGTCAAATTTATGTATTAATATACAAAAGATATACACCAGAGATACCAGGTGTACATAACAGCGAGGGAAACAATTATATACAGCCTTAAATCTAAAATTTAACATTTTAATGCACATTTCCAAGTATTCATATGACAATTTCAAACTGTTGAGACTGGAACTGTGTATTACCTACATATTCAACCAGATCTTTGATCAAAATATCTGATTGTAGCAAAATAATGAGGGAATAAATGTTGCCATTATAAACTCAATAACAGAAAGCCTGTATTACCTTGAGGGGCTGGTTTCTCCTGATCACAGCCAGCTCTATGTTCTTACCACCTGACTGGACAACCTGAGTAGGATAATTTAAACAGTGTTAAAGAAAATGGGTGCATTTGATCCAGTCTTAAGTCATACGTGGTGACTGTGTATAGACTGATATATATACCTCCAACAGGGCTTTAATAGCCAGCTTGATGGCATCATTGTCACTGGCAATGGCTTCGTCCGTGTAGTTCTTCTCCAGAAACTCCCTCACAGTCTTAGCACTGCGGCCAATTGCATTTGCCTAGTAACAAATGTGTGAAGAATGACAAGTTAGTTAATAACCCTAACTCCAGAAGTCAGTCTCTCATTCTATATGAGGGACCCAGGGTTACCCTTGGTACCATTACTGTTTCATAGATATGCAATATTATGTGGGTTATTGTGGATATAATCACTCATTACCTACCTGATAGATGAGTGAAATTGAAAAGTATGATCAATTGACCAGCACTGCAACATGCATCACACTGTCAAACAATCTATGTTAGGAGTGACACATTCTTTCTAACAACGTACCAATATCAGTAAATCAGCTCTTTCTTACCTTCCACGCATGGTATGTTCCTGAAGGGTCTGTCTGATACAGCCGGGGAGTCCCATCATAGTCAAAACCCACAATCAAGGCAGAGATGCCAAAGGGACGACGTCCATTGCTCTGTGTATAACGCTAAAAAAAGACCAAAAAGAACAGAATATTATTATAAACATTGCAAAAAATAACAGGAAGGCTTGGCGAGCTCAAAGACCACTGAATTAAAACTGATTATGTCTGCTGTATAATTTAATGTACAGCAGGCCAGGTTTTGTAAGGACTGGTACCTGTTTCAGTGTTGCAATGTAACGGGTGATGTACTCTACAGTAACTGGGTCCTCCACGGTAAGTCTGTGGCTCTGGCACTCCACCCTAGCTCTGTTGATGACGATCCTTGCATCGGCTGTGAGACCTGTGAGAAACACCATACACACACCAGTTTTTACAGACAGAACCTGTAAGCTAAATCTGTTAGAACAGTAAATCTGTTCAGAACAGAACAACACAATGTTATGTATTGGTTTACTCTTCAGAGCACAATCTAGCAAGAGTGTCAGGTCCCCCATTATCGTCCGGTCCAAATATCGGCCACTTCGGGGTCCCTTAGCCAATTGACTGGAGGAAATTAGTCCAAAAAATTATTTTCAAGTGGCCAAAATTAAGGAACTTTTTGTACCGGCTGATGACGGGTGCCCTCACACAAACACAGAACAAGCGTCATGTGTCAAATTGCACAGATTGACTCCAAGCCTAAACAAGACAGAATAAGTGTGTGACCCATACAGAAGCCCTGCTGGCAAATTGAGAAATTAAAGGTTTACCTGCAAAGGCCATACAAACATGCTCATCAAGGGCACATATCTTCCTAACCGTTCTCTCTTCTTGCAGTTTTGCCACAGACTTCTTCTCTACACCCAGGACAACGATGTCTTTGCCCCGGATTCCAACCTTGAGGAAAATAAGACGAAAAGAAACTTCAGGATCATGAAGGCATCAGTAGCTCTGGGCGGAGGGTCTACTGCCGACCCATCGACCTTACTTCAAACACAAATTGCAGCACTAATTAGGTAACACACAGCCCCTCAAGTATCAAGGTAGAAAAATAATACTTACAGACTTCAATATAATCAAATGGGAACATTTTATATCCGTGCTGCATTATTCATTACTTACACACTTAAAAATTAGGGTTCTTCAAGGGTTCTTCAGTAAAGAAAATGCTTCTATAAAGAATCTTGAACTCTTATCTTAAAGGATATTAGAGAAGGTTCTATATAGAACTCCACCAAAAAGGGTTCTACTACTGTTACAAGCTACGTTGTAACAATAGTACACACTTAAAAATGAGGGTTCTTTAGTAAAGAAAACATGAACACACAAAGAACTCTGCATAAATAATCTTTGTTTGGTGAAAGGGTTCTTCAGATTAATAGAGAATGCACTGCAGAGGGTTCTGTATAGAACCTTTTAACAAGGGGGCTATATGGTTCAGCTATTATAAAAAGTGTTCAGCTATTATTACAAATTTAACCACATTAGAACCCTCTCTAACAGGAAGCAAAAAACTCTAATCACGCAAAGGGTCCTTTGAGTGTTCTTGGTTATATATGGAACCATTTTCTTTACTGATAAAAAACAAACAAACACTAAGTTGGGGGAATGATCCAATAAATCTTGGTAGTCCTTTCTATCGCTAGCTCAGTGTTTCTCAACCCTGGTCCTGGAGGCACCCCTGCCCTGCACATTTTAACTAACATACCCCATGCATCTCTGAAGGGCTTGTTAATGAGCTGATAGGGTAAATCAGATGTGGTGGGAGCAGGGCTCTATACTCTTAAGATATGCAGGGTAGGGGTGCCTCTAGAACCAGGATTGAGAAACACTGCTCTGATCTAACTACACTTCAAGCATTCTGTAACACATCACCAGAAAATGAAGCCGTAAGAGTCCAGATTTACTTTTGAATTTTGAGCAAAATAACAATCTGATTTATTATCTGAGCAGCTCATGTGTTTTTTTTTTCTTATTGTGACAAAGGTCACACGACTTTGTTAAGGTCAACAAAATCACAAAGTAACATTTGTCACAAGATTCAACCTGTGTTTCATCATTTAGATCCAGAAATGAGGTCAGAACTGGTTGAATAACATTTAATTAAAAGCATGAAGGTTAAATGGGCTCAAAAATGAGCTGCTTTGTCTCAAGGACTGATCAAACACACCATCAGTCTGTCAATGAGGTCCACACTTTCACACACTGTCCTGCATCACATGCAGGATGTCCAGCATGGGTCACTTAGGGGTTTGCTGGCGTAAACTGAGGGTCGGTGACATGTCCCTGTGGCTTCTTATGGATTAAGCTAGATTTCAGACTAAAGGTACTTAAATCACTAAAAGGCAGAAGCAAAAAGCTGAAAGACAAAATCTAAAGTATATGCAGAGATCGCCCCCCACAGGTAAGTGTCTTTATCACAACCAATTTCGCTCTGAGTCGTTTAATAACACTGGAGGTGGAGAATCCAGGTCCAGAAACAAGGCTCCGCTCCGGGATTACGTTTCGACCGCCGGGGCGGCGCTACTGCGGCTGCGCAGTACACATCCGCGTAGGCAGTCAGAAAGAAATCCCGGAGCGGAACACGGATTCTGGATCGGACCCATTTCAACTAAACACAGCTTTTCTCTAAACACCAGTGTACGACACTGTAGACTTGCTGTTGAGCTCATCGAACTCCAGGCAATTTAACAGGATCCCGATTTACGAACACAAACACGGTTTACTACGGATTCCCCCGATTTAATTGAGCACCGGGAACAACATGCAAGTCACGCCAAGCGGACCTCTCATTTAAGCTAAGCTAACGGCTAACCCAGTGCTGGATACGGGTTTAAACGGCCTCAATCAACCAGTCCGAGACATTTTAAACGTTTAAAAACACCAACATTGCGCACGAATTGATACCACGGCTACCCGGCGACTGTAAACGCTCCTACACCAGTTATGAATTAAAGAACACACTCACCGCCGTCGAGCCCTTCTTCACCGCCTCTTGCGCATACTCCACCTGAAACAGATGGCCGTCCGGAGAAAACACGGTTATAGCTCGGTCATATCTGGCCGCCATCGCTCTAAGACTGGATTTGAGCCGTTAATCCAAACGTAGAAACCAACTTTCAGCACTACAGCTCTACCAGACCGAACAGCTCAACGCGCATGCGCAATGCCAACAGCGGCATTCCGGGACTTGTAGTGTTCGTTCCTTGTGAACTACAAAAGTCCCGCGATTCAAGCCCGGATCGTCAAATAATTGTCAAAAATTCAAATTCTTTAAATTGAGCGTTTTTTTGACCTTCTGAACAATATTGCAATTAAGAAATAAATTAAAAAAACACTGCGTATATGTGACTTTTATTTTGTTTTACTGTTGTTACATCAACTGCATCACTGCTTTTTAAAAAATAAAATATCAAACATTAAATTGTCTGAGGTGCCATAGATATCTGCATGCTTTCTTTCTTGCGTTTAGGTTTTACTATTTCTGTAATTAATTATTAATTTAATGTTGTAAATTATCCTGTATATTATTTAATAATTAGTTGCTTTAAAGGGTTGTGGCCTTGTTGTTACCTGAAATATCCTCTATATTCTGTATAAAATATATATTCTATATTATTATCATCATCATCAGTTTATCAGAGAGAAACAGGGTGTTTTTAACATGCCATTTTATACAGACTGTTTTGTATGCCTTTGGTATTATGACTTTACATTTTGAAAATCAAAATGAATAATTTGACTTTTGCATAAAGTGTGTGTGTGTGTGTGTGTGTGTGTGAAGTACCATTCTTACAGGTTAAATGATGTACATACATATGACAGCACACAGAAGATCACTGAGGTCATTGAGGTAATTTTACTTGCTGTTTGTACAATATGTTATAAAATAGCTAATACTTTTTAGTGCACATTTGTTTATAATACAGTGTGTAACTAAAACCTTTGTATTAAATTAGAAAGAAAATGGATAAAGAAGCATTTCCACTAGTGGCCTCAGACTTATGGACCCCAAAGCATAGAAAATATATTGTCATGTCCAAAGTTTTGATCTTCAGCAAAATTATAATATAAAAACATGTACTTAAAAAAACACACACAGGCACAAATCACTGCTGAATTGAAACTGCTACCAAAAACTAAGATTAAATCTCATGCAAACACTACACTTGTTTGTAACGCTGAAACAGTCTAGGGAAACATATTTCCTTCCAAACTGGCAGCTCAGGGCTTGGTGAAAGTGTCCTGCTGGAGCATCTTAAGCAGCTGTTTGGTGTGTTCAGTCTGCTGCTGCACTCTCGTCAGCTCCTGTTCCAGGTCCAACCCCCACGCCATTCCTTTCAGCCCTCCACCTGCACAGACACAATCTTATCACTCAACTGCCTAACTGACATTCAAAGAGCTGCAGCTGGGCTTGGAGGTACTTTTGCTCACACTGCTCGTTTGACTAAGAATGATAAAGAATTTTTGTACTCATAGGATCAAACATTTAAAAAACTGCATTGGCATTTAGAAATGTGAACTCACCTTTTTTGAGATTACACAGACTGGCGATTGCAAGCTGCTGAAATCTCACTTCTTGATTGCGAAGGAATTTCATCAAGTATCCCACAATGGCTCTGTGGTGAGGTTTTAGCAGTTTATCTAAATAAAATCATACAACATCCCAAACCCAGGCAGTGTGGGTTAATCAGCAAATTTACAACAAAGCAATCATTAAAGATATATAGTATCCCAATGTTTACCATTCATGTCTAATTTGCTGATCACAGATCCAGAAGTGAAAGACACGTCGGAGTTTTTGCTTTCACTGGAGATGCTCACAAGTCTGCCAATATGAGAAGCAGTCATTCTCTTGACAAGGCAAGACCTGAGGGAGTCTGAGAATAATGAGGCAAACAATTGGTTAATAAACAAATATGCACTTCAGGTGTGTCTGACAAACTAAAAATACTGCGGTTAAGATTAAGAATATTGCTTTTAGAAGACAGAATCACTGGATCAAATATACTCAAGTTATTTTAAGCACACAAACTTTTAAATATTTCAGTATTACTTAGTAAAGAACCTTTGCCCCATGGTGAGATAGTATTCTTACCATAACAGGCCAGTGAATAAAGGCAAAGAAGTACACTTAAAACAGTGTCACCCTCATTCCAATAAAACTCAAGAGCCAGAAGAAGCCCAGCCAAGCACTCTGCCTCAACTGTCACCTAAATAACAATAAACGAATAAAAGGATTAGTTCCATTCCGTAGAACATCTTTATGTAGAATAGAAAGAGAACAAGACACACACACATTTTCAATATTTTATACACTCGCTAACAAACAAATGCAATGTCAGGTTACTGCAAACTTTGCAGGCAGTTCGGTCTCAGTTAGATATGTACATAATTTACAGCTGTGGTTGGATTAGACACTTGGTCTTGGCATAAGAGCGCTTCCTCCACTGCCCAATACACAGAGGCTACTTTTGGGTAGTGTACCTCTTGATGAGAGATGCTAAAAGTACACATGAAAAACTAAACAATTTACATGAGGGGTTAAAATTTCTTTTGTGTAAAGGAAACTCAATGCAAACGAGTAAATGAAAAGACTGATATTGGAAACACAGTTCATTTCATACCATTATTTATTTTATTTTTTTGTGAAGTATGTGTATTGCTTGTTTTCTGAAAATGTTTTATGTTTTTACATATATTATAATAACGTATTCACATTTACTTTTATGGCATGTTGCTGTCACTGATCCAAAGCAGCTTATATGTGAATCAGGTTACACAGGTAGGAGAATGTTAGGAGAGTCTTGCCCAAAAACTCTTACTGGTGCAGTGGTTTGTTTGGCCAGCTGGGGAAGCAAATCCAGCCCACTATGGGGAGGACAATGTTGTTAACCATGATACTACACCAACTGCAGTTCATGCAGAAAAGGGTTAATAACTCTGTAAATGTGACTTCACAGTACATTTTCAAAAATATCATATGTTTGCAAGACTGTGTAAGAACATGCCTGATGACTCTCCAAGATGTCCCAGAGGTGTGTAAGAGTGATGGTGCAGTGAGTTACTACAGTAGAATTAGACAGGTGTGTGAGAAGCAGGTCTCCCACCACAGACATCACACCCTGATTTACCAGAGATTCCTGAAATGCAGACGGCCATTAGCAATTACACACAGTATCCTTTAAAATATGGAATAAACACAGTTTAACCCCTTCAACCACCGACGATGATATGACTAATACTAAAATAATAACTGAAAGACTAAATTAAAGCACAGATACATGCATCGTAAATTGGAACCTTGGGGGAAGGGAATATAAAATACACACCCCATAGCACTGGAGTACAGTTGAATCAAAAGTACTCTTACTCTCTTTGGTGGGTGGGCAGAGAGCTGAGAGAGCAGCATTAGACCAGCTTCCGGGGACATGAGCTCTGGGGCTCTTAGCAAGGTCAACAGCGGACACACCCAGTCCAGCCCTAACAGCTGCTTCTGTGCCTCACCTGCAGTAAAGGTGCATAACAAAACCAATGCTTCAGCAATTACACTTAATCATTCAGCAGAATTTGTGGGACAAACACTATCAAAGGCCCTTTTGAAAACCAAAGTCACTAGGTAAGCAATGAATAGTAGGGCTGTGTATTGAGCAGAAACTGGTGATACAATACATACAATATCATGTGTATTGCAATATAATGTGATTTGATTTATAAAAGTGATATACAGCAAATATTTCTATCAAATTTTAGGAAAACTATCACTGTTTTTCTGCTATCAGAATAGTGGGATCTGAACAGCGGTCATTGTTTAAACACCCAAAATGTCTGCCACCAATCTTTAGATGTAAACTATGAATTAAAATCATTTGTGTTTGAGAACCGAAACAGAGATTAAAAATGTACTATAATGATATAATGATAATATCAAGATTTGGGAAGTAGCCTCAAGGACAAGTTCTGGGCTTGATCCTTGAAACCACTTGGCAAAAGGCAGTCTAATTTTCAAAAACATGATAGAGAACACATAGAATTAGTCACATAACTAATCACACCATCAAACTTAAACATGATCATTTTTACAAAATCTGAATGTTTACAAAAAAAAATATTCTGGCATGGTGATTTGGCCTCAATTACCTAAAAATGTTACACACATTACCATTTAAAGTGAGGCTCCTGAGGCATTGGCTGGCCTGGGTGGAATTCTGTCAGAACATAGAAAACATCATGACCTACTACTTACAGATATACAAAACATGGAAAAGAGAGAGAATGAAAACTCTGAACTCTAGCCTGCCACCATGTCAGTTTGTCACGATACAAGAAACATTAACATTAGCATTTAACGTAAACCCAAGCAATTCCTCGCTGAGATTAAGGCTAGTAATGCAGTTTTACTAAGCTCTGCTTTAGGTGGTGTATGCAGCAATTGGAGCCTAAAATGCATCAATCCAGGGAAGGACACAGAACGTGTAGGGCAACACTTCCACATATTAAATAAATAAATGAACAGCCAGTCTTATGTACTTGTGCAAGTGTGATATTTAGTGTCTAGAATCAATATATCAATAATAATAATAATAATAATAATAACAATAATAATAATAACAATAACAATAATAATAATAGAATAGAATAGAATAGAATAGAATAGAAAGAATAGAACTTTATTGATCCCTTTGGAGGGTTCCTTCAGGGAAATGAAGGTTCCAGGCATCAGTACAGTACAGAAAGCAGAAAGATAGGCAGAAAAAAAATAAAATAAATAATAATAATAATAATAATAATAATAATAATAATAAAGTTGTTTGTTGTAAAATGCATTTTTTAATTATGTATTTATAAATTATTCCTCTTTAATAATGCTAAACAATAATGGGTTGAATACTCAATAGCTGCAGCCATACTTACTACCTTACTACATAATGATTCCACACTGACCAGTTCTCCTACCTTGAGAACAGATGACCCCATTAGTAAGACCAATATTTCAGCAGGAAAACGACACCAATTTGGAGCATTCTGGGTGCTGCTCTGGAGCTGTGGCACATACATCAAAGCAGAGCAGCTGTAGAACTGAAAACAGAGCATGAGCTACATGTTGAATTTTGATTCACGTTAGACCTTAAGAATATGTCCAAACATTTTCAAAAAAGTACCAAGACACCTGTTTTAAAAAGTCACCCATGAAATCCTCACAGTAGTTTGGAGGTAGATGTTACTGTTGGCAGGGGGTGGACAAAACTCAATAAGTGTCCTCTCAATTTTGACAAGCACATGTTGGAAAACAGTTCACAAACATTTGGGGCATATAGGGTATGCATACGTCTAACGAGCTTTTTAGAACTATGGACCTGGAAAAACGGTATGATGGTAGTACCTGTACTTCAGAATCAGTTGACTGTAACAGAAGAGCTAGCACAGGTATAACCTCCACACACAGCACATCTATCGCATAACTGGAAAATGTCAGCACAGTCAAGTGTCTCTGTGTATGTCTGCAGTGAGTGTGTACTGTGTCTGTGGTGGGTCCATTGGACCAAAAGGACAGTGGTATTGCTGTGAGAGGGTGGTGGGTCTGATGCTTGTTGTGATTGTTTATTCTGTTGTTATTTATCATTATTATAGAAAGACTGCTTTCCAGATTTTGGTAGAGGTGGATAACCATTGCCAATAGACGTCAGTTAGTCATTTTTCCAGTGAGTGAAGGTGAGGATTTCCTTTCATTTCTAGTTCATTAGAGTGGCCCGCAAATTAGCTTGACCACAAACCTTACCAGATTTGGTGAGATTAAGAAGAGCTCTGACAGCATTCTGTTGAACATTTGGATCAAAGGCCCGTGCCAGAACAAGCAGAGGCAGGACAGCATCAGAAGACACAATAGAGTCTCGGTTTGAATCTGAGTGCAGCAGATGAAATCACAGAAGCTTAGTTAGTATGTGTGTTAAATCAACATCACGCTATGTCAGAATGAAGCACAGACCAACTAATAAAATAAATAAAATACACACCCAAGAAGCTAGCAAAGCAATACATGCACTGGAGTTGCACTGAACTGTATTATCACCAGACTGCAGAAGATCAACAAGTGGCTCCAGAACTCCCATCTCAATGAAGCGTTCTTCCTTAACTGGGAAAACAAAATTGCAATGAAGTCTAAAAGGCACTATAGATTGATTGTGATGCGCTTATGATTAGGACTCACCTCCTTTACTGTCTGTGAGAAGGTTAAGTATGGACAGAGATATGGTCCTCTGAACTCCACGCCCCTCTCTCTGGACTGCAGAAGAGTACAGCTTGTTTTCAGAAACACAGTGGGATCACGATTCAGTACTGTAAAAGGAACACAGCAAGAAGTTCCAGAAAATGATTTATGTATTGTTCTGATGTGGCACTGTAGTTGAGTGCAGTTGACTGTCCACACAATAGAAACAATCAACCAAAGCCTTTGATCTTATGCAACTAAGACATTTCCATATTACTGACCTGCTGAAAAAATGCTCATTAAGCTGGTCAAGCTGGTTGAGACCTGAACATGAATATTAACATTCCATTATAGGGAGTGTTTTCATGTTAGTTTCATGGTTTAGCTGGTGTACCAGCATAGGCTAGTTAATCAGTATGACCTGAATCACCAGACTGTAGATTAAACTGACCAAGAGTTCAGCGAGTCCATCACCCAAATATTTAAGGTAAACAAACTACAAATTAAAACCATCATACTCAGGCTGGTCGACCAGCATGATCATTACTGGTTGATGAGCATGACCAATCTGGCAAAAGCTGAACAAATAATGTTGGCCAGTTTGAGTTAATAACACGGGTTCAATATTATAAACTATTTCCGAGATATTTCTGTGGTCAGGAGGTGTTCAGGGTGCTGGTTCTGACCTGGTGGTCAAATGGTTTTGCTGAGATGCAGCCTCCAACAGCACTCAGACAGTCTCTCAGCGTATCTCTGACTTTCTGCTGTCATCTCTCTTTTCATATTTTCATGAAGACTTAAGATCAGCCAGAAAGCAAAGTAACATTCTACAATAATCCCATGTAGAAGTTCTGATGGAGATGTGAGGATCAGAACCACCGATCAGAAAGCTCTTCCCAACCCGTCCAAACCCGACCTCTCTGTACGACAGCCAGTATTAGGCTAAACACCATTTCTTGACACCTGGTCCAATGGCTTTGCAGGTGTGTGTGTGTGTGTGTGTGTGTGTGTGTGTGTGTGTGTGTTTGCTCAAAGTGAGCACAGATTGGTTGGGCAGTATTAGGTGCGTAAAGCGAAAATGAGTGCGATTGGCTGGGCAGTACAGGGGTGTGTGCTGAAAGTTAGTGCTGTGATTGGCTGGTCAGTATTAGGTGTGTGTGTGTGTGTGTGTGTGTGTGTGTGTGTGTGTGTGTGTGTGCTGAAAATGAGTGCTGCATTTGCCAGTCTATCCTGGACAAAAAGAAATGCTCATTCACACAAACCCATCACATACACTGATCAACCATAGTGTCTGTGTGTTACAGTTTGCTGTGCTGGTACAGATACAGCAATACTTTTTCAACACCACAGCGTCACAGCTAGACTGAAGAGTCCACCAACCAGAAATATCCAGCCAACAGTGTCCTGTGAGCACTGGACAGCAGACTAGAGATGACCAACACATACTGTGCAGAAGAGCTGATGTGGGGAGGAAAAGAGAGAGAGAGAGGGGGGGGGGGGGGCGCCACCAGAACTATTACACACCATTAAGGCCATTACAGACCAGTGGAAAACAGGATTGCATTAGGAGTGGTGATGAGGTGGGGCAGTGGTGGGGGTTGGAGGTGGTCAGCAGAGGTAGGGAGATGATTGGGTGGTGGAGGTGGAGAGGCAGTGGTGGAGGGTGTGAGCTGGTCACAGAGGTAGAGGGATGATTGGGTGGTGTGAGGAGGGGCAATGTGAGGTGGGAGGGGCAGTGGTGGAGGGAGTGGAAGTGGTCACAGAGGTGGGGTGTGGAGGTGGTCACAGAGGTGGGAGGGGCAGGTTAGGGGTGGAGGTGAGGCAGTCGTGTGGAGGTGGGAGGGGCAGTGGTGGAGGGTGGAGGTGGTCACACAGAGGTAGAGGGATGATTGGGTGGTGTGGAGGTGGGGGGGGGCAGTCGTGTGGAGGTGGGAGGGGCAGTGGTGGAGGGAGTGGAGGTGGTCACAGAGGTGGGAGGGGCAGTGTTAGGGGGGTGGAGGTGGTCACAGAGGTGGGAGGGGTAGTGGTGGGGGTGTGAAGGTGGTCACAGAGGTGGGAGAACACTCTGTAGATGGACTATCAGAAGCTTGCTGAGAAGCTGGATTTTCACTAAAACCACTGAAGGCTGTGTGAACGCGGACCAGAGATACGAGGTTTTATCAAAGATGTCTCGTCGGAAGCAGACAAAGCCGAACCCTCGAGAAGGTAGGAGACAGAAGATCCTGAGGTTTTGAGAACAGCCTGAACTTCTCAGTCTGCCATGAAGCTCTATGTTGTTCATTCATTCACTCCCACACTGAGCAACACTCACCACGTGACTTACAGAGAATAAACATCTGATCACGTGTTAAAATAAGTGTATTTTGTGAATCGTAAATCGTAAGCAAATCGTACCTAAACCTATATAGTTCCCTCGTTAGTATATAAATACTCGACATGAATTATTCATTATTTATTAGTTAACTACTGAATTTTGTTCACAGAAGTGACTTTTATTTTGTATGACCTAGCTAACTGGCTTTTTGCCTAGTTAAAAATGTGAAAACCTACATAATTACCTCATTAGAATATAAATACTACATATTAATTATTAACTACTGATACTGAATTTTGTTCAGAGAAAGGACTTTTATTTTGTTCTAGCTAGAATTTATTAGCTAATTAACATACTGGGGTCAACATAACTAACTATCATACTGCAATGCAAAAATAGAATTAGGTCTCTTAATTATTCTTCTTAATTGTTTATTTTATACCGTTATAAAGCCAAAATTCATTGTTCTTAATTAGTACTGGCCAAAAATCAATCAGTCAATGTTAATTTTAACGTTATTTTGAGGGTAGAAGTCATTTTCATACAACTTAAAATATTAAAATAAAATTAAAATCGCATATTAACTAAAACAGTTAAACTAAAATAGAAACTATATTTTTTAAAAATCTAATGATGAACAATTCATAAATGAACAAGAACGTAGAAATGACTAGGAATTCGTAAATTACCAGGAATTTGGAAATCTCAGTAATTTAAACTGCATTATATTGCCATCTTGTGGGTCCTACAATGGAGAATAAAATGCAGTACTGCATTTTTTTTAATGTAGAAAGAATGTCATGCTTGGAAGAAATTTGAAGTAAACAGAAAAGAAGATGATACATATCAAGACCAAAGATCCAAAAAAAACTGCACAGCATATACAGGAGAAAAACCTTTCAGAAATAACTTGATGGCATTTATTGTTATGTGTAGCATGATTGGACATTATAACCAGCACATTCGATGTTTTTATGCATCATCTTTGCATCTCCGCAGCATACTCTAGTGTTTGTCTGATTGCGTCCCTGATAGAGTTATAGTAAAATGACTAATGAACATGCATTAAAAACCAGGAAACCATTCAATGGATTCCATCTGCTAATGAATACTGCCCTAATGGTGTCCATTATGGTTTTCCCATCAGGATGAGGGCTAATGGTTCCTATCGAGTTCCATTAGAGGCCTGCCATCAGGATATAGCCTCCCCTGCTTAATAGCACAGTGGATGGCTGGGTTCACCCACTTTTTTCCATTAGCCCTGCTTCCTAATTCTCCCATCATAGCATTCAGTGATGGCTCCTACAGGGTGGTAGTTTAGTTAATGTCTTCTTTATGTTAGATTTGATATGCATGCATCGTTTTTTCCTTAATCAGCTTATGATTTGTTTGTTTGTTTGAAAAGATTATGAGCTGGACCTTCTGTATCCTTACACTGAAACCGAAGAGAACGAAATGCCACTGCAGGAAGATTATGGGCCTCATAGTGGAACTTCAGTGGTAAGAAAATTTTAAATTGTGACCCAATACAGAATAAAGATGAGTACTACGGTAAACCTGTAATACCTGTAGATAAAGGTTTTTGGTCTTTTATTAGTTGATTATTCCAATTTAAAACAGTTGGATAAATCGTGACATTGACAGTTTGGCATGGAATTTGTGGGGTGATGCTGATGAATTCTGCAGTGGTGTCAGTTAAATTAGACCATGTTTGCTCTTCTTTTTTCAATCCTAACAGAACGAAAAAAGTCCAGCAGAATCACAGAAGGTATCTTTGCTGGAAATCGTGAAGAAACGAATCACTACAAAGAGGCAGAGCGATTTCTCCGACAGCGATGAGGAATCTGTTGTGCCCTACAAACTTTACCAGGAACTGCAGGATAGCTATGTAATCCTGAAAAGGCGTCTGAGAGAGAAGGATATCGTCATGGCAGGGAAGGACGCAGCAGTTAGGAAGCTGAAGCAGAAGTGTAAGAGGATGACAGTGGAGCTGGGGAAAATAAGGAAACTCAATATTTGCCTTCAAGAAAAACTGCTGTTAAAAGACACAGGTTATTTCCTTGGTAAAATATGAAAAATACACAGTAATGATTTGTATGCTTGGCTTTGTCAATATGTCTTAGATCATGATCAGGATGGGAATTCATTCCATAAATCTGTAATCATTGTAGGATCCCTTGAGAAACAAGGAATTTGCACAGGGAATACACAACCTTCATGTGACCCCACAGGATATCTGGTGGTTTGTGAAGAGGAGGCCCATAGAGAATTCCCAGCTGAGGAGGACTTTGGGAAGGTAAGATATTTGATATTGATTTTCAGAAAAAACATTTTTATTCATGTTTTTATTCAACTTTATTTTTCTCCCTTAGTCTTAAACCTTCTACATTGTTACACATTGTATTAGGGGTGAATAATAAAGAATATGTTTTACTTTGTTCCCTTTGAATCATTAACATTTAGTTATTATTTAGTTAATTAAGTTATTTTAGTTATTTTTCAACAAGAGCATTAGTGAGATCAGGATTTTGCATGATCACCACCCTGCCTTCTCCCCAACTCGTTCCAGAAGATCTGACTGGAATGCCACAGTTCCACTGCTCCACAGCTCAGTGCTGCCCTCTAGCATGGTCCCAACATGCTCAACATTGTCTGCATCAGAGAAGGGCTGCCACTAACAATGCAGATTCATCTATTTAATCAATAAGTCGATAGATTTCCTTTAAAAAAAAATATCAAATTAAGTGTTTCATTTTACAACGACAGACTGTATGCCATCATATGATGCAAAAGTAAACATACTGAAATGCATTGCATGACTGTAGTTGTAGTTTATCTGTAGAGCTGAACACATGTAAACAGAGTGTTTATTTGACCTTCTGACCCATAATTAAAAAGAAAAAATCAATATGACTTTATTGTTTTATATATGATGAATCATAAATGTGTTGCTCACAGCATTGTTTTGATTGAAATATATAGAAGACAAGTCCTCATGAGATGACTTTAAATTGAAAATCAAGTCAATTTAAATTTAAAGAATGTATATATTTTTCATGGATGATTCACCAGGGACCAGAAAATGTGTATCTGATTTATTATTATTATTATTATTATTATTATTATTATTATTATTATTATTATATTTCATACCTGTGTTGCAGTGGTTTTAAACAAACTCAGATAGCAGACACTGTGTATACACTTGGCGTTAAAAGTTTGATGTGCATTTTGTAATATTCATATTAATAAGCAGGTTATGGAAAACATGCATAACATTTTTGCTGTAATTTATTTTCTTAAAGGTTGACCTTGGACATGGGGTGGTTTTGGAAAAGCAAAAGTGGAAAGTCATACAAAGAATGGATTCCCATTCTAAATTTTGTAAGTCCTTAGCTGTAGCCATCTGGGGCAATGAGACGCTGAAGGACAGAACTGTGACTGGCTCCAAATCCAATGCTGTCAAAGGGTCTGTAGCAAAGCCACCGTTGTCTCCAGAGAAAGTCGGTGTCATCAGAGGTAGTCACATAATGTTAAGACATACTCAGATTATTTTGTACTGTTTGGTTCATCATCTTAGAACAGCATTCATTACAGAAGAGTTCAGAATGTTTGCTTTCATGAATATGAATTATTGAAAGCATTGACTAGAGCTGTTTATTAAAACAAGATTGCCTGAAGGGGCGACTCCAGCAGCGCGGATATCAGAAAGAAGCAATTGATGGGCAGCTCCGTTTGGTGCGGCGATTTCTCTCTGAGAAAATTTGCGATATCAAACGAAAAGTCAGTTTGAATTCAGAGGTAAGATTCGTTTATTGTGAGATCTTCTTCCTTATTTTACAGAATCAGAAAATTGTGTTTATCTGTTTTATTGTTTTAGAGGACTGCCTGCAATTCCTCAGCCTGTTCACAGCACTGATCTTTTTCCAGTTCTGAGCTTCTCTGTTCAATCTACTGTTCAGCACATTACAGAACAGAACAGTTACAGAAAGATAACTGAAAGTGAAATTTGGGGTTATAAATGTAAATCATCACTGTCCAAAAACAAAGTTTACAGGAGAAGACAAAACCACTCTTCTTCCAACCTTAACTTCCTGTTTCTGTTGGTTTTACTTCATTACGTACTATATTAAATGGTAAAAAAGAAGTAGGTATTGATCTGTAATTTGAAAAAAAGGAACAAAACAATATTCTTTATACAAATCTGTTGTTTTTTGAGATGTAGTTTTGCTTTAATTGCTTTAATTTTGTAATTTAAAAATATTAAAAAATTACACACACTTTAGTAATTACTAATTAAATTTTTGTTTGTTTCAGAATCAGTAAAATCCTGGCAAAGAATCTCAATGGGGAATGCCACTTTTAGTGATGTCTACAGTGGAACAAGTTATTTTGGAGCATATCTTTGTCCTGTTATAATTAAATGGTGAACATAAAGAGAAATACTGCTTTTTGCACATCAGTGACAAATGCTTCTCATTTTATTTAACTTTAACTCATCATATAAAAATAACGGTACTATTTTCAGAACTTGTAAGTTCTGAATCCATCCAAACGGACATTTCAACTGTCAAATGTGACGATATGTCTAAGCAGTATTTCATTCTTAGCAGAAAATAAAGATGTTAGTTTTTAAATGTGCAGTTGTCCTTTTTATATATTTTGATATATATTATGACGTTTTGCATGATATCATTTCCACAAAGTTTATTTTGTACAGTTGGTTCCAGTACTCATGTATTACTGGAAGACAGCACTGGCAGGCCTTGTGACCTTTCTCTAGTGGCCAGTAGAGAGAGCCAAAGGCACTAACTTACATTGGGACAAATGATATTGAGTGTTGCGTATTGAGGAGCTACAGCGTATATCCTGATATACATCTAATCCAGACAGATTGTGGTGCAGATACTTAACAGTACCTTAATTTAATCTAAACCACTAAACTTGCAGATCTCCCCAAGACTGATAACAAAAGTACTATTGCATACAGCACAGTCTGTGCTACACCATCCAGTCCATCTTTCATCATGATTGTGATGGCAGTTGTGTAGGTAAACTGACCCAGATTTAATGCAGCATATACAGTAATTCATTTTTCATAAAAATTCCATGACTGTGATATGCTGTGCCTTTGGGAGAAGGTCTCTTTTTGTGGGGGAGGGAGAGACAGAGAAAGAGAAAGGAAGGTCGTTCTGAGGCTGCCTTTGTTTATGCATTAATAATTCAGCAAACAAAAAGAAAATTCATGTGAACAGCCAGGAAGCCCACATTAAAGGCACAATTGTTAAACTACATTAATGTATAGATGCATATTTTGGATCAAAGTAATTCCTAAATGAAAGTGATCATAAATATGATGAACAAAAATGAGAGTAAGCAGCATAAATTCTTACAAGCATGAGCATGCTTACAAGAATAGATCTTCATCAACCATTTGACTTTTTTTCCAGATGTTGGTTTCAAGCAGGCTCTCATATTCTGGAGTTTAGTCATAAATATTCATGAAAAGTACAGACTTTAAGATTTAATATGAGTATGTGCACGAACTGTGTAGGAATTATACACCTGCTTGCTGTATAGCAGTCAAATATCAAGGTGTGTGTTAATCAATCTTTCAAAATGTCACAAATAAGCAGACAAAAGATCTCAACTTTTTCCACCTCAAGAAAACAAAACTCAACTTTTTGCTGTAAATTTGTTTTTGCATGTTATTTCTCTGAAAATGGGAGAATTATGGCCTGAACAGTATATGAATAAATATCAAGTCTTCATGAAAACATCTATCCTGATCTGATCTAGAGTTTATTCCAAGTGTGGTTTTGCATTTGGAATATGTTGCTGTTTACACTCAGTGAAGCAAGCCATCATTAGTTTAATTAAAATTAAATTAAATCAACACAAACCCATAAGATGTCTAAAATGAGGCCAAGTCAGCTATTTTGGTATTAAAAAGAAACACAGCGTTGGTGAGCTCCACCTGAATCAAAGAAAACATCTGTGTTGTATGATGAAAAACACTTATCAGGAAATGGGTATAAACATCAAACATGAGATGACCCCAAGATACTGGTAACTGATAACTGGTAAGCTTCTCAAACAGGAAGATCAGAATATAGTTTGCCATCTTGTGTGGTTCTGCAACAGAACCTCACTGTATGCCTGTAGAGTGTAGAGAATACACACATGTTAGTGTTTGAATGTATTACTGGCAAACCATGTGATTGAGAATAAGGTCTGGGTTCATAATACCATTATGTTTACATTGACTTTCCCACTGACTGCACATTTTAAATTCCTCACTGGCAAAATAAGACCAATAATCTACTGTGAGTCAGTAAAGTGGGCTTGATTTCATTTTTTTGAAAGAATGAAATAATAATAATTATTATTATTATATAAACATTTGGAGCCCTGCAATTGTCTATCACTTATTTTAATATACCTTAATATAGTCATTTAGAGAAATACTGCTAAATGACATTACTGGTGTCACTGGTTTTGCTTGCCACATTCATGACCATCATGTTGATGGTGTTTATTACTTAATGTTAGAGTGAGGTTTACTGTAAAGCTTGAGATTGTTGGCGTCACACAAACACCTTGTATCTCCAAAATGATTAAAAAAATTAATAAATTAAAATATATAAGTTGCCAGATTCACAATATGTCCAAAGTATAAAACAGCAAATCTGAGCTGGATTCAACAATGTAGTTAACATTTAAAA
The DNA here is from genome assembly GCA_034509495.1 of Acestrorhynchus altus. NCBI lineage: Eukaryota > Metazoa > Chordata > Actinopteri > Characiformes > Acestrorhynchidae > Acestrorhynchus > Acestrorhynchus altus. The sequence goes on along the minus strand of CM067503.1, from coordinate 44,744,647 downwards.
TTTTTTAAACATTTAAATATTTTAAAGGCCTCATTTACCAAAAGAATGTATAAACATCTGTAATCCACCACTATCTTCACCACATACCCTTTCTCTCTTGTCCTGCCTGGAGACAGAGTGAGTGAAGTCAGGTGTAAAATGTGCTAACGGCCACCAGCTGAGTAGAGACCCGGGTCAAGTGTCATGCGTCAGACAGTGTTGCCATTAGAACAACCAGACAGTGTTCATCTGCCCTCTGTCAGCCTGCCTACATCTCTACAACAGGGGCAGAAACATGGCACTGAAAGTTTCTCATTGGTTGCAGAGAGGGCCTGCTCGCTCTATGATTCGTTGCAGGGCAAAGCTTTAGTCTCTGATGAATTATTCAAGAAGTTTACAGTGGAAGAGCAGAGCAGACGCAGCAGATGACCGTGTGTCAGTCCAGTCTATTAAGTTCTGCTTGAGAGATTTGAGTGTCAACAGCAGTTCATATAGGACTGACCTTATTTTTATTCCATCACCACCTACTTATATTGTTATCAGGGGGACTTTGGGGGGATTGCATTATCTAAAAGTATTATCAGTAATGTTATACAGTGGCTTACACAAATTTGGGGATCCCTGGTCAAAATTATTTATTACTGTGAACAGTTAAGCAAGTTGAAGGTCACATGATCTCCAAAAGGTCTAAAGTTAAAGATGAAACACACTTTCCAACATTTTAGGTTATTCCAGTGTATTATTTTTGTTTTGTACAATTGTAGAGTGAAAAATGGAAAGAAGTACCTTGCAAAAGTATGGGAACCCTAGGAGATTTGAACACTCCCATAACTTTGACACAATCTTCATTAGGAAATGCCAGGTGATGCATATATAACCTTGTCTAATTGGTTCTTCTAAGCAGCTGCCTAGCACTTTGAAAATGGTTGAGGCCCATACAGCAAAAGACTAAAAGTAGATAGCAAAGCATTTTCAGGTTTTCCAAATGTAATTAGGAATTAGGAGGTAGGAACAGGAGCAGAGGACAGGACATTTTCGGAGGCATTGCAAATTACCTTCAGGAAGATTTAGCACTCTGGAGCTGTGATACATTGTTCTACTGTTCAGTGACACCTACACAAATATGGCCTTCTTGGAAGAGTGATGAGAAGAAACCTTCCTCTGAATCCTGACCAAAAATGCAGCATAAGTAGTCTGCAGAAGTCTGAACATCTAACCAAGCCTGCATTTTGGAAGCAGGTCCTGTGGCCTGATGAAGTTAAAACTCTTTGGCCACAATGAGCAATGGTCTGTTTGGAGTATGAAAGAGAACAGAAGTTCATGAAAAGAACCATTAAGCATGGTTTGGTCAAGGTCAAGGCTTTTTTATTGTCATTACATCTAAGTACAGGTACACATTGCAATGAAATTACGTTCCTCCGGACTTTGTGGGGTTGTGTTGCAACCAGTGGCACAGGCAACATCTCACGGGTAGAAGGAAGAATGGTTCCAATGAAACTCCAGCAAATTCTGGAAGCTAACAGAACACTGTAAAAAAGATTAAGTTGAAAATAAGATGGATAAGGACCCTAAACTGATTCTGACAAACACACTAGACAAGCTCAAAAGGCACAAGATGAAGGTGTTACCATGGCCCTCACAGTCCTCTGATCTGAACATCACTGAAAATCTGTGGAAGGACCTGAACAAAAGAGCAGTGCATGCAAGATGGCCAAGGAATCTCTCAAAACTGGAAGACTTTGGCGAAGAAGAATCAACAGATACTTGGCTGACTGTAAAAAGTGTTTACATGCTGTGATACTTGCCAAAAGGGGGCATTACTTGGTACTAACCATGCAGGGTGCCCACATATTTGCTTCATGCCTTTTCCTTTTTTTTCTTACTTTGAAAATGTAAAAGATGAAAATGAAAATAAAAAAATAGTTTGGGTCATCTTTAACTCTTTGTCTTTTGGAGATCATTTCACCTTCAACTTGCTTCAACTTTGTGTGTTTCCATTGACCTTGAAACTTATTTTAACACATGAGGTGTGAAAAGGCTCTTCTGCAAAATGCAGAGTAGCAGAATCCGTACTTCTTCCAGCCAGGTTTCAGTTATTATTACAACATATTAGATGGCCAGACCATTACATACCGTATAACATATGAATGCTTGAGTGAAACCTTAATGAAAACTGAACACTTGACTTTCTTTTCATCACAGGAACAAATGAACGTGCAGAGGCATCAAAGACATCATCAGGGAAATGCTTTGGTGAGATTTCATGATCTGAATAACATTTCACAACCTGTGAAAGCATCATTATCGATCACTGTGCCAATATTTGTGCAGTTCCTCCATATATTGTGAAATAATCTGCAGCTCAACCACAAGCCACTGCCGGAGGTTCCTGTTTTCAGGTATTACTCAAACTCTTTCTTCAGATTATTTACTGCACGTCTTTTTATGAGTTTGTGACTCAGAGTGATTGTATGATTCCCATAAGTGAAGATGGCTTATGTAATTATCTGGTCACGTATGGCGGGTATTTGAAATGTGTAATCCTTTGATGTTTCTAAAATCCTGCCCTTGTAAAGCAAGATGATACTAAACTGGATCTGCTAGAAAGCCTATTTGTTTATTCAAATTAATTGGTGTTTGCTGGATTTATCCCATGATTTATTATCTCTTTTCTTCTCAGGGGGAATTGTGAAAACTGGAGGAAAAAAAAATAAAGATAGTGGCTGTAGATGTTTACATGGATGATTATGCATGAAGGAATATGTGTGTGAGAAACTACTGAACTAAAACATGGTCACAGTAAGTCTACTACTTTCCCATGCCAGGTTTTTACAAAAGAAAGGAAGGCAACTTCACATTTATGAATTGTGTTTTATGTATAAAAAGTTACAAATACATAAAATCATACATTACAAACCCGATACTGAGAAAACAAGTCTGCCTTAAAGCTTAACACTGTTCAGGTTAGGCTACATGTTTAACTTAACAAAAATATTTGAGAACAATTCTCTTTAAAACCTTAGAGAAGGTGACTAATACTTTGTGATACAGAAGGTATGCAGTTCCACATAAGCTATTTACACACTGAACCCCTTCATTAAAATGGAAATATTGTACCGGAACCAATGCATCATATAGTTACAGTGTAGTACAGTGAGTACAGTAGTCAGCGTTTGCACCATGACAGACTTCAGGGTGATATTAACTGCATGCAAGTGCAGCAGTGTAAACCTGGGCAATATGACGATAACATGGTACTTGATGACAATTTCATAATATGTATCATGATATTGAGACCCCTGTCCCAGCAAAACTGTCACATTAAGATTCTTTTAAATTAAAGAATATGTATTATGATAATGCATCACACATCACCAAATGAAAGCCCCTTCTTAAATAACAAGAGAGCAAATATTTGCATACTATATAACTTTTTTTAACATGTATATAACATTTCAGAAACAAAATATCAATGTTATAGAATTTATATTTTTGGCCCTTGGCCAACAAAGTTTGAATTTCAATCCTTTAAGACATAAAATTTAGGAACTCCTGCTTTTTCAGTGAAGTATTAGAAATTGGCTCCACAAAGGAGTTGAGTCTCTGATTCCAAGCTATGTACACATTCAATTATGGAGTGTTATTTCTCCAGATTGGCTACCTTCTTAGGTTTAAGAGGTTACATGATCAAAATGAGCGTGCACATGAAGTTAAGATATCACAGTCCCTAGTCATTCATAACCAAAGTAACAATGGAATATAGAAAATGACTGTATGATATTGTCTTGTGAGTGGTATCATTGGTAATCAGAATCTGGGAAGTAGCAGCCATATGAAGACGTCTGTGGTTGTTGTTCATTGGTTAAGAGGTGACGATAGCTGTCAGAAAAGCTTCTGAGGAAAGCTTGGAGTGGCACTTTCACTTCTTTTCCATCTGGTCTCCCTCACAAAGTCTCCATAAATGTGAGAAAGAATATTTAAAAAAAGATCCTATTGACATTATTGTCCAAAGGAAGAAGAATGAGCAAACTCAAAAACCTAGTTTGAGAATCTCTGAGTAACTTAGTTTGGCCCAGATTGGTCCAGATATTGCAACAAAAGTTCTTCTGAAGCAAAAACTATATGGACACTTTGGCATTTTTCCATTTTAGTCATCTTTCCTGTAAGCTCCAAACACTGACATGTTGTGACAGCATGTCTTCAACACTTAGTGCTTGCAACACTAGCATGGTGTAGGAGTCCTCATCTTGTCCTGATCCCTTGTAGGAAGCTGGTCTGAGGAGTTTTTTGAGTGCACCTTGAGCTGGCTGCTGTCTGTGGAACGCTGACGGTGCCCATTGCAGATCTGAAGGCTAGCCAGACAGCTCCGAATCTCCTTCTGGATGTTCTGACTGGACAGCACATATAGGATAGGGTTAATGGCGCTGTTGACTGTTGACAGGCCCAGGGAGATGGTGTAAGGTGTATAGATGCGTTTTTCAAATTGGCAGTCCTCTTGAATTTGGGGGAAATGGAAGGCAATGGCACGCATCAGCAGGATGATGTGGTACGGGCCGAAGCAGACCAAGAAGAGCAAGACCACAGCTATGGCTAGGAGGCGCACCTTATCCTTCTGGCAGGGTCGCAGACCAGTGCTGGCCTGAACGTTGGCCAGGATGGCTCGGTTGGTGAAGATCAGCACTGCTAGGGGGGACAAGAAACCCAGGCAGAAGCGGGCATAGTTGAAGCTTGTGACAGTGGCTGTGCTTTGACCTGGCTCAAAGCAGCGTTGCTCTCCAATGGCTGCATTGCCCTCATGCATGTAAAAAACAGGAACATGGCACAGGCCCACCACCACACAGATGATGAAGGTTACCAGAGTGGCCAACCTCTGGCGCCGGAGCCCCCTTGACTCCACAGCATAGACCACTGCCACATAACGGTCGATGGAGACAAGGCAGAGCAGGCAAATGCTGATGTACATGTTGGTAAAGAAGACGTAACCTGTCACCTGACATGCCAGTGAGCTCCAGATCCAGCGATGGCCCCCACTGACATAGACAGTCCACATGGGCAGTGTCAGCAGGTAGGTGAAGTCGCAGACAGACAGACTGAGCAAGAAGATGCCCAGCACATTTTTACGTCGGACCTGGAGCAGGGTGAGGTAGACAGTGGCCAGGTTGGCAGGCAGACCAATGAAGAGCACTACACTGTAGAGTACAACCAGGGAGATGGTATTATCGTCGTAAGGGATTGTACAGGTCAGACTCACAGTGCTATTCATCACGGTCACAGAGGGCTGAGTCACAGGTCGCTCCTGCATGGTCTCTATAGCCACAAACGGAAATAGGGAGACATAAAAGAGAGAATTAGAACATGGCAAGCTTATGTTTTTGAGATATATATGTTCTCTTGTGGAGGGCGGATCTTCTACAGCTCATTTTTAGCTCTGCTTAGGCTTTAGTCTGGGTTCTTTGGAGTCAACTCTTGATTCCTGCTGCTGAACCATCTAACCATGGTACACCGGTTAAACATATTTAAAGTTTTCTTTCTAAAGTAGACCTGGCTCCTCTTTTCACAAGGCTGAAGTGTCTTGTTTGCAAGCAGAATTTTTCATTCCACCTTACAAAGCGTAACAACTGAAACATTTAAGGTGGCAAATAAAATGTGAATAAGGTTATATTTGATCAATCTGTAAATGGAATTTTTTTTTTGATTAATTAAATCATTAGCTCTGGTTGATCTGTTGATGAAGAACATAGTCCTATGAAAGGACAGAACTACTGCTTAATTTTAACCTATAAAATGTTCTTCAGACACACACCTCTTTTACATAAATGCTTCATTGGAACTAAAAATGTTTTTCTATTACATCAAAAAAAAAAATTAAACATTTGTAGCACCTATAATTTGGCCTTTAATAATGTAATTATATTAACATCAGTTAAACAAATGTCTATATGCGGAACTTTGCACAGTAGATCTGTCTTTTCATAAGACTTAAATGACCTTTATTAACTTCCATCAGACAGAGCACCCAGAGATCTACAGGGGTTGGACAATGAAACTGAAACACCTGGTTTTAGTTTATTAGTATGGTGTAATAGGGCCTCCTTTTGCAGCCAATACAGTGTCAATTTATCTTGGGAAGGACATATACAAGTCCTGCACAGTGGTCAGAGGGATTTAAAGCCATTCCTCTTGAAGGATAGTGGCCAGGTCCTCATTCACCCTTGATACCGTGGCTCTTGATAAATCACAAAGACTTGCTGTCTTGGTCACAGATGCACCAACAATTCGTCCTCTTTTGAACTCTGGTATGTCACCCATAATGTTGTGTGCATTGCAATATTTTGAGCAGAACTGTGCTCTTACCTGCCATCTGAACCTTCACACTCTGCTCTTACTGGTGCAATTAATGAAGATTGGCCACCAGGCTGCTCCAATTTAGCCATGAATCCTCCCACACTACAATGACAGGTGTTTCAGTTTCATTGTCCATCCCCTGTATATCACTGCACATACCATCAAATAATATCTGATTTAATTTGTCTTTCTCATCACTGAAAGAATTAAGCACATGTTGCATATAAAGAACTTTCAATAAAGTGCTCACTAGAGGAGGGCAACATAACACTTTATCTCTATGGTGATACATTTACATAACTATATGCATTTCTAAGCATATAGTGCAAAGTGTCTGTATTTAAAAAATGGACACCACACATACAGCGTATTATTCAACAGACAAGTAGAGCAAACAAAGAAACAAACAAAGAAAACACTTCCTTTTTGTGGTTCATTTTATGGTTCGGCCTGTAACTCCAAACAATGCAACAGACTCCCAACTGAGCTAACTGCCTTGACCCATGGTGTGGGGGAACTCAGTTCAGTTTAGTTGTGTCAGAACAGAGAAATCAGCACACTGTGATGGAGTCTGCACTTCATTTCCCCACCCCTGTCTACAGCATCCTTCCACCCCAGCCACACTGCAACCATACAGCAGAAAACAACCCCCAACCCAAGGCAGAGGAGCTTCCACTCGTCCGTGCTTTCACCCCCAGCTCAACGAGACAGCTGCTGAAATATTCATCTGGTCTCTGTGGGGAGGGGGAGTGCAGTGAAAAATAAGGAAAACAAGGGGCCCGATTTACCCACTGGCCCGAGACGAGTGAATGACAGGTGCCATGATGGAAGAAGAGCTCCACTGGTGAAAGCTGCAATTGGAGCATGTATGAATTGATCACACTGTGTGTCAAGCCTTGCTGGTTTGCATTACAGATGAATAAATTAGCACGGCAAAGGAGCTCGGATGGAAAAACACTGGGCAGACCTAATTACGAGCAATGCCAGAGGATCCCTGGCTGAAAAGTGGGAGTGGTAGTGAATGCACTACATAAAAAGTGGATGTGTCTGGTTATGGATTCATCTTCTAATGCACAGATCACTTTGGAATACGATGCACCAACTAAGGTTGCACAATACTGGAAAACTCTCGATTTCTCCGGAAGTCAATGGTCCAATCATATTATTAATAATGCCATCAGTGATGTCTCATAGATCCAGAGCCAAGTGCACAGAGGTATAGAGCCCTCCATTGGGCTGTGAAGAAGTGGTCCACTGAAACTGATGGAGCTCCATTCAGTACCTTTGGGATGAGCTGAAGAGTATGCGATCAAGACCTAATCGACTAACCAACATCAGTTTCTGACCTCACTAATGCTCTTTGGGCTTGAGGCAGTCAAATTCTCACAGCAATATTACAGTTTGTGGTGTAAAGCCTTCCTAGAAATCAGGTCAGGACCCTTTACCACCTCAGGACCCCCAGACTGACCGTAAAAGATAAACTCGCCCCCTTTTCTGGCTTCATTGTGTTCAGTGGCCTCCTTTCATTCACTCTCACACTCAGCAGTGTTAAAAGCCACATGATACATTTCAGCTCTGAGAAGTGCTTTTATTCACTTGTCTGCTCTCATTAGGGTGGCAGGAACCAATCAAGTGTAGTAGAGATGTTTATAATCGCCTAAGGGAACTCAAACAAAACAGCACAAAAACAGTAAAGAGCTCCAAAATCTAGCTGTACTACTGTTGAGTGAAGACATATGTATATTTATGGCTAAAGAATATGTAATGATCTGTTCCTGCACAAATAGCCCACCTTCATTAAACATTAAAGCATCTTTTGTTTACCTCAGCTATCATCCATTTTTGGCCTCTGGACACAAGAAAGCCATCGGACACCGCAGAAAAGAAATGAAAATACAGTCTGTTGTCCTTCGTTTTAAACAAAAAGGTAAATATTGTCATTTTTCACTTTTTGTCAACACGTGTTAATGAGTCAACTCAGCTTGCACTCGAACCGACATTCAGTGTCGACACAATGTTGCAACAAGATTTGGTTAAATACTGAATAGTTTCTTCAAATTTAGACACTGAATCGAAGAAAATGAAAACATAAAGAAACAGATTATGACCGTATAGGTTGGAAGGATGGAAACATGCATGTTGTAGTTTAATGAGAGACATCAGTAAAAACGTCAACAATCAAACAACCATCAACAATTCTGATTTGTGTGCATTGATTATTTGAACCTACAGTGTGTGAGGCAGCTGCTTAGAGGAGTCCATGCTTGCTGTTAACTAGGACAACATTTGAAAAGCCTTTTTCCCCTAACAATGAGTATTAAATAGCTATCTGTTATCTGCTAGAAGCTGTTAGTTATTAATAATAATAATAACAACAATAATAATAACAATAACAATAATAATAATAATAATAAAACAATAACAATAATAATAAAAAACACCAAACGTGTGAATATTATATTAATACAAATACATACAAATACATACAAATTATTTGCAATAATATGTATAATATTAAACATATTAACTACAATACAGTAACATAAACAGCCTTAACCTTTCACATGTTTTTTTTTTTTTTATTGTAAAAGATCCCAGTAAATAAGTGTAATATGTAAATTGTTGAGCTCACCTGCAGAGAGAACAGTTAGTCCAGCTCTTCTCCAGAGCAGAGGGGTTTCATCTCTGACTGGACTCTGACAGACCACCTCTCTGCTCCAGTGGGCGGAGTCAGAGCACTGACTGGAGGAGGTTTTCAGGTCAAGCTCTAACTAAGAAAGTCAACAGGATGAGACGCGTATGTCTTTGCCAGCCTGAACAATTCAGACATTTTTCCACCGCACATGATGCTGTGATTCAGTGGAAGGCTGTTTTTAGAACAGCTCGGGGTGAACAGATGGGCTGTGCATTTCCAGCTGAATGTTGGTGGATATAGAGGTTGGAGATCCAGGTCCAGACAGTAAAATCCACACAGGGTTGTGCTCTCACTGCGTGGCTGTGGATGGATGGGCTGCGGCAGAGCTGCCCGTGCAGTCAGGGCAAAATCCTGGAGTGGATTTTAGGATTTTTCCAACTCTGCCCTTAAAGTACCCTGTAAAGCAGGGGTTTATTGCTCCAACCCAAATCTAACACACCCCATTCAGCCAATCAAGAACTTCTGAAGGCAGTAATTAGTTGGATCAGGTGGGTGGATTAGGGTTGGGTCTAAAGTGGCTCTTCAGGAGCAGGGTTGGTGACCCCTGCTATTAACAGGGATATGACAATAAAGGAAAAGGAGCAAAGGTTTGGGTACCCTGCCTGGTCAGCTATTCGTAACATCACATTTTAAAAGTATCACAGCTTATACAGAAATACTTCTTTGTAGCACTCTCTGGAGGTTCCTCAATTTGAAACTCTGGAGGAACCTTTAAGGCGCTTAGATTTAAGGTTGGACCTTTTATTTAAGATTCCTTCACATTCCATCCACAGCTTCATACTAAAGAACCACCATAAGTTCTTGTATATGTTTCTAAAATGCATCAGGCTTGTTCCTTATATCGTCACACTGAGTTTTGTGGTAAGGATGAAGAGGCTTTCTCCTAATGTCCTAAACATATTTGTACAGGTGTTGCTGCACAGTAGAACAGTGCACCTACACTCCAGAACCCACCCAGTGTAAAAGCTGATGTGTTCAGAAATTCACGTGAACAGTTAAACTGTCATTTTTTTATATTAATTACATGTGAATTGAAATATTTCAAGCCTTTGTTTAACTTTCAATCAGTATCCCGTATCTCGTGAAAATGAGAAATCCAGAATCCAGAAAAAATGTACTTTTGAACAAAAGACAGTATATAAACAATGTTTTAAATGCAAGGAATACAGTTAAGTTTACATTTTTTAATTAAATTATGAACAAAAAAAGTATTGAGGAAACTCCCACAGAACTCAGTTACAATCAGTTCACAATTTAACTTGTGCATTTATAATTCAAGCAATACATTTTATTCTCTTCTACCAACAGAAGTGCAAGATAGAAAAGAGTGTCCGTTTAAATATGTTTTTATTAAATAATTTCACATTTCTTGATAGAAAAAGCCATCGATCAGGAATGTTCAATACAGATTCACAGCGATGTAAATGGGACAACATACAGTGGTATCTGTGCAGTACAGCAGCTCCCAGTATTGCACTTCTTCCAGTCACGTCTTCTAGTGTTTACATGTTGGCAAAAGGACACTTGGCAGCTCGTTAGGCATGTGAAACTGGGAGAATCAATTATCAATATGTAGATGGCAATATATTACAGACAAAGCAAATGAAGGAAGTATGACATTGTGTGTGTGTGTGACCCAGCTGTCATTCTTCCATTTCCCTGCCACAGCAAAGCTGAGCACAGGGCTGGTCTCAGACTGTGAGGTCAGTAAAATGCTAGCTTCCCGTGAAGAAATATGGCCATGTTTTAGCTGAAACCTCTGGATGTGGTCATTTCAAAATGTGTCAAAATATTGCCCTCAACCTTGAAAGATTCACAAAGGTCAGTTCTTCCATCTGATTTGCTGTAAGAGAGAAACATACATGTTCAGGTTTCTTTACAAGACATCCACTGGTTATTTCGATTCATAGAAATGCACAATGGACACTAAAATGGGACAGGACTACAATAAAAGGAAGCAATTCATGGGTGATATGGTTGTATTTCACAAACTTATTATGTGAGCTCTGATGGGTGACACTAAGGTCAGCTCATTGTCTGTCTCAATTTCCCAAATATGAGAGGAAGTACCTTCTGAATGTGTTAGTCAGTGGTCAGTTCTGCTTACTATGTTATTGAGCAGCTCCTCAATCTTCCTGTCTTCATGAGACCCACGATCCACTTTACCCCGATACACAATCAGCTGCTGCCGGTCCTTCAGATCTCTGTATGTCTGATTAAAACAAAAGTATTTTCATATTCTCTGACCTGGGATACCCGTATGGGATTTAAACATTCGTAACAAATCTGTAAAATACATATAACGATATATTAATGTGGATGAACTCACATCAATCACAATGTCATGACATTTATATTTCTGAGCCAGACTGAGCCTCAGTTCTGGATCGTCGATCAGATTCACGTATTCTTGTAATACCTGACCAAGAGACAGACATGTTACAGTTTAAGACACAGAAGGGAACATGTGAATGAATATATAAAAGGACATAAAGGACAAATAATTAAATATACAAAGCTTAAAATAAATTATTCATATTCTGAAAACTTCTACATCCAGATTCTGTTCAGCAATACCATGCACAAACCATTTTTGATGCCCTGAAAACTAAAGAACCTTTGGAAAATTTAGAGTAAAGTGTTCCAATTTGCCATTTGCATTGAACATGGATGGAATTTCGCTTCCGCATTTAACTCATCTGCCCGGAGCGTGTGGGCAGACTCTACTAGGTTTAGGGGGTTAGGTATCTTGATCATGGGCATTTCAGGTCACAACCTGTCAGTTCAGGGACTCAAACTGGTGACCTTCAGATTGTGGAACTGATAAGGACAAGGACAAAAGAAGGTCAACTAAACAGTCTTCATCACTGGGCTCCCCTGGTCAAAGAAGCTTGGTCACAACCTGTTGGCTCAGGGACTTGACCAATGACCTTCCAGTGACAAGGCTGCTTCTCTTACTTCCAGACCACAGCTACCCCAGTACTGCACCAGGTGGTTTAAGGACCTTAAATCTTCTTTTACATTGCAAACCTTTAAATGTTTTCTGCACAAACGTCTCAAATATAAAAAGGAACTGATAACAACAAGGACAAAAGACAGCCAACTAAACAGTCTTCATGACTGGGCTCCCCCTGATGAATGAATCTTGATACTGAAAGTTAGGGACCTGTGCTGGGGCATTGTTTTTCTGCAGGATATCCACCACTCTGTGAAAGCCGATGGGGGATCTCTTCTTGGTGTAACCCAGCCAGTTCTTGGTGTTGAATAAGCTATCCACATCAAACCAGGATTTTAACTTTGCCCTGGCTCCAAGAGCTGTGAGGATGTACTGCTTTTCTGAAATCTGCCAAAGAAAACCGCGTGACATAACAGTTAATAGTTTCCCAGAAGAACTACACAGTTCACTGCAGGTGAGAGTACGGACAAATACAAACTGTTGAGAAGTACAAGAGAAAGAGAAAGAGAGCAAACTGATATGACTATAAAACATGCCTTACCCTGAAGGTTTTCCTGATGTTAGCTGGGCTGCTGAAAGTACCCTGCATGCAAACACACAACACTGCCTTAATTTAGTGTTTATGCACATTTCTGTAGGTCATGGCCGAGGATTCGTAAAAATATACACAATGCCTAAAAGTATTCATGCACCACTTACGCTAAGTGAACTCTGCACTGCTATAACACTGCTGTGAGGATTTTATTGTATGCAGCAATTAAAGAGCGTTGGTGTGATCAGACACAGCTGTTGGATTAGTTCTGCACTACAAGTATCACGCCAGCTCATCACAACCCTCTTGCTCAATAGGCAATTTATAACCCTATGACTAATAACATATGACTTTTTCCAAAGTTCTTGGTCATATTAAGCAAAATTTGTTGGACTATGGCATTCAAAACACAGTTCTTTTTAAAGACATTCTTGTTTATTATAATCTATAGGTAAGGTGCAGTGTCTTTCCCCTGCATCTATAAAGCTACTGAATATAGATGATCAAAAGCAGCCCATTTTTGTTATCCGGTAAGATGAGCCAGCAATATCAACGTGTTTTGCAACTCCAGTTGTTATCTGTGTTCAAGCTGTTTACACTGATTGAAATGAAAACAGCCTAACTCCTGGAATTAAATCCCTCTCCTCCTCTCCCTCCTCTTCTTCCATCAGTATTTCATCCTCCCTGTCCAAGTTATCTCTTGTGGTTCACAGCAAATTAGTATCTGGCTCTGACCATGTTTGTTTTGAAACACTTGCTTCTCACAATCCAATCCAATTCGGACGGAAAGAACAGTACTGCCCACAACAGTTTCCTGCCTGCGTGTCCCCATTTCACTCAGAAACACATTTCCAAGCATTCTGTTCTTGAAACGGGTCAGAATGGGCAAAATGTAATAGGATAGAACTTTATTGATCCTTTGGGAGGGTGCGCTCAGGGAAATGAAGGGTCCAGCAGCATCAGTACAGAACAGAAAGAGAAGAAAGTAATAATAATTTAGTAAAGAAACACTATAGAAATATAAAGAATATATAATATAGAGATTATATTTCAATATATATATATATATATATATATATATATATATATATATATATATAGTGCATGCAAAATGAGTCCTGTAGGAGGCGGTATTGCACATTATTATTGCACTTTTGAACTGTTTATTGCACCAAGTCCAGTTGTCCAATAATATACAACTGGTTATAAACAATATATACATTCAGAAGACATCCAAGATGTTCAGTATGTGTCACTTCATGTCGGTATGTGTGACATTGTGAGTTAAAGTGACAGAAAACATGCCGTCGTGGATTTTCCACATCCTTTAAATGGTCGGTGAAACATGTCACCATGGGCTCTCATGGAATAAGGAAGGAAATGTGGTTTAATATCCGTTTTGGACTGACATTAAGAAACGGAAACTGGAACATGGAAGTTCCAGGGTGTGAAAGCACTTACCTCGGGCTCTCCATAGTGGTAGAAACAGGAGTAGTACAATGTGGTGATGAGGGGCATGTTCAAAATAGAAGCCTTCCTTGGAAATTTCTTAAAAATGTCTGCCTCTCCCTTCTTATCATTTGCCTGGTACAGAAGGACACACCGTGGCATTAATGTTAAGCACTGAAAGCTGCCTCAGCCTGTTTAACCTGAATGAGTGAGTGAGTGAGAACATAAAGACAAAATAGAACACTTTCACTGAAATCAGGGATTTTCTATAGAACACTACTAAGCAATCTTTCTCATACACCTTTTTCTAATCTGTCATAAACCAAGACTGACTGCTGTTCAAGAACATTTCACCTTCCCGCTACTGGACTTGGTCCAGTTGCCCATCCGGCCATGGAGTAGCTGCCCACTTACCATCACGACTAGGTAGAAATTTACATGGATCCCAATTATCTGCTACTTGTATTATGAATCCTGTACTATTACCACCATCAAACTATCATTACTTCATTACACCAGAGCATTACAGCAGACGAGTGGTGGTCCAGAGTCCACTTATAAATAATGAATGAATAATTTGACCAGAGTCTGGTTCCTCTCAAAATTTCTTCCTCAGAGTCTGAGGGAGCTTTGCCCCGCCTTTTGTTTCAAGTGTTATTGATCTTTTTCAGATTTTTAATTACTGTAAAGCTGCTTTGGGACAACAGTATAAAGCGCAATCCAAATGAAATTGATTTAAGTTGATTTCATTTTCCAAAAAATCCCCAGAAGCTTAGGACGTGACGAAATGCAACATTTCTTAAGAGAGCCACGTGTGTCATTCCCTTCCCACTTCCTGTTGCATTCTCCTGGAAGGCTGTAAAGCACACATTCAGTAGCACAGCTGTTCAAGCATACCCACCCAAAACCCCCTCCACACACTCATCACAAAAAGAAAAAGGGGAAGAAAAAAACAACACACTGATTAAAAATGAGAAAGTTCAAAGAGCAAGAAAAGGGCAGAGCAACCACCAGTCAGACCCAGAATATCTGGCTCGGATTCTGCCATGAATATCGAGCAATCAACTCTCACCTCTATGATGATCTGTCTTTCCAGAAGGGTGTAATGGTCTTGCACATGAGTGGCATCATCTTGTGAGAAAGGAAGACTGATAGAAACATCAAGAGCGATAATAAGTCCCTGTTAATGGTATGAAAATGAATCTACAGTATTCTTCTGTTTTATTACCTTATACAACTTTTAAGGAAGTCCCTTCTTCTGCCTTCATCCTTAATACTCAAATGCTCCTTGTACTGCATTAACTATTAAAAGCATATAGGTATTAAAAACATGCTTCATTCAGTTCTAAAATCTATAAACACATCTTAACTTCAGTGCCTGAGAATGAGCCCTATCTAATTTGATAATGATGGTACGTGTAAAGTGAGAGGTGGCTTTTTGCTCTTACCGCCATATCCTCCGATCTGCCAAGGGCCCTGAAACACAGACGATGTAAATGACAGGCAGAAATACAGATGCACACAAGCAAATACGCTTCTTATAATGATCAACCTTGTCTCAATCAACGAGGAAAGAAAGAACTGGAATTTAAGCTTACTTCATCAACTCCACCAAGAGCTTCTGCTCGCCCATCTCTTTCAGATGATGAACATAATGCCGCAAAGCTACTTCCCTCAACATTAGCTCACGGAAGAGGATTTCTGCCAAAGAATCAGTACTTTAGAATGTTTCATCTCATCTTTATTGATTTAACAGCTGTTATAAAACAGTACAAAAATGAAAAGAAGTAATACCAACCCACCTTTACTTAATGATCTCTTTAAATATATTAAGACCTATAGGATATGAAGGAAATTCATTAATATTTACACAACGTTCAGTGATACATCACTGAATAAAGCTGCTGGAAGCATCTTCTCTCTTACTGCAGTATGATGTTGATGAAATGTAAAATGTAATGCGTACAGCAGTGATGACATTGCCATCATGTAAGCTGACCGCCTCGTCCAACAGCAGCAATTTGTCTTGCAGAGAGCGGAACCTTTCAAGGGAAAATGCCTAAAAAAAAGTTTAAATACATCAATCAATCAATCAATCAATCAATCAATCAAGTATGAATTATGTTCCCCTTCAACTATGAACTTCTTCAAAAATATCACAATGCAAAATCTAGAGCTTTTCTATTTGAATAATTCAACAATTACTACTGCAGTATAATAATGATCATCCTGAACAAGCTTAAAAAAAAATCAGTATAGCCAAGCTTGACCAATCTAGTTGACCAACATGACCAAGCAAGACCACAATGGTTGACCAGCGTGACCAGCAGGTCCAAGCAGGACTAACATTAAATGCAACATAAACAACACTGGTCAGGAGCTGGGTCACCGGCCAGTTATATATACACCAGCTAAGTGTATATTTTCATCTGGATGACCAGCTTTCAACCACCTTAACCATCAAAGGCCAGTTATCAGCAAAAGCTGGAATTGAGCTGGGTTTTTTGGCAGGGTGGAAGGGGAAGGTGTCAGGAGGATGGAGGACGGGAACGAGTAGGAACCGAACCAAACAGTTAACAGTAACCTGCAACCTGACCACCACAACACAACTGGACTCTCTGTGCAATAAACAGTTTCAAAAGTGCAATAACAATGTGCAATACCGCCTCCTACAGGACACTTGTCTCATGCACTATTATCTATATTGTATATTGTAATATAGTCTGTATATTATTTATTTATATAGTGTTTCCTATATTATTATTATTATCTATCTTCCTACTTTCTGTACTGTACTGTACTGTACTGATGCTGCTACTGGAACCTTAAATTCCCTGAAGGAACCCTCCCAAGGGATCAATGAAGTTCTATTCTTTTCAATTCTATTCTAATTGCTATTATAATAAATTTTATATTTCTTAATTCTAACTCAGGCAGGTGTAATCTCAGACTTTTCATTCTATGAATGTTTATGTATTGGCACTGAACCAAAGAAGATCCATGGAAATCCAGTTATTTCTTGCTGAATAACTGAATAAATAATAAGGCTGGGTTTGATGTTGATGCAAGAAAACATGTAGCACTGAGCCATCAGAATGAGTCTTTTGCTTTCTTCAGGGTTTAGACTTAAAGGACGTCGGTCAAAGACAAGCATATCAATGTAAACGTGGATCTCTAAAATGGCAACTTTACAGGAGAAAGTGAAAATGATCTTAACTTCAAAGGAAGTTCATCTGAAACCTAAAAGGGTTTATTCCAATTACATTTAGAGAATTTCTACTCCTCTACTCATGTTTAATCATTTACACAGCGTACAGAGCAGCTACAGGGTTCAAATGATGGACAAAACTAAAAAAGGTACAAAAATTGAGATGCATGGACTTCACTGGACAGCACTGATATAATAATTATTAGCAACTATCAATATCTAATGACAGGAACAATACATGGGCAGAACATTTCAGGTCATAACTCAGCCCTGCTCTGGACTGCCCATTACCTTTCCTTTTCGCATTCGCAGAACTGTGTCCTCAGGGCTCCACTCACTCATATAGTCCTGCAATCACAGTTCATTATAGCCCAGTTAATACAACCCAACTGCTGCAATCTCACACAAAGCCAGTGATGAATTTGAGCGGGGGGAACACACCTTACACTCTGACTTTGGCTTGCGCAGTTCTGGTGCATATGCTCTGAAAGATGTGTCAGTAAACGCTAGGAAACAGAGAAGCAGGTCAATATTAAAGATTCAGCCCATCTGAATACAATCCACTTCATCTTGATGGAAGTTTGTGTAAACTCACATTCTGAAAATGACTGGAACGGCTTGCTCTTTGCTATTGAGATGAAAGCATTAGGGGGAAAAATGAATGGATAAAGCACACAAACACAGGTTTGTTTCTACTCAAACCAATAAACAACCTATTCATTACCTTTGAATAAGGAACTTAAGGAGTAACCAGAACCCTGTTTAGGCAATGAGGGAACAGTATCGATTTTTGGAAAGCTCTGCTCCCCACTGGAACGAATGCTGGACGCTGTCTCTTTGACAGACCAGGAGATACCTGCAAAATAACAGAAAATAGTCAAAACAACTGAAAATGATATGTTAAATGTCCAAAACCTCATACACACGTCCATCTAATGTGTAGTTTAAAATCAAGACAATAAATAAGGAATTTGTGCCACCTTTTCTTCTTAGCAGTTTCTGTTTTTCCGTGGCTTTAACACTAGATGTTGAAACAGTGCTTGTGAGGACTGGACTGAATACAGTCATGAGAGCATCAGTGAGGTAAGGCACTGATGTTGAATAGTTGATCTTGGATCACAGTCACCTGAAGATATTCAGCGGTTTACAGTCACTCCACAGAATCCACTGCTCCAAGCCCAACCTTAGGTCTCACGTGGTTTCTCTACGCCTTTACAATCACTAATTTTCTATGAACATCAATAGCAGCCGACTATGTACTCTGCTTACACATTCCTCATGGAATACTTCACTAATTCCCAATTCGAATGGATGTATGGATAGCTTCAGACACTGTGTACAGTATGGAAAAAGGCGAGAACTCTGGCTTACTTCCAATAGGCTCCCCACTCCAGCTGACCTTCTCAACATCATCATCGTCATCGTCATCATCAACAAGGATGCTGTTCACGGCACGCTTCGACTCTTTAAGCTGAATAAACGAGAAAACAAAGCAGATGACAACAGCACTTAACAGGACAAGTTAAAGCAGTGGTTCTCGAGTACCATGCCCTGCTTGTAACACAGTGGTACTCCAAGACTGAGTCAGTGATTCGGATTCAGGTGGCCGAGTCATTTAAGGTGGAGCAGAGGAGTGAATCTCACCTTAGTGAACTCGTCGTCCTCGTCGTCGAAGGTGAAGGCGCTGAACTTGGAGCTGTTCCAGTACTCATCGTCCTCCGGTTTGGACCTGCTCATCTGGAGGACAGAGCAGCTGTGTTTACATCCTATCCTCCTCAGTCAGACCCGGAACGCCCTCATTAAAACACACACTCGTTTAACAGTCTCCCTGAAAGTGAATCATCATCCCTTTCTCTTTCATTCCTCCAACAGGAGGCTTTAAAGACCACTTCTGTTACTTTTCGCCATTTACCATCAGCGACGCCACTTCACACGTTTACTTAAAGTCTCACACACAAACCATCGTGTTATAAATGTCACTTAAAGGCAGAAAACACCTAGAAAAAGCATGAAAATACGATTTACCTTCGATTATCTGCAGCCAAATCACAACCATAACACGTCAGCCGCTCACTTCCGGGCAGCGCTACAGCAACCACTTTTCAAAATAAAAGTCATCATAAAAGTTCATTTCAAATGTTTCACTTACTTCAACTGTCTGCTATTAATGTCTACATGATAAATTGTGGCAGCGATTTGAGCATAACATGAATGCAGGGAGTGTTTTACACAATGTAAAATGCAAAAATTGCCCCAGATTTGCAGCAAATGTCTGCTATGCAGGTCTCCACAAAGACTCCACTAGAAACTACAACCATGCATCTCCATTTTTGACCATTTTTACTTTTCTTCATATGAATCTGACAGTCGTTCTTTGTATTGGAGCACTATTTCATGATGAATGGTCTATTACAAATGCTCTAAAAACTCTTACTAATTGAAAACATTGATTTCTCCTTTTAAGTTTCTATTTTGGAGATGCATGCTATCCATTGGACAGCGATGCTCTGAGTCTGCCATGTCCAGTGCCAACCAACAAGCAGAGGGAGAGAACACCCCTCTCTACTGTGACCATGCACTAATAAACAATTAGACCAGTGATGCGTGTGGCCGAATAGGGACGATATCCCTGATTCAGCTGATGTCTGCAGCTCCAACCCATTTCAAAGCTCCCACATCACACAACAGTTTGACAAGAAAAGCACAACAGATACTCTTTTTATTGTTTGTTCAAATTTATGAGGCTAACAATTCAATAATTACAAAGATTTCAACATGTGATTTGTTTTCTTCTGAAGTAAAAGCAGTAGTGTTCTGAGGATAAAGTCCCATTTTTTAAGAAGCTGAAAAGTCAGGTGTAGAGAAGGGGAGGAGGAGGAGAGGAAAAGGACAGGAATACCATCGACACAAATCAAAAGAAATTTCCTCGGACTAAAACATGTTCATGTGCAAGTTTCATACAGTGTTTCAGGATGGGGGGGCAAGGGAACACAAAATAAAACATCACCATTAGCCTGTCTTGTTAAAAATAACTGAAATGCTTTAGCGGACAATGTGTTGATGTAACACAGAATGGCACTGAAGGCACGCTAGTGAGAAAATGGATATGACTGTCATGCCTGCAGCTCTCGTGTTGCGGTTCTGATTCCACCACGTACACGGGCTCCATATTAAATGATACTGTCTACTTTCAAGAAAGTCATGAAGGATCACCTGTAGATGCTCCTATAATGCAACAATTTATAACCTAGGGATGGAACATGGCTATGGTGAGAATCTTAAATCACATATTTTATTTCTTTACATAGCACACAAAAGCAGCAGCAGTTTCAGAAGAACTATCGAAATCCTATGAATAGTGTGGTCCTTTAGCAGTGTGCCGTTTCTCTTGTTAAAACACTTACTATATGTAAAGTCTTATTTCTGTTTATCTCAGTTTCTTTAATGCTTTATGGAAATGAGTAGTGTTCCACCAGCTAAGTATTTTTTGTCTCAAACTGTTTTTGTCTAACTTAAAACATGAAAAAGGCTGCTGGAAAATGCAGACTGGAGAAGGGAAGAAAATTACATTACAATAAAAGTGCCCACCGGTTTGGCTTAAAATCCCCAGTCAGATAAGTGTCAATGCCTCTTCGTGCCTGCTCTAAGCTGTCGCTAATAAAGAAGAACAAAAACGGTTTTCATTACTGGTCCAGCTTCGTTATTTGAGGGATGGGGGCCTCCAGAATCATCAGCCTCAGGTCCTTCCCATCTCTCCTGATGCATGAACACATCCACCAAAATATTACCCCCAAACAGAAAAGCCTGTTTTCCGACTCATTTCTGTAATTTTACATGATTTTCTAGCATGTTTATTTGAGTGATTCCCATTGAGATAAAAAAGGAACCCTCCCATCAGCATGGCATGGAACTGAGATTAAAAAGGAAAAAAAAAAAAAAACTAAACAAAACATACTGATGATTATTAGACCCTGTTCGCTACACTACCACCAAAGCTCCAGCAGGGGGCAGGCTTTATGCACATCCGGAGGCCAGACTGGGCTGGCAATTCGATTCTCACACAGGTCCGGCTTGCATGAGCCAGACAGCGCACACCACTGTTTTTCCAACAGTGGTTCAGTATCCCAGTTCTGTCCAGGGTATGTTTCATAATTCTCTTGGCAAGCAGCCTGGAGAGTTTTGGCTGCAAAGGTGGCGCACGTGCATGGAGAGAAAACTGGGAGATGAGAGTTTGAATGTTGGCACTTTGTAGCAAGTTCTAACAGAGTGGACAGCAGTGGGGTGGGGGCAATGCATATTAACGTGACGTTGTGTGCTGAAGCAGGGAGGTCTTCATTCTCAACCGTCCAGGGTATGCTCCAGACCATCCAGGGTGAGCTGACTGCGATGGGGAGAGTTGGGGCTTGGGGGGCTGCTGGGGTTAGAGCTGTTGGAGGGGGTGGAGTGTTTGGTGGAGTCTGAATCAGGCTGCAAAGAAAGACATGAAGAGAAGAATGAGAGACCAGATTAAGGTGACCTTGTGCATTTTCTCAAACTACAAAATTGCTTCTTTCAAAGTTGTGGTGAGTGATTGTACAACACAGCCTGGGGGTTTATTGCAGCTGTGCTTCTGACTATGAGAACTGGGGCAGTTATTGCTGACCACAAAACCAGGGCACCCAAAAACAACTGGAATGGAACTCTTTCTGTGCCTGAGGTCAGCATATGATCGAAGTTTGTAATAGCAGCAATGAATCAAGTATTGAACAGTCTATTTCAGAGGGCCAGGACTAAATATAACACGTCATCAGAAAACCACTTCAACATGTGTGCTAATTCCTTTAAACTGTGTTTAAACCCTTTTCTTGTTACCTCTCTCTCAAAGTCCTGATCAGGATCCGAGATGTTGCGAGATGATCCGGCTCCAATAAAGTCACCACCCCCTGCGGACACAATCAATTAAAATCATTACTACTGAAAACAGGCAAGAAACAAAGGATGAAAGCATTTTACGTGGTGAGACATGACTAACCTGAGGCAGTGCGTGTGATGTGGGTCTTACTCCACTGTTGCCGTGAAATACTAGATAGGGGACGTGGCTTATCCTTAATTGAGTCATCCTGAGAGGGCATCACACTCTGTGGCAGTGAGCACAAATGCAGGCATTCAGAAACACAATGGAAGCAAAGGAAAGCTTCATGTTCCTTGTCTACACTGCTCCTCGAACGTGAGGAAGCAATGTTATGTGACCGGTTTTGTTTCTGATAGATGGATAAACTCAGAACTCAGTACACCAGTCCAGGGCAATTCCATAGCTTGTAAGTTAATAGTAGGAAGCAGTGTAATGTTTATTATGATTGCCTATTCAAAATCTGTAATGTACGTTTAGACTAAGCTCAATTTGTGGCTTTAATTCGTGAAGACTGATTCCACGAACGCACATTTTTCTGAATAAGAAATATAACTACATTAAACAGCACAATATTTTAAGTTAAATATAGCCCTGACTTTGAGAAATAATAACCCTAATCAAAAGAATATAAACCAATAATGAAAATGCTTGTGTACCCTCTCCGTATGCTCTTATTGAATTGTGCTTGAAAGGTCAATTAATTGTTTCAATTTTGGAATTGTCGACTAAAGGTTCTTCCACGTGTATCCAAATATTTTTTAACAGCTTTTCCCTTCGGTCTCCATCATCATATCAAGAAACCTTGTATTCATATGATCACACAAGCATATTAAAGTCGTTTTGGTGTTCTTATATCAGCCCAGCAGGTGACACAAAAACCTGATGTCAAATTCATCATGAAGCAGGTCAGAACAGACCTCAATGTAACAGGAGGCTGAAGCTTATTTTCCTCACCCGCAAGAGACCTCACAATTTTTATTATACCTCAAAGTTTTGTAGCTGCGTGCAGAGTGGTCTGTGACAGTGTAATGAAACAGGAAACTCAAAACTGCAGTGCATTCTCAAAAACCTCGCTGTTTGTGTGGACAAGAGGCCAAAACACAGCACAAGTTATGCTTTTTAAAATATCGGGATACATGTGGACAGACCGTAAAGAGTATTAACTGTGAATCAGACATGCATTGCTGATCTCTATACACATAGTAAGTCAAATACAGGTTGTAGAACGAGGTTCATTATTTCATCTGACTGACAGAGACAGTTATAACCTGACCTGCTCACAGACAGATCACCTGCCATAAACTAGCCTCTGGAGAGACTCAGGAGAGTCAAAGTAACTCAATAGACCTCAGCATACTTCATTTGCCTGGCTTTGAGAAACTAAGAGCCAGTATAGTGATTTCTGTGTGGTCTTGGGGAAGAAAAATCTCCATGACAAAATTAGAAAACAAAAATTATAAAAAGTACAGCTACTGATGACACCATTATCCCATTCATTCCACACACCTCTGTCCTGGCTGCATTAAAGCACCACAGCTGGAACTGTGATAATCGTTTTCAATCATCTTAACATCATAAAATATCACGGTGACACCAGCAGTTATGAAGTGTATGTGACGGACAATAACGGAACTGCAAAGGTGCTTTCGGCTCCGTGCAACTCTCCCAAACTTTGTTTCGTAGGAAGTATGCTGAGGCCTTCAGATGTAAGCTTTTCTTCTTCTAATTTCGTTCTTTAAAACGTTCTTTACATTGCCGTGTTCACAGTGAAACAGTACATCTGTATGGTTCTTGCAAATACACAGCCCTACTGCCACAAACTTCAGGCATCAAACAAGAAGGGAGGGGGAAAAAGGGATGATCAAAACAGGAAGAAAGCAGGAAAGGAAAGAAAGGAGAAGTTTGGAAGGGGAGACTTTGAAGCAAGCACTGATGGAGAGAGGGAAAAGGGTGCTAGGCCTACCCTTCCGAGGGAAGAGGTGGAAGGTGAGGAGGAAGAGGAGGAGAGCTGTGGCAGGCTCTGCTGCGAAGAGGGCTCTTTCTGCAGATAGAGCCCGGCAGAGACGGGACTCATGTGATACACGTGCTCAAAGTTGGTTGGAGGAGAGATCAGGGCGTGGTGGCGAGAGGATGAGGGGGATGGAGTCTCGCTCGGCTGCTGCCGTGGCAACGAGAGACCAGGGTAAATCCACAACCACAAGGGGGGAAAGAGAGGAAAGGGGTGAAACAAAACAGAAGAGGAAAAGGGTCGGAGGGTGAAAAGTAGAAGTTACTACTGATCAGGAGGAAAAGGAGAAGGTGAAAAGTGAAGGGATGAAGATACAGTGTTGTACAATGCAACGAAAGAGAAAGTGATGGTGAGTCCAGAAGCCTTGGTGGACTTTGAAAGTACCAACAAGCCTGATTAGGACTATACAGCTACAATCAATCATACATCATCACTCTAATTCACACGACAGAACGTGGCTTTTAAGAGCAAAACCCTATAATTCCAGACGCATTTGCACTACAGGCCTTTAGTGATGTTGAGAGAGATAATCTGGTTTCAGAACCTCTTCAATTCACAATGTCTGGCACCAAAAACGAGACACCCGTTTGCAGTGATTCGCTTTGTCCTGTTCTACAATCCAACAGTTCTCAATGTCCCTCCTACAGCCTAATCCTGCAGAATCAAGACATTACCAGAGGCAGGTCCATGAGGACTTGCATCCCATCTCCTGGACCCATGTGGGCCACGTGGTTGAAGTTGGTGGGATTGGAGATAAGCTTCGACCGCATTTCTGGGTCCCTCAGCATCTCCCTGTCAGATAAACAGATATGAAACCAGTCAACCACTGGATCTAATGGACTAGAGGGTGAAATCACGCCTTCTTATTAATGTGGAAAGATGGATCTCTTACCGCCTCTGCTGTATTCTTTCCTCTTCAGGGACCTTGAAGAGGAACTTCCTCTTGCTTCGTGTTCTCACCATGAGTTTTTTACTGTTGTCTGATGTCTCAGGGATGTTTAGATCACAACCTTCTGAAGAGACGTAGGAGCAAGACACAGCAGAGAAGGAGGAATTCAGATACAGAATGTCATGCAGGAACAAGGCAGTTTAAAACAGAAGTATTCAAGCCTGCAGCATTTGTATGAATAAATCAGGCCAAATGATCCCATTTGTCCAGATATTTTAACCGGGTAACAAAAACAAATGTCCTCCTCAACCTTTTCTATTCAGAACTCATGACAATATAACATAAGTTGTTAAAAGTAGTCCAAATTCCACTCCAGAGCATGGACCATGTTTCATGTCTAAACGGTGTTAGTTTGACTGGTTTTCTAGCAAGAGGAACCAAACAGATTACACACTGGAGCCTCACCTCTCCTCAGACTTTGATGGGATAATAAACTTTACATATTCTTAATTATATTTTCTGTGAAAATGTGTAAAATTAAGAAAATCAAAACAGGCTTTTCACAGAATGCTTAAAAAAATGTGCAATTCCTAAGCACCTCACTAGGAGGGGCCGCCTCACAGCTTGGACGCCTCTGGTTAAAAGGAACAGTTCAGTAAAATATATGAACGTGGTTCGTGTTTGACGTCAGATACAGTTGATCAGCAATGGCAGGTTTGTTATGTGAAGTAACGAACTGGTAAAAGCTAGGCTTAAACTTCCTCAAGACAAGAAACGATGAAGATAACACTGAACTTCCTCATTGTGGGACTAATAAAGGATTATTTTATATAAACAAAAATAAATGCAAAGCCAGCCCCATCCCATTTTTGCTACTTTCACACACGTGTACAAATGATTCATTTGCTTTACTGTTTCTACCTGGTCTATCAATCAGTCACAAACCAGCAGGTCAGGCTTTTGATTAAAGTTTCCAACCATGTTCAGTGTGAATTATTTTGACATCTGAGACACCTGCTCATTTGTTGTTTCTTCTTAAATCAAGGGTTTATCCTGCTTTTGTTGGAGTAACCATTTCTACTGTCAAGGGAAGTTGTTTTACTAGATCTTGGTGGATTGCTGTGAAGATCTGATCTGATTACGTAACAACCACATTAGTGAGATCAGGATGTTGGATGATCTCCACCCTCTCATCCCAAAAGTATTGAATGGAGCTCCATCATTCCAAAAAAAAAAGAAAAAAAAAAAGAAAACAAGTTTGTTCCACTGCTCCACAGCTTAGTGCACACCTGGGATTAGGCATGGTCCCAAAAATGTGTTTATCTGCTCTTTTGTTTTTCAACTGTTGTGTTTTTTTTTTTTTTACACCTGATTTTCTTCCCATAAATTTGGAAGTGCCAATTCCCCAACCCTATTATCACTCTCCCCAAGCACACACTATGCTCCCGACACCAGGAGGGTGAGGATGAGCACATGCTTCCTTCGATACATATGATGTCAATCACTCCCTCTTTTCAAATTGACACCATGTGCATCCTCACCGGACAGCCAACCTACTCAGAGGAAGGCATTGGGTCTCCAACTCCGATACAATGGCTAACAGACACCTGTGCCGACCTGTGGGGAAAGAGCGCCATCTACCCACCCAGGGGAGGAGCAGGCTCTCTGAATCTGGCTGCCAGTGGCAAGCAGCATGACCAGGAATTCAAACCTGTGATCCTCAGATCATAGTGGATTTAGACTGCTGAGCCACTCTGAGCCAAAAGTGTTCAAATTTAAACCTTAGTATTGTGACTTCTAAAAAATATTAAAAACTAAATCTACATCTTAACACATTAACATTTACAGGCATTTTAAATTTTAAACTGTCTGAACATTAAACTGATACAGGAATTAAAGATAAATACGAGAAAGCTGTTTTTATACTGTTCTAAAAGAATGGCAGAATCCCCCTCCCTTTCTAGAGTGTAGAAGGTGCACATCACCACCTAGTGTACCAAAACAAATTGTTCAAAGGTCAATCCTTTGCTGTTCAGAGGTCAATCCAAAACTGGATTATGAAAGAACATCATTTTAACTTAACGGCATCACGTGCATTACAAAGATCACAAGATTTTTTTTCATTTATCATTTAGAACTGCAGGTCATTGCTTTTGGACTTGCTTTTGTTCATGAGCTACAAGGCACTTCAGAGTAGAAGCATATAGATCAGTCATGGGCCACACTGGCAAGCGGCCTGGAGGAGGTGTGATGAATGAGGTCATCTCAGTTTACCAAACAGCAGTGCCATTATCGACAGGGCGATCTGCCAGGGCAGACAGGAAATGAATTGGAAACTGTGAGTGGCATAGAGTGAGGGCAGACATGCTGTGGATTTCTAAATCCGAGTGTCTTCACTCAGACAGAAGGTCTATAAGTGACAATGGCTGAGCTTTATTTCATCTTATGGGAGTCAAAATGTTACTGTCAGTGAGTTCATATCTTGAGTATATCTACAGTATATATATAATTTAGTAATGACAACTTATGTAAATTACTCCAATGCAGAGGATGCACGGCTAACCTGAAGCCAAGGAGCAAAATCTATTCAGGGATGCTCCAGTGTATCCCGAGCAATTCAACACAAAAATAACTCCAAAAAAAAAACACATCAATATTTATCTCGAGCTAAACGGACTGTTGTGACGCTGCACTTTTGTCACTATTGCCAAACCACATTGCTACGTCACAGAAGAGACAGGACACCACTCAAAGCCAGAGAGAGACTGAAAGACTGTTTAAAAAGGAATTTGTAGCAACAGTATTTACAACAGTGTTTCTCAGGGTGGCACATGAAACTGAAAATTGAACAATGTCCTAAAATCTCAGTGGAACAGAGAACAGACTGCAGACATTAATTTGTCCAAATTCCCAATTTTTTAAATAAAAAAAGGCCTAAAGCACTGAAGATGCTAAACACTGGCTATAAAGTCCTGGTACTGTTAAAAGACTTTCCACAAATGTTCTTATCTTCGATGTCCATATGGCACATGATCATTTGTCTACAGACACACATCTGACAAACATATTACAGCCTTTAGTTTGTTAAAATGTGTCTCAGTTCAACTTAAATGACTGATAACATTTTAAAGTGGCCACAGAACAATTTGTGATGGGTTAAATGGGCCGTGAGCTTGTGCAGAGACAGTTACTTCAACAAAAGCAAAGTAAGCTCTAATACCCTTCATTTTATAAGAGACAATGAAAAAGGTGTCCCAATACTTTTGTCTACATAGTAGGTACATTTTGTGCTCAGTGTGAGTAAACAGAGATAAAAAAAAAAAAAGAGTGTACCTGCAGAGTTGTTGCTGAAGTAGATGAGGCGAGGTTGCTCTGAGCCCAGAAGGTTCAGACTGCCCTCCACATTCAAAGGTCTGATCTAAAACAGAAAAAAGTAAAAAAATAAAATAAAATAAAATAAATAAATAAAAAACACACAAAAATGGTGAACATGAGTCACACAATCATTTGTGAATAT
Organism: Acestrorhynchus altus; assembly: GCA_034509495.1. Taxonomy (NCBI): domain Eukaryota; kingdom Metazoa; phylum Chordata; class Actinopteri; order Characiformes; family Acestrorhynchidae; genus Acestrorhynchus; species Acestrorhynchus altus. The sequence continues at coordinate 44,716,178 of CM067503.1, read as the reverse complement.
GTAGCTCCTATCATGTCTGTGTTCAGCAGTGCTCAGTGCAGTTTACTCCTCCCTGAAGACATAGTTGTTTACCTTTCTTAATGAAATGGTTTGGACCCATTCTGTGGTGTGGACATCGAAGACATCCACTCCATAGTCGCTGTACACAGTTAGGTAAGTGGAGTTTGAGCCTGGAAAAAGACAAATACACTGAAATTGGCTGCAAATCTTGGGTTTAAATTTTACATGATGCTTTAAGTCACACAGAGGGAACCTTTGGTAAATTATTCAAATATACCCAGTATTTCCCCGTTCCTGTACAGAGTTAATCTGTTAAGACACATTTGGCGTCTGATGTTTGCTTCTTTAATTGAAACTTCACAGAAGAAAAGAATCCTTTTAATTTTCATTTTGGATCATTTATAAATGGACCATAAATTGTGTAATTTGGACCGAATGGACAGAAAATGGCCAGATTCAAATTCTGTCAAAATCAGCAATAAACAAATAAAGATTCAAGGTTTTGCACGAATGGACTATAAGCAAGTTTACCTACATTTACTTTTAAAGGAAATGTGCACAATTTCAGTTCATTTTACTTTGCGTAAAATTCGGTGAATGTTTCACCATCCACTAGCTCTCCAGTCTATCTACACACTGGAAAAATAGAGTTTATACTCAGCCTTCATGCTGTAAATGGGGAAAAAATGGAAGGGGGGGGGGTGAGTGGAGAAAATGAGAGGTGCCTGAGAATGAGGTTTTGTAGCAACAGTTTGCTGATGCACAATCTAGCTAATGATAATTACTCTGGAATGTTGCACAGTGGTATTTCTTTGTGAAGATAGCATTTCATGTTTGTTAGCAGCATGGGTTTTACGGAATGCATGTATAATTTGTAAGACTATGCTAGGTAACACTACCTTGATAGCTAGGTAGGTAGCTGATCCAAGCTGAATCTCCTCTCATCAGTCACTGTAATTCTGTTTAAACAGAAGTTCAAGCTGGTTTTCCCCTCACTGCGCTTTGGACGCTGCGTTTGTGGTTGGTTTTATTATTATATTTTTGCATATGGGTCTTAGATCACAGGACAGAGGTGTATATATACACTGTATAGGGAAGAGCAGGTAAAGGAAGCAAGCGGCTGGAACTCCGTCATATTTCTTTTGGTCCGGAAGCCGGTACTATTACCTTGAAACACGAGAGCGTGAATTTGGGGGGCGGAGTTTCTGAAGCTGTGGAGCTGTCCTGCCCCAAGTGGAGGAGTTCAAGTATCTCGGGGTCTTGTTCACGAGTGGGGGAGAGAGGGAGCGTGAGATTGACAGGCGGATCGGTGCTGCCGCCACAGTCATGCGGTCGGTGTACCGGTCCGTTGTGGTGAAGGAGCTGAGCCGAAAGGCGAAGCTCTCGATTTACTGGTCAATCTACGTTCCCACCCTCACCTATGGTCATGAACTGTGGGTAATGACCGAAAGGACAAGATCGCTGATACAAGTGGCTGAAATGAGTTTCCTCCGTAGGGTGGCCGGGCGCTCCCTTAGAGATAGGGTAAAATCCTTGGCTACCTGGGAGGAGCTTGGAGTAGAGCCACTGCTCCTCTACATCGAGAGGAACCAGTTGAGGTGGCCCTGGGCGTCTCCCCGGGGGGGTTTTCCAGGCACGTCCCACCAGGAGGAGACCACGGGGTAGACCCAGGACACGCTGGAGGGACTATGTCTCTCGGCTGGGCTGGGAACGCCTCGGGGTCCCTCCTGGGGAGCTGGCTGAGGTGTCGGGGGAGAGGGAAGTCTGGGCATCCCTGCTTAGACTGCTGCTCCCCGCGACCCGGCCCCGGATAAGCAGAGGAAAATGGATGGATGGATGGAGTTTCTGAAGGAGCACTGAAGGGAGGGGTGTGGTTGTGGTGTAGATGGATTCAAATATCAACAGTTTTCTAAAGTCGTGCACATTTCCTTTAATGGCTTTAAATGGTTGGAGGCAAGTGTGTCATTTGGGATTCTGCACAGTTTGAAACCAGATGAATTAAGCCTTCATCCCTAATTAGCTATATTAGATGCAAAGCTCTGGTGCAAAATTAAGGAAGTAAACACGTCTTGGTTAAACAAATGCTTTTGTGGTTATATTATGTAAAACTAATGTCTATGTTTAATATCGGAGTATAACAGTTCACTGACACACACACACACACACACACACACACACACACACACACACACACACACACACACACACACACAGACAGACAGACAGACAGACACACACACACACACACACACACACACACACACACAGACACACACACAGACACACACACAGACACACACACAGACACACACACAGACACACACACAGACACACACACAGACACGTACTGCAGGCAAGTGGAGTGGCAGGCCACATAAGCTCCTGTGTGCGGGAGCGTCGTCCCTGTGTGCCTACATAGATGCCCAGCTGACTGAAGCACAGAAGCAGCTCGTTGGCTCCAACTTCCATGGCATGGAGTGCATCCAGGGGCTGCTGAGCGAGGAAAGCCAGTGATGGGTCCCCGGGGCTCACCAAACTCACAGGTGAAGACTCACCCTGCAGAGCAAGCAGGGCAAAACCCGATGGATAACCCACGCACAAGCGCTCACGCACCATTCCCAGCCACTGGACCACACCTGGGGCCTGAACTTCCCATATTTTGCGGTAGTGCGGCTTAGTACGAGTGATCTCGTAGCACAACACTTGTCGCTTAACAGCTGTTAGCATGCAGGCAGGGCCCCCGGGTCGCAGCACACCCGTGGTAAGAGCTTGGCAGCCTTTAGTCTCTGTCAGTTTCACGTCAAACGCAGCTTCAACCCCCTCCAGAGCCCCCCATGGGTGGAGGTGCACGTGGCGGTTGCGACCACACAGGAGAACCACCATCTTCTCTTTGGGGATCAGTTCAATTTGGTGAACTTTCTTGCAGTCAGCGGCACGGACGATTACTTGAGAGAACAAAAGAGCAAAGGAATCAGTGATGTGTTTATGACAAAATGGATCATATTTTTCCATTTATCTTTTTTAAAAGATAATCAGGAATGTATGGGGCATAGGATTCTTACCATCTCTGGTGATCTCAACCACAAACAGGCCCTCTTCTGTGCCCAATGCAATTCTCCCTCGATCTAGAACAGAGAAATAAACACAATCTTGCTAAGAACCAGGAGAAAAATAACCCAACTCCAATTTTCACAGGTGTTACAGGATTTTCATGACCTCAATTGCAATGAAACAAAAATCACAATCTAGAACTTTGCCAAAAATATCAAAGCTTGCTGACCAACAATGGCTGCAGACAGTGTGGTTTTGATGGCAGGTAGGCTGCTGTCGTAAGCCTCATGTAGGACATGAACTACTCTGTTCTTCAGGCGATTCTTGGCCAGGATGCTCTGCAGGCCCTCCAGGATGCCCACCCACTTCCTCTTCTCAGCCTCACTCTCAGCCAGAACTAGCAGAGACACAGCCCGAACTGGGGAGCTCAGTGTGGATGACGTTACCTGTGCAAGATTGAAACAAAGGGTCAGAAGGCCAGTATCGGGACTTTATCTTAAAGATCTAATTTTGGGGGGAGAAAAAAGTCTACCCTGAAGATGCAGGGAACATCTTTGCGTGTTGCGTGAATAACATCCGATGCCAACACAGAGCTTACAGAAAACTCCTCATCTCTGTGTGGTAGAAAGAGAACATTAAATGAGTTTAAAGCAATACATAAAAAGAAGCCTGTCAGAAAAAAGTGAAACAGTCCATGTCTGTTATCACGCTGGAAGTACAATAAGTAAAAGAGACCTGAGGTCGAGGACTTGGCTCGCCACCACAACAGGCTGAGTGGACTTCCCTTCAGGAACCTCGTACAGGAAGAGCTTGCAGTCACAAACCACAGCATATGCTCTCTGCCAGCCCTTCTTCACTCCAGTGGGCTTTGGGATCTAAGAGAGCAGAAACCACTCACTATAATCACATGCATCACCTTCAATATCACTTTCACATGCATTAAATTTGAATAACAAAAAGGGAAGTGAGAAAATAAAGCACACAGAATTTGGACAGTTTGTCTCAACTTACTCTAACAAAGCCTTTGTAGGCTGTGCCTATACCCCGTTGTACATCAATGCCCAGTGGCCTCTTTGCCTGCTCTGGTGGAATAGGGCACACTTGAGGAGCATTGTCCTTACAGGACACGTGGCAGATGAAGGAACAGACTAAGAGAAAGAGAAAAAGAACTTATTTTTGAGTTCAGATCATTCAATCTTTCAAACACAGCAGTGCTGTTTGTTTTCATCTCAGCAAGAAAAGCGTTTGAGGATGCAGTGAGGTGCACTTACCCTCGCAGGCGTAGCCCTGTCTGATGAGGCCCACCATCAGAGAGGTGCAGTGTGTGCACTGGGTTGGACTGGAGAAGGTTTTAATGCTCAACTGGTGAGCTTTAGGCTGTGGAAATAAACACCATAAAGACTGATAAGGACCAACTGACATGAGAAACAATGAACCAACAAACATTTTAAAAGTGAAATCTAAAATTTTATATTCCTGACCAGAGTTTTCACCATTTTTAAGCATAAAGTTAAAATGTCTGTTCTATGATTGAGCAAGGAGAGACAGTTTACCTTTGGTGCTGTGAGCAGAGAAGACTGGTAGGCTGGAGAAGGGGCAGTTGGAGTGGCTACTGGGGGCTTTGCTGGTTCCTGATGAGAGGAAAAGCATCGCTAGTCTTAATGAAAGAATAATTCTGAGAATAACCAGGGACCCCATTTAAACAAATTTGATCCCAACCCCCCCAAAGACTCTCCCCCAATCACATCAGTGCTTTTGACACTAGGAGGGTGAAGCACATACCTCCTCCAATACATGTGAAGCCAGTGCGTTAGACCACTGAGCCCCTCAGAGCTCCTAGTAATACTTTTTTAATGCAAACTCGTATGTAAAACTGTTCTGGAAAATGTAGATCAATTTTGACGCTACCAGATCATTTGGTGATGGGAAAGTTATTATCCCAGTCATATTATGAAATGATCTGACATGCATGTAAGACAAACTCATGAACCCAAGAGTTCTTCAAATCCATTAAACCTGGTAAACAACAGATGAGTTTGAACCAGATGCATCTACTGTCCAAACTTCACTGGACAACAATCCTGGAATGGATTTGAAGATCCTTGGCCTAAGGTCACCTCAAGAAGGTTATGTGGCTCCCAGCACTGGGCTGTGGAGCAGAGGAACTGCTATAACAAATACCTTTGGGATCAAATGCAATCCAGGTCATCCCATATCAGTACTTGACCACACCAACAGTCTCATGGTTGAATGCAATTAAATCCTGTCAGCACTTTTTAAAGTCTTCAGTAAATCCCAGACTTTTACTCCAGTGTAGAATTCTGTTAATTTGGGTAGAAACACTACGAAGAGCAAAGTGTCTACAAACCTTTGGACATCATGTTTTTTGTGTAATTACAGACAGCACAAAACATTCAGCAAATGTAAGTATTTGGTCAGTTCATTACTTATGTCCATCCCTAAGCACTACAAACACTTGCTGAACACTGTAAAAAGGATGCTCTCTGGTTTATGGGAAAGCATTAAAACTAAGCCTTGATGCTGTATAAAACGTATCGAAATGAAGTGACCAAAGGTTGAAAGGCGTGCAATTTCAGACAGGGGTTGTTGAGCCAGGAAGTGAGCAGTGAGGTGGAATGTCAGAGGAAGTATAAGGTGGACACTCACATCCTGCTCTGAGGCCACTGAAGGGGAGGAAGAGGGAACGTCTGATTTCTGAGGCGTGGCGTCCACCTCACTGACTGAGCTAGTCTGGAGGAGAAGGGAGAGGAAGACTTGGGTGAGAGGTAGAACACTGTGTGTGTTTGTGGAGAAGGGGCTGGTACCGAACAGCTCTGCACTGATTATTTGCAGAGCTTGTTTTTGAGGGTTAAGTAAAAACATCACCTTTCATATATCAAAGGAGGTTACTCAACCAGGCCAGAGGTTAGGCTATTCTGTACTGGTGAAACCTCCCCACCATGTACAATTTCCTTCCAGCAGGTGGGGTCAGGAATTTTAAAAACCAAACCCCCTCACAAACACACACACACACACAAACAATAACACTCAATCACCATGAAGATCTCAGACTGGGATTGTCTACATGTTCTAAGTGCAATGAATTCATGAACGCTTCATTATTATTATTTCATCTAGTTTTAAAATCAATATCAAATTTTATCTAGTCCAGACTTAAGATCATTAGCTATGGTATTAGTTGCGACTTGCTATTAAATGTTTAGAACAGCGACCATGAACCTTCAACCATTTATAAATGCTGGTTGTAAATCAGTCAATTCATCTTTATGTTTACAGGAACACACAGCACAATTTATTTAGGAAGACAAATTTGCCAGAAGAATTAATGCAGCCAAACTGTATCTATAGAACACTTAACTTTACACTTGTCATAAAAAATATTTTCACCTAGAAAGAAGTGTAGGATTACAAAGCTAGACTGACGGGGCCATTATTTATTAAGCCACACATACAGAAGCAGGGTCTTGAATGGCGCTGGGTTTAATGCAACACGCCAGACATGTTGGAATGAAGTTGTAGGGGCTCCTAATGGCGTCCTGTCATAATCCCTCCCATGCTGCTTAAATATTCTCACTCAGTTCCTGCAGATTGTGTGGTAAGGATGGAGCGTCAGTAGCATCCCACACATTTTCAATCAGGCGTAGATCTGGCAACGTGACTGGCCATGGCGTTGTATGCGTCTTCAAGGGGAGTTCTTGAGAAAACAGTAGTATGTGGACAAGCGTTGTCCTGTTGGAATAGCGCACCAGCATGACAGCCTGGCACAACACTATTCCAGTCATGCAATGCAATCAGTTGATACCTTCTGGGTGCAACTATTGTTGGAAAATGACTGTATATTTATACTGTTCTCATACGGTGACAGCAGTAACGGTGCTTATGAAAAGACTAAATATGTGGATGACAAAAATATCATTCCGACATTCGATTCTTCTCAAACACCATCAGCATTAGTACACAATAATGTTCAAGGTTGTGAGAGAAGTGTGCTGCTACTGCTGTACTTTCCCTTTCATTGGCTTAGTACCCCGATCATCAGTCTTCAGAACACTCACAATGCAATTCTCTTTGATTTGCTTTTGCATGGTTTTCTCAGTTAATAATTCGTTTCATATTAATGGGGTTATTGCTACACATGACTTGCAGCATGATTTTGCAGCCAAGACAAATAAGGTATGACATGATTCAATAGTCATTTAAGAGGTTAGAAGATGCAAAAAAGCAGTTAATGCTCGAGGATGCTAATCCTGAAAGCACATTCTATGCACTGGCTTGCTACCCTTTAGCATCTAAGATGAGCTTTGTCGGGATCTGGGGGTGGACAAATTATAAAAGGAGACAGTCGGCAGACAAAAAGAGGGCAAGGATCCAGAAATGAACAGCTTCATACTTCATTCTTCCAGTATGAATGCTTTAAGGCTTTTCACCTTAAACCATTAAATATAAGAAGAGCTTTAAAGGCCAGTTCTTGCTCATCCTAAGATAACATATTAGTTTTAAAGCTTTTTTGTCTGCTAACTGCTTCTCTCCAGGGTTAAAGATGACAGGGGGTGGGGAAGCTCTGAACAGCCAACTTACTTCTTCCCAAAATGCTAGCAGAGAGGATGCAGACGAGGAAGAGACAGAGTCCTTTTTTGGGGGGACAAAAATGAAATTACAGATCATGCAGCTTTTTATTCAGCCTCAATGCACCTTGCTGATTTCTTCTTCCCAGCATGAAAACTCAAGCCTATAAAGTCAGAGCTTAATAAAAGAAAACGGGCTGTTCTGGACTGTAACCCAGATAGAGTATGTCCCCCCTGAATAATCTGACCTTAAGGGCAGCTTCTACGAAAATAACTCCTGGAATCAGATTCAGTATGGGAGCTCACTGCAGGTTTAGACCTGTAAAATATGTCTTATGGGCAACTTCACTGTCCAGCGATGTGTGTGGTAAAAACTAATGACTGTAGAAAAGAGTAAAACCAGCCCTGCTTGATGACTGGAGAATTCCACACTTTTATTTTGTAACCAACATCATTTTGGATACTGGGAATTCATCAGGGCTGAAGAAAATAGTGGTTGTGTTGCTGTTTTAATACAAAAAAACAAGCATAAAATGGCTGCACCACCAATTATTTAATAGAAGAAGCAAAGACATTGAGTATTGAGCAGTCGTGTGGTCTTTGTGTTCTTAAAAAAAACACCAGCCATGTATAAAAGCATGCAATTCTGCAGTTATCAAATGTTGCTGGTTTTCCTCTTTTCCACAATATGTAAAATATTCCCAGTACTGTAAGAGCTCTTCATAGTAAAGCACTAGTGTGTGAGAATAGAACTGAGTCAACTATGCTTTTTCAATTTAGAGGAGAGCAGGAAGCATCACATCACACACATTTTCAAAACTTGGCTTTGATATTACTCTCATGAAGTGATTAAGGAACCGTGTAAGCTGACGGATCCAAAAGCCACCTATTAAAAAGGGTCAGTTATGTAATGGGAATGTCCCTGCATTCTGAAAAACTTTATAATGGAGACACGTGGTGCTTTATTAATGGCAGCAAAGCCAGGTAGTTGAAGGCCATTATGATGATTACATAAACAGAGGGAAGCTTGTTAAGGCTAGGCAATGCAGAAGCAGGTGGATATTTGCCACAAGGAACACTCACTCTGAATGTCAGGTCATGGGCCAAAGGAGAAGTGTTGAAGTACTCAAAGATGGAGTCCTGGAAGTCTGGAAGTTTCAGACCTGCAGGGGAGGAAATGCAGTCAATTTGAATAGAAATGACTTCAATGGAATTGGTCTGCAAATTTGGCTTCAGTATCTGCACTTTAAAATGTACTGAAAGTTCAGTTTTACGTGGGGTGGGCTCTTCACACGAGTGGTACAGTTACATTAGAGAAACATAAGTTTAAGCAAAGCTTTTTACAAAACATACTTAAACACAATTGTGTTATGAAACATATCTCTAATATTAACATCGTGTTGTGAAAAAAGGCTTGGAAAAGGCCGGATAAAGTTGATTTCTTTTCAAGAAGCAGTCACCTCTTTCAGTGCGTGAACGACTCTCTTCCAGTTCTTTGTTCATTGCTTCTAACTGCTCCTCCAGCTCCCTGTTCTTTGCATCTGAATCTTTCAGTTTGCTATGAAGAGAAAATAACAATAGCTTAGAGATAAGAGATCAAACTGCTATTTTCAACACAAAGAGATGCCAGTAACCTGTAACCTGACCACCACAACACAACCGGACTACATGTAATAACAGTTAAACAAGGACAATAATAGTGTGCAATACCCCTCCTACCTACTCCTACATATACCTTCTAACATTGTCTCTATATTATATATTCACCATTATATTATTTTATCATTATATTCATATTATTATCTTCTTCACTGTATAATTTGCACTGATGCTGCTGCTGGAATCTTAATTTCTCAGAGGGAACCCTGCTGAAGGGATCAATAAAGTTCTATCTATCTATATCTATGCAACACAAATACTACAACCTTAACTTTAAAGCATTAGCAGGGGTCTGTGGTGGTCAAGGACAGGAGTTTTGTGTGGTTTGGTGATTTCTTGCTTAAGCACACCTGATGAGAACTGTCAGGTTTAGTAAGAGTGCTTAAGCTGTGACTCCAGCCCTCCACTCCTCCCTCCTACTGAGGCATTTTTTGGTTTTAAGGTTAGACTCAGCAGGTAAAATTCTGTCAAATATTAGCCAGTCAAAAACCTTGCATCTCTGTTTTTTTTTCCACTTTTGGGCATAATCTGAACCCTGCAGATATTTTTGAAACTGGTGAATGGACTGAATTGATCCAAAATGGCTTGGAATTCAATGTTTTAACACCAAAATGTGAACTGATATTTGAGGTTTATATTTACTTCTACGGTTCTACTGAATGACAGTGATGATATACAATTATTTCCAATAGATAGAAATGTTTATTGACTAATGTAATTTCAAGGTCAACTCGTAAACAAAAATCTTGTGTTTTTTCTTTATTTTTATTCTCTAGAATAGTTTCTAGCACATGTGTAAACGGGGAATTGTACGTGCTGTGCTAGTGTTACACATTTAAGTGCAAACAGTTGTTCTGCAAATCTAAAAAACATCAACACTCAAGTCGCGTCTCATCATAATCATCTTGGAAAAGATATCTACATTTAACAAAAAAGAACCCTACTGACGTGGTGTACTCATTTATTTACAGATGTGGTTCCTGAGTTCCGCAATGTCTGGTCTTACTATTAACACCCCCAACAGCAGAGGCTAGCTAAAGTGGGGTAGCATTTTCTCTTCAAAAGCCATAAATTTGGGTAAGGCTGAAAGTACTGACCTCTCAAAGGAAATGTTGGCAGCCTTGACCTTGCGCAGCTCCTCCTGGACCAGCTGCTTGGCTCTGATCTCAGCATCCAAAGCCGACTGCAATTCCAAACGAGCAGACATGTCCAGTTTCTGACTGCGACGCACCTTCCACAAGGGATCCTGGTGAAGGATCAAGAGAAGAGTAGGATATGAGTGGGATTATATGTGGTCACTAAGTTGATATCCAGGACTCAGCATCCTGCAGCTCTCTGTTGATCAAGTCTACGTTGTTTAGATGTCAAGTTTTGAACAGGCAGTTCCACAGTCGTAAGGGTCGTTCGAGACTTTTTAATCAAGAGTCGTTCTTCTTACAACCTTCTGATTACAAGAGCGCCAGAAAATAATCAAATAAATACAAAGCTATAGCCAAATATTTCATCCAAACCATGATTTCTGCGAACGCAGAAGCATCTGAGTGGTAAGTCAGAGGTTCGGTCAGAGAGACAGAGACGGAGAGAGATAGGAATGGTATTGTGAAATGCAGAGTCAAGAGGTTTATCTCTAAAGGACATGCAGGGTTTTGTATGTAAGCGAAGGCTACCGGCATGACTCCATGGTTCATGAGAAGCAGTGAATGGTGAAACCATTTAAGTCCAACTCTATGCTTATTCCATCTCAAAACACAGACTTAAAGATCTCCACTTATCAGCTCTATCATCAGCTAGGTTCTGAAACGGCTGATGCAGGTACCGTCTACAATCTAACCATTTCGGTTAAATTCCACTGATGGGTCAGCTGAAAGATGAGGTCAGCCGAACAATGATTTTGCCGAGAATGGGTAGGACACACACTGATCCCAGAGCATCAGCCTTTAGCAATGGAAAGCAACATTTCATCTGTCCTTCAGAATTCCTCTGAAGAAGAAGACGAGTTCAGATGTAATTTGAAAAACTCTTTTTAAAACAGAACCTGAAATTCAGGAGGAAGCACGGACAGATGAACAGCCATGAGAGCAATCCATTTTCCCCACTCCTTTAGGGAGCCGATCCACATTGACTGGAGGATTTGATGGATGCACTCACCCGCTTTGTGCTCCTAAAAGCCACCAAAGACTTCTGGGTGGGGGTGCTCATTCCAGACCCTTGCTAGGGCAATAGGTAAGAAAACAACACTTCACAGATCTATCACATTGTCCAAGAGAACTCTAAGGTCATACGGTCAAGCTGCCCATGAACATATATATATATATACACACACACACAAATACAGTGGTGCTTAAAACTTTGTGAACCCTTTGGAATTTCCTATATTCCTGCATAAATCAGATCATCAGATTTTCACACAAGTTCCAACAGTAGATAAGAAGAACCAAACAAAACAAATCAGACACATATGTATTATACTAGGTCATTTATTCACTGAAGAAAATGATCCAATGTCCCATGTTAGTGTCGGATGATTTCAGGTGACTGGCTGCCCTATTTTATTTACAGGGATAGAATCTGTTAAAGTCTGGGACAAACATAGGACATTCAGAAGATCTGTTGACGCTCATCAGGCAGCAAAAGCTTTTCTAAAGAGTTTGATCTCCCCCAATCCACAGTCAGACAGACTGTGTACAAAAGGTTTCAAGAGCAAAATGATTCAAGACCATTATTACGCTCCACAGGAGAGATAAACTAACAAAGATCACACGAGCAAGGCATATAATGTGAGTTCCCAAAGGCACCCAAAGTAACTTGTATCACATTGGCTAATGTTCATGAATCAGAAGAACGCTGAACAATTATGTGCATGGCAAGACGGCGAGGAGAAAGTCTCTGCTCTCCATGCACGCCTGTATGCAGGCTGCGTGTGATTAGAAGTCTGCTTGAACGATGTTTTGTGAACAGATGAGATATTTTTAGTTTAAAAGAGATGCGAGGTGGTAGTACAAGGTTTGGGCCATTTGGTTCCATCTGGATTAAAGAATAATTAATATTTATTGTTCATGGTTTGGAACGGCCCACTCAAAATCCAACAGGAATGTTGTGGAAGGACCTGAATTAAGCAGTTTATGGGAGGAAACCCACCAATATAACAGAACTAAAACTGTTTTGTACAGAAGAATGGACTACAATTCCTATAGACCAGTGCGCAAGACTAATCAACAGCTCTCAGAAATCTTAAGTTGCAGTTCTTCCTGCACAAGAGGGTCACACCAAATAGAGAAAGAAAAGGTTCACAGACTTTTGCCACTCAAGCATTTTCCTTAATAAATAAAAGACCAAATCTAATATTTTTGTTGCCATTTGTTTGATTTTCATTTGATTATCTTTGTCTACTTTTAAGACTTGAGTGAAAATCCGATTAAGCTTCAGGTCAAATTTATGAAGAGATAAAGAAAGTTCGAAAGGGTTCACAAACTATGAAGCATCATTGTATACATGGTTTACCATCTGAAATTCCTTCACAAAAACAATAACAAGATGTCCTGTACGTTGTTTTTCTCTTAAGGCACATACATTCCACTTGAACAGGCTTTATTTACCACACTGAGAGGGAAACACTAAGCCAGTAACTCAAAAATAGGGACAAACCAAAACGAAAAATGACCTGTTCAGGGTCTACGTCTTGTCAGGGGGTCATTTATAGCAAATAACAGGCAGCATTGTCACTGCAAAGAACACTGCTGTTTCTCTTTTCCTCATTATTTGTCCTTAATCTTGTTAGTGAAGGATATTAAATCAAATGTGACCTCTTTCCTCACCTACAACAGCAACATGTCACTTCCCTTCAATCAATTTCCATTAGATTTGCTATTTTAAGGTACTGAAGGGAACATACTTAGCCTGCACTTAATTATATCAGCACCACACCGTTACTGTGCTATGGCTCAGAGGAGTTGAGTTAGAGAAGGAGGGAGGGAATGCTATAGAGAGAGTTTGAGAGAGAAAAGTAAGGCGTAAGAGAAGGGAAAAGAAGAAGAGAAGAAAGGGAAGAGAAGAAAAGAGCATCTGCCAATGTGTGCTCAATTACTGTTAGGTAGGCTTTGCCTACAGCATCTTCTGAAACCAAGAGTACAGGAGGGGAAAAACAAAAAAAATACACATACCAGGTGTCTGGATCCCAGACTGGAACTGCGCAGTGACTCCAACTCCTCAGTCATCTTTGAGGCCAAAGCCTGCAGGTAACCACGGGCATCCTTCTCATCACTCACCCTGCAGACCAACCAGACACAAAGCAAAAGCAGGTCGCCACAGCGTTCCTGGTTATGAGTATCTGAAGTGTCAAAAACAAAATTACGATATGATTATTAACAGATTTCTTACCACTGAATGATCTCAGCGATCTGTGCCTCCCAATGTGCAACACTCTCTTTTTTAGATGCCAGATCCTGCAGCTCATCTTCCAGCTGTCTGTTCTGGGCTGTTAGTTTGTCCACAAATGTGCAAAGCTGGAGGAGGAGAAGACATCAGGGTCAAGGGTCAATTTTCTAACGCTTCTAACAACTATGTTGTCTGCAAGCAAGTCCTTCCACCAGAGTGGCTCCACAAAGTTCGTACCCTGTCCGTTTCTGAGGTTAGCTTGCGGTTGTCCTCTGTCAGCAGGTTACGTTCGCGCTCGTATTTCTCCTTCAGAGCCCCCAGCGCTTCATCCATCTCTGTTTGCCTGTCCAACAAACAAAAATAAATACCTAACTATAAGGTGGCATGCTCTCACCTGCACCTTCATCATTTCTGACAGTGCTTTACTGCTGATCTTTACACTGATCCTGGCTCACTTACCGTTCCCTCTTGGCCTTCTCCAGCTTGTCCTTAAGCACAAGCAGCTCCTTGTGCAGAGAAAGCTGCTGACTCTCTGAATCGTGCAATTCTTTGCGCAGGTTTTTCAGCTCTGTGCTGTGGCAGGCCTCGCGCCTCACCAGCTCCTCCTCGTAGAACAGCACTTTCTTATCCAGCTCTGACTTCACCTTCGTCAGCTCCTGCTGGGTCTCGGCGCTCGCACCTGAAGCTCGCCCACTGCCCTGCTTCACCAGAGAGACATACGTATGTTAGAGAACTTCCTTATTCGTGTTTCAGCACCCCAGATTCTGTCCATCACCATAGACCGTCACCAATGACTAGGGCTGGGCGATATGGAAATAAAATAAAATAAAATAAAATAAAATAAAATAAAATAAAATAAAATAAAATAAAATAAAAAATAAAATAAAATAAAAAATAAAATAAAAAATAAAATAAAATGTGGGGTAAGTGACATATCAAGTCAGAACCACCAAGTTTACTTAATTATTTTGGGTGGGATGCAACAGAAAATGTTAGGAAAGTGAAAGGCCAATGGAAGACATCAGAAGAAAGTGAAAGGTAAACAGTGTAAGATAAGATTGAGAAAATGGAACAGCAGAGATTTAGAAGGAAAAGCAAAGACATGCTCTTTTGTACACCTCAATTTATGCCAACAGAAATAACAGGCAACACAACAAGATCAACAGAGCCAAAAATAAACCAGGGAGGAAATCCCTTTTATCTGCAGGGAAGAAGGGGGGACAGAAAGAAAAATAATGACAGTGTATACAGAAAGCAGGATGATTCATGGGTGAAACAGGGTGGAAGGAGTTGGCCAGCTGGAAGAAAGGTGGAACAGGCCCACAGGGAGGCCCAAGAGGAGGATGGTTGCAGACAGGTACATGGAATGAGGCGAAGGTCGGGGAATTATGGCAAATTTAAAAAATACATCAGTCAGAGAAGCAGCAGAGAGAGGAAGAGAAGGTGTGTGGGGTGACCCTGACCTTTAGTGTCTCCAGCTCACTCTCCAGCTGCTTTGAGTAAACTTCACTGTGTTCTCGCAGTTTCCTCTCTTTTGAAGCTTCCGCCCGAGCATCTTCCAGCTGAGCTTCAAGCTAAAACACAAGCACACCGAGACAAAGTGAATAACACGCAGAAACAGCTCTTCACGCTCCCTCACACAACTGGAAAAACATACATTCTTTCTCTTGGCCTGATTTCAACCGCACACCCTAAATGACATTCCGCTGCAGAAATCTGACACTTGAAGGAGGGGGGTGGGCAGGGGGTTCATCCAGGATATTGATCTTGTAAAGCCATATGTCTCAAAGTATCAAAGTCTCTCCTCCTAAAACACTACGTGAACTCTGGATAGTCTAAAACTAATAAATGTAAAGGTGTGTAAATATTTTTTATGCGTTGAGAATCAGCACACATCAGTGAGCAAGACGGGGAGACTGGGAAACAATACGCCAATGTGAGAGACTTGGTCGGGAGAAACAAGCATAATGGTTCTCACTCCGGACCCTATATCCCTCTCTGAAGCCTTAGTAAAAGGACCCTGGCTTCTCAGTGCTGTCCATCTGGCCCTGGTTAGCTATATAAGTCCACTGAGGGTCGAGGGGGGTCAGCAAGGAGACCTACAGTGAGGTGGGGGTGGAGGGTGCAAGGGGCGAGCTGCAAAATTCCTGTCGTCGCCCTTGGAGACCTCAGGCTGCTGAGTTTAAGCAAGGCCTGTGTTCACTTTCTCCCTGAGCTTCTGTTGTGTCAGTAAGGAACTCCAAAAATGCTGTGCATTCCAGGCCTTGCTGTTGTCTGGCAGTGTGTGCTGTCAGCCCCAGAGGGAGTTTGGTGTTATGCTGGGTTATAAATATTGCAGGATGAATCATTACCGGAGCTGAGCAGCACAACGACCCAATACCAAGATGACACAAGCCACTCCCCAACATGTGCCACATCTAAAGGGTTTCTAAAATAATGTGCTCTAAAAATATATGGGAATATACTGAGAATATTCCATAACCTTCCTTTGAGAAGAAAAAAAAAAAAAAGACTAGTTGCATATGTAAGTAATCACAGCCTTTGATCAACACTTTGGCAGCAATTACAGCCTCACGTCTTTTTGAGTTTGACGCTACAAGCTTGACACCTGGGACGTTTCCCCCATTCTTCTTTTCAGAACCTTCCAAGCTCCATCAGATTGGATTAGGAGCATCAGAGCAAAGCCATTTTTAGAAACCTCCAGTTCAAATCTAGGCTCTGGCTGGGCCACTCAAGGAATGTCCCAAATCCACCCCTTTGTTACCTTGGCTGTGTGTTTAGGGTTGTTGTCCTGTGTGTTTAGGGTTGTGTGTTTAGGCTTTTGTCCCAATCTGAGGTCCAGAGCGCTCTGGAGCAGGTTATCATCAAGGATGTCTTCAGTCATCTTTCCTTCAACCTCCATCTGGCCACCCTGCCATAAAGGCCTGACTGATGGGAGTGCTGTAGAAATGGGTGTCCTTCTGTAAGGTTCTCCTCTCTCCACAGAGCTCTGTCAGAGTGACTACTGTGTTCTTGGTCACCTCCCTGACTCGGTCCTGGTGATTCCAAACTTCTTCCATTTATGGATGATGGAGGCCACAGTGCTCAGTGGGACCTTCAACGCAGCAGAAATGTTTCTGTACACTTCCCCAGATCTGTGTCTTGATACAATCCTGTCTTGGAGGTCTACAGACAGCTCCTTAGACTTCATGGCTTGCTTTGTGCTCTGACCTGCACTGTCTATGGGACCTTATATAAAGAGGGGTGTGTCTTTCCAAATCACGTCCAATCAACTGAATTTACCACTTGTGTCCAATCATGCTGTAGAAACATCTCAAGGGTGATCACTAGAAACAAGATGCAGCTGAGCTCAATTTTCAGGGTCATGGCAAAGGCTGTGAATGTACGTTACATTTTTGTGTTTATCATAAATTTGCATTTCAAACAATCTTTTCTTGAGTATTGTGTGTGGAATTCTGATGTAAAAACAGTAACAGACAGGCTGTTTGTTTTTAGCATTAGTAGACCAACCATTCAACAGCGGCTGATCAAACGCATCACATGACCCCTGTGATCCAGAACATCCACTGACTCACAGTAGCTACCTGATCAGAGTGGCTTGGCCTGTTTGCCATGCATACACACTGTGTATGTGTGGCACAAACTGAGGGCGTGGATTGGATTGTCTCAACCTCCTCCAACGTTTCCTCCTACGTTTGCTACAGTCAGAAACTACCGACTCTGAAATGCCCTCTAATGGATGATTTGCCCAACACCAATGCCAAAGTACAGGATGGACATAGGTATGTGGGTGGTGATTGTTACATCACTCATGCATTCATTTTCATATGTATTAATGACTCCTAAAGCCAACAAAAACTAGAAAAACATAACCCACTGTTCTCTATTTTTGGAGCATTTTAAAATGAGAACTGTTTACAGGAACTGTCCACACCCCCCTAGTCAATTCTCACCTCTTTGCGGGCCTTCTCTGTCTTGCGAATGTCCTGTCGCATGGCGTCAATCTTCTGCATGACCACATCCATCTCCTCCTCCTTGTCTCGGAGCTGGCGCGAGAGCCGCTGCTTTTGCGAGCGCAGCTCTGCCATGCGCTCATTCAGCTCGGAGAACTCCTGCATGGCCAGCTTCCTCTGCTGGTGAGCGTCCTTCAGCTCCTTGGTCTGAGATTTCAGACGCTCCAGGGACTCCACCAGTTGCTGTGGACAAAGGAGACACAGAGGCTTGAAAGAGAGCAAGTATGGACGTCGACAGGAGATGAGAAAAGAGAAAAATATGAAAGAAAAAAAAAAACAGAAAGGTAAGAGAGAAAGAGATGGGTGGGGAAGAGAAAGAAGGAATGGAAGAAGAAGAAAAAAAAAAAAAGCAGTCCTGGTGGCCTCAGAGAGAGGACTGAAAAAGAGGCTGAGTGAGAAATAGAAATCGTCAAGAGAATTGGAAGCGCTACGCTTAAAGAGAGGGACATGCTGTGGCAGGAAAGAAAAGAAGGGGCATTTGTACATCTTATGAAAACAACGTGTTTAAGTGTGAATACAGACACTAACATGCCGATCTGTCAAATCCTACAGCCAGCAACATCCCTGCAGCACTAGAGCCAGAGAGAGTTGTGGGGTCAACATTGGAAGTGGAAGAGCAAGACAAATCCAATTAGGCAGAAATGCACTGGCTGGGTAGAGAGCTCTGCCTCTGCTTAAGTGAGGCAATGATGGCATTAATCATGATGAAGGAGTCCAGTGTGTATAAACACTGGAAAGGAATGAGACAAAGGGTCATGATATGGGTGAAACAGAGGAATGGTGAGGGGGGGCTTAGTGTGGAACAGAGGCTGAAGAGAAAACTGTTTCGTGCCTATGCGCCGACAGCTGCCTGGATGACGACGAGCCATTTGCGTCACGTGAAAAGAGCACAATGGCATCTTAGAGTGAGAAGAATATGAAGGGAGGATGATGGAGTCAGATCGGTGTGATGACATTCACTGATTTCACCAAACTCACTTCATCTGCAGTGCACTTCTTTCATCTACCTTAAAACGTTGTTATTCTCATCATATTATATTTATATGGAGTTTCAATCAATCGTTTAAAGTTTATTTGTGTAGCGCTTTTTGCAACAAAGGAGTGTCACAAAGCAGTTTTACAGAAATCTGGGTCCGAGCGGCGACAGTGGCAAGGAAGAACTCAGGCAAGGAGGAAGAAACCTTGAGAGGAACCAAGGCTCAAGAGAGGAACCCATCCTCCTCTGGCTTCTGATTTAACAATGATGAATATTCTAATTAGGGTTGGGCAATGTGGACAAATCAGGAAGCAAAGCAGAGGGCAGAGCAGAAAAAAGGGTTTCAGCAAGAACGTTACTTAGAAGACGTCACAACTTGATACAAATAAAATCATCTCAGGACATCATACACTATAATCAAATATCTGCCTATTAATCAGGGCTTTGAAAGCTTCACACCTTATGAATGTCCTCCTTCTCCTGCCGCAGAGCTTTGACCTGTTTGTCCAGAGCCTTCAGCTTGGTGGAAGAGCTCTCGTAATCCTGTCGTAGGGTCACTGCTTCCTCCAGCTGGTGCTCCAGCCTATCAGAGTCTGAGAGAAGAACGTACAAAGAAAAATGAGTAAGTACTATTATCGAACTGCTCATTTCCTTTATGAACAATATGAGTTCATGAGGTCATTCACGTTACTCATCAATGGTACATGTGAGTGTTATCACAGTCATGCTGCTCTTTTACCATGATGGTCTCTATATTATGTTCTCAATGTGCAGAGTAGGAGGTTTCTGATCACCTGCTAGTTTCTTCTTGAGGCGATCAATTTCCTCATTGAGCTTTTTTATCTCCTTGTCACGGCCCAATGTGCCTGCACCCCGGCCTGAGCCGTGGAGGGACTGCGCAGCCTGGGTGGATTCTGGGAAAACAGATGTGAGAACCATTGCAACATGTAAACAATCACAGGAAGGTGAGGGCAGGGAGGGGGGCGAGGCAATTTATAGCAATGGACACTTTACCCCACCATTCTGAAAACACGGAATGTAGTTCATTTGAGTTGGTTTGGGTCAGATTTGGTTTGTTTAGTTAATTCCCATTTATGGATACAGGTGGATCTGTGATTCAGTACCTTGCAGCTTGCGATTGAGTTCCTGTTTTTCTTGCTCTAAAGAGCGGATCCTCCTTTCAAAAGCCTCCAGCTGCAGGCCTCCATCCTCACTGCTCAGCAGTCCCTCTCCTGAGCCGCCGTCTGCAAGAGCTGCCAGCCTCAGACGGCCTCGGTCTGAGAAACAGCTCTCTGTGGTGTAGGTGAAGCCAACAAAGGGCAGATGCTGGCCGGTGAAGCCAGTGTGAGAGATTGGAGGAGCGATGTCCTGCGCAGAGCAAACAGACAGGTCAATGGTTCGATTTCAGAGACTTATAAACAACACACTTTGAGCCAAAACAAGGTCTACTGAAGTTATGAAAGCTCTATCATAAACAACCGGCTGGAAACCGTTAAGATCCCACAGCTCGCAACAGGTTTGGTCAGGTTCACATATTGTTTCTCTTAGTTTTGCACTGAAATTGAATGGTTTTAAATAGGACTTTTACTGAAATTTGTCTCATTTTTTGGCTCATATTTAGGCTAAAATGTCTGATATTTTAAGGCATTGATTTGGATTCCACTAGGTGGTTACTGGCTTCTAGTTGGGCTTGGAAACAAGCTTCAATCTCAATTGCAGGGGCATTCAAAGCTCTATTTTGGTGATTTGTCACTATGCAGAGCTTAGCTTCAACTCATAACACAGTTAACCCAGACAATGAACGCCATCGAAAGGTATCTAAATATTTACACAGAATGTGTTGGATCTTGCTTCTCTATGGTGGTTGATCTTTCAGACCACGACTGGGCACCTCTGCTGTAGTTCATATAGTTCATTAAGCAATGATTTCAAAAGGTCATCAAACATAAAAGCATTGAGCTGATGTACAAGGATAATTGAGGGCTGTGGACCAGGCAGGTAAAAGAAGAGGGAACAAGACTCACTGGATTTTTCAGAACATCATCATCTACATCAAAGTTGGAGGTGTCAGATGGAGAGCTAACATCAGGAATGTAAGGAGCTTCAGTGCTACGAATGTTGTCCCAGTCGATTCCAGTAAAGAAGGGGTGCTTCTTAAACTCGTTAATGCCAATCTGGCCAAGTCTGCACTCCCTGCTGCAGATCAGCCTTTGGATCAGGTCTTTGGCATCTTCCGATACGTCCGTGATGTGAGACGGAAACTGGAAGCGCTCCTGGGGAAGAACAGAATTGGAATAGTTAACTTCCGAATGAAGTTTCAACTTACGTTACAATAAATATACGGTAGTAGCAATTAGAGATCTTAGCATAAACCAGTTAAAACTTTAACTTTTATATTTTTATTGGTTACATAAGAGGCATATCTGAATTTTGTCATCACTAGTAACTAACTGGTTGCCACATCACTTCTAGGAAAGCAGAGAGTGGGAAATCTGTAGCACCTGGACTTTGGTAAACTTGATTTGAATATCTTTGACTTTTACAACAGGAAGTTATAAAACCAAGATAAAGAACATACTCATGAGCCACACTGTGGGTTAGTTAAAGAAAGAGCATCTTGTCCTTTCATAAAAATGACCAAAATCTAAAAAACTTCAACTAAACAACTAAAAAAAATCAAAACCAAACAAAAAAAACCTGTAGGTAGCATTTCATACTCAGAGAATAGTTTACATAACAGCTTTATCTGCAATCTTTAGTTCTACTTATCATTTAACCACACCCTTCATGAAGCAGTGGTTGCTGGGAGTCAGTCCACATCAACTGACATGTGGTAATGCGCTAGAGCATGCATGCTTTCTTTAAAGCAGTGCTTTGTGGAGCACGCTCCTTCATGCCCATACGAATTCCACCCAAATCCTGCTCGTCTGTCATGATCTAACAGTCCTTTCCACCAAATCCTGCAAACCTCATAGGGTGGGATCTCAGCCAAAGAATAAAGAAGTGATCCATACGTTTGGTCTTCTAATAATGAAATCTGGTCATAAGTATCAGAAAAATGATCTCAGAGTATCGAAGTATCGAATCTAAATGTAAACCATTGAGCTTGAAAATAGTCGAGTAAAAATCGAACCCCTTTCTTACTCTCTGAAATAGTAATGGCCAAACAGACACAAGAATATTTACAGTGCTTTGAGGTACCCACCTCATGGTTCATGATCTTGCCATAGGTCTCTACTAGAGACTCGGCATAGAAGGGTGTCTCCCCATACAGCATCTCGTACATGCACACACCTAGAGACCACCAATCACACTCTGGTCCATACTTCCCCATGCCGTCCTCCATTGCCTGCAGGATTTCTGGAGAGATGTAGTCTGGAGTTCCTACTGCTACAGATGACTGGACCTGTACATAGGAAAAGACAAAGTAAGTGACCCATAAAACTGTAAAAGCCTGCAAAATTAAAAGCTTAAAATGTTCAATAATAAAAAAAAAAAAAAAAAAAAAATATAACATTTTGTTGGGAAAGAACAATCCATTGGTAATTTGTTTCCAGGAGAAAACCATCGGAGACAACGACTGGGTGTGTACAGATAAATCCCTTGATACATAAATACTAACACTGCTCTGGGCTCAGACAAAGTATGAAGAAGCCATGTTCGGAGACGTACAGATAAATGTATTATTTATTAATATAAATTTTACCAGTGGCTAAAAATTGGGCCTGTCAAGACAATTACTTGATCAACTTATTGTACAATATATATAAAGATATTGTACAATAAACTATGCTGACCCTGAAATCATCCACTGTTTTTCTTAGTAAGGGGAGCAAACTAACGTAAATGAACAGGTACGTCAACTCTGTTAAAAAAAAAAACCCGCCAATTTAAGTTTATTAATATTTAATTATTTAAATAATTTAACTATTTAATATTTATTAATACTTAATTAAAAGGGTGTAACTGCATTAATATAATAATATTATCATCATTATATCAGTGGCAGAAAATGTTTTAAAAATGGCAATAAATGTTGTTTATCGCTATTATTCCCGAGACAATTCCCCCAAACAACAGTTATTGTGACAGGCATCACAGTTAAAGCTGTATACACAACTTCATATTTGGGAGCAACAACTCTTCTCCGAAACAAATCTTTACTCGACCACTCTGTCACCAGCTTTTCTTCTTTTGTTTATAGATTAAAGGGTGAATGATAAACCCATTCAGTAAAAATCTTAGTTAAGACAACTTCTCGTCTTTGGCCCAGTTCTTCAGCTTCGTTGGCAGTGTGTGCTGGGGCTACTGCTGTTTGACCTGTCACTTCTCCTTCAGTTGCCTGGCATGGCCTGTCACCACTCTATGCTGTTATGTCACAGTCACACTACTGAATGCTTGGATGATTCTCTCACACTCATACCCTCCCACGCAGAGAGAAATCACTATTAGCCTGGGAGACAAGCAGCTTTCTGGATCTCCTTATAATCCAAATGCATTTTGCTTTTTAGGAAAATAACTGATGCAGCAACTATTGCATCTAAAAAACTGTTTTGGGTTGTGTAGGTTTATAGATTCTAAGACTTTCAAAATCAATTTTTGGCTTTAAATGGTATTTTTTATGTCAGCTCTGTTTACAAAAGGTCACTTTAATAACAGACCCACAAGTAAAATATAGTATATCTGGAAAGTATTCACGGCACTTCAGTTTAGTTACAGCCTTAATCAATTTATTTTCCCCTCAAAATTCTACACACGATAGCCCACGATGAGAAAGTGATAAAAGTTTGTTTATAACAAAAAATTAAACACAGAAATATAACATGTTCATAAGTATTCACAGCCTTTGCTTAATACTTTTTGGCAGAAATTACAGACTCAAGTCTTTATGAGTTTGATGCCCCAAGCTTGACACTGGTTTTTGGAAAGTTTCTGCCATTCTTCTTTGCAGAACCTCTCAAGCTCCACAACTGAGCTCAAGTTTGAGTGTCATAGCTGTGAATACTTTTGCACATTATATTCTTCTGTTTTTATTTTTAATAAATTTGCCAAAAAAAAAAAAAACCTTAATGTCATCAGGCGGTATTGTGTGTAGAATTTTGGCAGAAAAATTTGGAATAAGGCTGTAACATAAAATGTGAAAAGCAATATGTGAAGCGTGAACCGGATGCACTGTATATTCTCTCAATAGTTTCATTATATTGGCAGCTTCACAATAACACACAAAAAATCAGCATGTATACAATATTACAGTTATATAAATGGATATGTGCGTTACTCTGGCCAATCAGTGCTCTGCAATATTTAAATGTCTCGTTTAGTCCCTGCTCAGCTCACTTGGAACATGAGTGAGCGGGTATGAAAGCGGTTCCAGGTAGCAGGTACCACATTTTACCTAATGGAAAAGCAATAAAGCAGATTAGAGCCGAGTGGAGTAGAGAAGAGTAGTGCAGGCACCATTCTGTGAAAATGTGCCAAACGTACAACTGAGATTACACCCAAATCAAAGACTCAAGAACAAGTTCACAGGGTGCAGGTTTTAGAAGATGGTGTGAAAGGGAGATCACATGGAAAGCTAATCTTGAAAAAGAATGAAAACTTTGAAACTGATCCAATCAGAGTCGATGCAATCAAGACCTCAGGATAACACACAAGGAAACAACTGCACTGCTTTTGCTCAATTTCTAATCATGATGAGATAAATCTGTCAAGGGGATGAAAAAAACACACATCAAGGTTCCTAAACACACTAAACGAATGTTATAATAATTTAAAAACAGCTTAAAATGTTAAAAATGGTGAATGGTCAGGCCACCAAATTAACTCTGCTCACAGGAGCTGGGCACCCCGGCCTCCGCTGACCCAGGGTCAAGAGCCAGTTCTATCACTGTCAGGGGCATAGTGATCAGGGCTGGGGTGTCCTTTCACACACAGAATTCATCTGCTGTATAGATGCTGAAAGGCCTGTGTGTTCTGCTTTAGTGAAAGACGGCATCATTGACGCTGTGGCTGTCTCTCACTTACCGTGCCATCCTGCATCATCTTCAAGCAAGAGCCAAAGTCAGCTAGGCGGATATGGCCGTTCATGTCGAGCAGCACGTTATCAGGCTTTATGTCCCTATGAGAGAAGTAGAGAGAGAGGGAGACAGAGACTCAAAGATGCATTCCAGTTCAGAAGAGCTGATCTGATCAAATGGAGAGATCATGTCCTTAAAGCACTGCCACGTGATTACCCTCCACTCATCCCTAGAGCTCTGCAGGGTGACTTTTTTTTCCATGCCCGCCAGTGCCCTGCTCGCAGCACTGAACAGCCTGGCATTGTTCACCCGTCTCCATCTTTCACTTTTTTCTCTGCTGGACGGGGGCCACACACAGCGTGCCCTCTATTCTACAATGCTGGTACCATGCTGGGCACAGCAGGCGTGGTGTAAACTCGGTGTCAGAATTCAACAAACTCTCACAGACACAAAACGAGATCTACATCGAACTAAACAAACAGATGCACGTAGATTGTGACTCTAGGAATGATGTTGGTGCTGATTGTATGGGTGCATCTCATGTTTAACTGCACATCACTCTTTCCGTTCCTTGGATTTGGGCTCCTCCCTCTCAGTACGGAAAGAAGAGACGCTAGAAGACGTGAAAGTGATGGGAATCGACACCAATCAAGTTTACAAAAGGACACGACGGAATTAATCACTTTCACTTTCATCACCTGTTGTGACCTGAAAGATCTCCTGATAATGAACACTGGTCTCCTATTATCAACTGACATTTCACATGAATATGCTTCATTCAAACTCAAACAACAGAATCATTTCATTAACTTTATCGGCTTTCAGAGAGCCCTCCCATTAACTGGAACCAAGGTGGACCCACGTCATGTGAAACGACTAAAAAGGCTTCTGTGTAGGAAGCCTCCTTTCATCTCGCTCCTCGACTCCACCACATACATGAAAGATGGCGGACGTGATTCAGACACCAAGTAATGGGCAAATAGAGACATGAGGTTCACTCTGTCGGTAGGATGTTGCAAGAAGCTGCCAGTGTCCCTCAGAATAGGAAGGAAAAGGGGCTCAGCTGGACCGGACAACAGTCCAGTACAGGTAACTCCCACTTGGTAGCACTGGCAGGAAAAGACCTTTAAACCTCTCCAAACTAGGCCCATCAGCAGTCATTTCACTACACTGTGGAGATGGTGTGAAGGAGTGATGAGCTTTTTGAGGAATCTGTGAATGACTACACACACACATACACACACACACACACACAACTAAACTGTACTTTATTCACAGCATAATTTAGCTTCTGCTCATTAGTGACAAGCAGGTGCCTGCTCTGCACGCCTTCCCAACAATGATTTTGTGGAGCAGGTTACTGTCACAGGATGATGAAAAGGTCGTAAAATACACAGCAGTAACAGCAAGGTGTTCATTTAAGGTCAACAAAGTAATTCTCTGTTCAGTTTACTACTGTTTTTGGTGTGCTATTCTTTCTTCCACATCATGTGCTTCCGTTTGCATCAATAAAAAAAAGCTAAATTACAGTAAACACCCAAAGTGCAGGCTAGAAAAAGTAAGCGAACCTCTGTGATAATGACTTCTCCAAGAGCTGATTGGTAAAAGGTAGGATTATATCGTTCCAGCATGGTTTCCTGTAAGGTCATGTGTCACGTAAGGCCAATTGCTTGTCACAAAAGTAAATCTCATTTTCCATGACAGACCTACTGGAGACAGATTCGCTTTGCCCAATTCCACAATTCCATTGTGCAGCCCTAGTTAAATGCGATTCATTTAAGAATCTGAAACTGGAAAGGTCGTTTTCACAGCTGCTTTACCCATTAAATAAAGGCATACAGTGTGTAACCACTGACAAATCTGTTCTTGAAGCTGGAAAAGGATACAAAAGCATTGCTAAAGGTCATTCTAAACTCTACCCAACCCTAACATTAACATGGGCTGACTATCAGACACACAGGTAAGCAGACATTTGGACTAACTACACAACACCACTGACGCACCAAGGTCTTTAGTGCACACAAACCGGTTTTACAAGCCTTTTCACACTTCTATGTTTAATACATTTTCTTCCTCTCTCTCACACACACACACACACACACACACACACACACACAAACACACACACAAACACACACACAAACACTACCTGTGCACGTAGTGCTGCTGGTGGATCGAGTGAATGGCAAGGACCATCTCTGCCACATAGAACTTGGCCATGTCCTCAGGTAGTCGGTCCTCAAATTTGCTGAGTAGTGTTAGAAGATCTCCACCCACATAGTAGTCCATCACTAGGTACTAAACAAAATAAAACACCCTGAGGTTAGAGGAAGACTTAAAAATGTCACGCGATGACGTAACTCAGGAACTAAAATAGGGTTTTAATCGTTAAATGGACATTTTAATCAGTTTAATTCACAGAATGACTGAGGTAAGATGAAGATGCTGACCAGATAGTTATCATCCTGAAAGGCATAATGCAGGGTGGTGATCCACTGGCAGTCTCCGTTCACCAACACGTCTCTCTCTTCCCTAAAGCAGGCAGTCTGCAGACAGTGGAGAGAAAATTCCATTACTACAAACAAGCAAAGCAGTATCTACATCATCTGTTTCACTCCTTTACACCTTAAAATGAACAGTATGAAGGCTAAGGGCAACGTCTTGTGATGTTATGAGAAGATGAACTTCTCATTTCAACAAGTTTCCACCAAAGGCTCCTCACAAACCTCATTCAAACCCCACTTGCTTTCACCCTGATCACACACGTGGTCTTACTTGATCAGAAGTCTGTTGTTCTATTACAGCCCTTTGATTTACAACTTCTCTGATGATCTAAGAGCTGCTAAAATAGAATATTATGACTGGGATGTGGAAAAGGCCTGGTGCTGCTCAGCATGGGATTACTGACCAGCCATACTGACAAAAGCTCTCCTGACACAGCTCTGGGAGGCCTGAGGCCACTGTCAGAGCTCATTGTGCTGAAACTGGGTCAAGATGGAGTGGAAAAGAAAATGGCTCCCATCTCCATCACAGACTTCACTGCACAGGTTCCATCCCAATCACAGACCTCAATTAAAGACTCCTCTACTAGTTTAATGACTCAGTGGAACCATGTTGATCTAAAGTCTGCATCCAAAGGGGGTGGCTGCAATCGACCAGTTTAGCCAGGGAAAGAGTGCAGTACACAGTAAAGGAACAGGAGACGGGTCTTTACCTCAGCCCTCTTCAGCATCTCCCACTTGTTTAGAATTTTCATGGCATACACTCGCTCCGTGTTCTTCATCTTCACTACGGCAACCTAAAGAAAGGGGGGAAAAGCTATTAAAATGCAGACCAATTAAGAGACTACAGACAAATCTGTACGTTTTCTCTTTATTTATTCATCGTATTTACATTTGCCCTACTTGGGTTAAGGCCCTTTGGGACAGCGCTACTTGGGTGATTTTGATCTGGGATGATTCTGAACAGCAGGTGTCAGACAATAATGATCCTCAGGGCTCCAAATTGAGCCCTGTGTCTGATGTGAGGGTGAAAAACACACAGCAGGATGATGTACGTTTTCCTATTTTAAATATTAACAGCAGAAAGCATGAATCCTTTCCAGTCTGGGAATAAAATGTCCATCATTACAATATCAGTGGAGAAATTATTGGTGCTTTTTTATATAATAAGTATATTTTAACCAGGATTTCACTCAACACCACCAAAACTGAAAATTCCCATCCCATCCCTGATGTCCATCAGCTGATATCAGCAGACACGGGTACTCTTTAAATTTCAGAACCAGGAACGGAGCAGAAAAACAAATATTTAAGACAACAAATTATCCAGTAATTGTCAGGAAGCTTGCAATTAGACCCAGTGTTGACTTGTGTTCTCACAGCAAAAGAAAAGCATGGATCAACAATCTGTGGATGTGTTCAGATCTGCTAGATTCTGAACTCTCGTAAAGGTCAAAGTTTTAAAGGAGGTA
Source organism: Acestrorhynchus altus (assembly GCA_034509495.1). Lineage (NCBI taxonomy): Eukaryota > Metazoa > Chordata > Actinopteri > Characiformes > Acestrorhynchidae > Acestrorhynchus > Acestrorhynchus altus. The sequence continues at coordinate 44,687,529 of CM067503.1, read as the reverse complement.
ACAAAGTTATAAGGCCTGACCCACACCAAAGGACAGCCAAACCAACTTCGAAACAACAAAAGGGCTCCTGATTTCAGGGTAATTGCAAACAATGATTTTCCCAGATTATCCTGTCGTGTGGTGTGTCAATAATCCAGTCTTTACTCCTGTGTTCTTCCCTCAGGCAGTCGGGGCTGCCCCAACCGACGGCCGTAAATATCCTATGTGTAATATTTATGACTCCATATCCTGTAGCGTCTGGCGGATGCCCATTCTCTGGTGTAAAACAGGACATTAATGTCATGCCTAAAACAACACACACCTACTACAAACACAATTTACACACATACACACACACACACACACACACAAACACAAATCCAAACTTTCCAGCACCAGATTTCAGCTTCCAGCATTTGCATAGTTTAATTTAGGATGGATATGAATCAACTACAAATGGGCTTCATTAAGGAGTGGATTAGATGTAACACTGATGTACAATAAATATTTGTTGGCTTGATCAATACATTTATTGTAACTTTATTAATTTGCTTATGTCAGCGTTTAATGACCAGAGACAGGGATGATCACTGTCACTAATCAGTGTATTCACCTCAAGCTGGCATTTCTGTGTGTGTGTGTGTGTGTGTGTGTGTGTGTGTGTGTGTGTGTGTGTGTGTGTGTGTGTGTGTGTGTGTTTTAAAGCAGTTCACAAGAGGGTTGATGGTTCAGGGCCATCAGTCGAGACTTGTGCATAATCTGACAGTATGCGATGTTTCCTCCCTGCATGCATTTTGTAGTTCTTTCTTGTAATCTTGTTTTGATTTTCGGTGATGTTCCTGCTGTTTTGTTTGGTGGCAACATAATAATCATGTGGTAAGTATGTGATGTTTCATTTAGGGCACATCATGCAGTGTGGGCAGTTTTATGACCAACACCAATCAAGCACAGCAGTGGGGTCACTTTTACTACACTAGGTTCAGTGCTTGCCGCACGTCAGACAAATGCTGCAGATGTAAGTGTTAATCTGCTGGGGATGGTTTGGGGGTCTAACAGGTCTGGCATAGTTATTAGGAGTCCCTTTTAAATCACTGTGAACTCCAGTTTGGTTTTCCACCACTTACAATCCCTTTCAGTTTGCCAGAAGTCTGATCATCAAAAATCCCAGGGCCCCCAAGTGCCTCAGCTTTCTAAAACGCTACTGAAGGTATGAATATGAAATAAATAGTTAAAGTATTATTCGGTTGGAAAAACAACAAAAAAAACATGGGTTCCTGTCTTGTGTCAACAACATAATAGCTGTGCGCGAAAGTGACTATGATCGTCAGGGTAGTGACTCAGCGCGAGAAAGGAAGGGACAGGGAGGGGACAAAAGCTGGGATGTTTGCTTGGGGTGGAGAGGGAGACACCCTGCATGAGCGAGGGCACGTCAGGGAAGAACGTCTGCTGTGAGTGACAGAATGGTGATAACGACACTTCAAAAACAACAAAATAAACAGCTGCTGCTTGCTAAAGATATGGGTTAGAAACGAGCAGAAACCAGCGCAGCAAAGATGTGGACTATCCACAGCTGAAAAGCTAAAGACTTGAGATGTTTCGGATTGGCATGGCCCGGGGAATTATGCAAATGTTGGCATACTGAGATCTTTCGATTGGGAGACTTCAATCATGGTGCAATCTGCTCATAAGCCGGTTTGGAGGGCTGCGTGTCTGTACTTTGCCTTGCAGCTCTGCAGACTTCACATGACATGTTTACCTACAGTAAGCAGCAGTCAAGGACCACCTCACCCACACCTGGCCAGAACACTATGCGCTGCCTCAGCAAAGAACACTGAGGGCAAACTGTGACTTGTGAGCTCAAGATAAACATTCAAAAGGGATCCATGAGGAGCGCACACACCAAACAGGTTGGAACACAGGAACAAAGAAGTCACAGGGAAAGTATGTGAAAGGTACACAGTGCAAACGGTCTAAACCAGCGCTTCAATCAAAGACAAACTCCTTATCGGGCAGACTCCTTACCACACCAGATAACTGACCTCATTACAAAAACAAACCAAACCCAATGTGCTCAGAATCCCCTCAATTCCTCCTCCCAGAGTGTCTCTCGTCCTCTTTCCTTCTCTCCTTTTTTAGACACAGATTTCGACACAGGCAGTCAGCCTGACCTGATTGGAAAGGCGGGGAGGTACATGCAGGGAAGGCGGGTGGCCAGAGTCCTGTCATGCTGCTGCAGGATTGGACAAGTCGCTGGTGCACTCCTACGCAAGGCAGAGATCATGTACACAGTCACTGCCTGAGGGATCAAAGACTGCTGTTGACTACAGAGTTGTCATTTCGAAGAGTGAGGAGAATTCAGTGACCCTACGTTACTGACAAGGAAAGAAAGCGCTGGCACCTCACAGAAAGGAAGCGTTAATACATTTCTGGAAGGACATTACAGCATAAATAAGGACTGAGTGATATGACTACAAAAACTCATACGTGGATATAATTAAGAGAAACAGCGAAATGCAATAAAAGCATCAGTATTTAAATGTAAAACCACAACATTTCCAAACCACAACATGCTGTATATTTAATTAATAACCTTTATTGTGACATTTCTACGACATAAACAGCAGCATTGAACTAGACTGTACTTCATCCCTCTGGAAACTCACACAAAAGACCAGACGACTCGATTTCCTTTTCTAAATGAAATCATACACAGACAGTAAACATTGCAACAAATGCAAAACTACAAAATGGTCATTTTCATCTCGTAGCATCATTTGTAGGTATAGATGTATTTTGTACATCAACATTTACAATATGTTGCCCAATCCAAGCCTGAATATCAGTCACCTTCAGTGTGTGAATTTTTATCTTTTGTATTGATCCTACTGAGAACTTTGACTTCATCACTGAGAGGAAAAGTGATCCACGGCATGGCCCTGATTAGAAATAACAATGCAAAAAACACACCTTACACCTCATTTCAGTTTGTGGTAAAGTAGTAACACTCACTTTGAGAGTGAAAATCACAATACTACTACTAATACACACTCACCCCATCATCTGTGAGTCTGATCTGCTGAGGCTGAGTTTCTCCAGTATTAAAATGTCCAATGTTAGTCAGTTTGAACCCACAACAGCCTCGGTTTTCTGTGTTTGGCTGACAGAAGTGAAACCTCGTGTGGTCTTCTGCGGTCATAGTTTGATGTGTTGTGTGTTCTGAGATGCTTTTCTGAGCAGAGTGGTGGTCAAAGCCACTTTACCCATAGCCTTCCTCTCTGCTCAGCTCATCTTAAGGCTTAAAGGTAAACGTATTGCATAAAATGAAGCAACCCTAAAATCAGATATCCTGTAAACACAGCAGGGTGAAGATCTAAACAGAGCCAGATACGGGAGGAGAGGATATCGTTTATATTGGATGTTAAAGCTTTTAATTAATGTTCTGTTTTAATCTTCTGGAAAACCCTCCCTTGTTCTGCTCCGGCCCCTGCTCTCAGCTCCTCCTCTACTCTGCTCCCACTCATGTTATCTCCCTCTCCCCATGGAGAGGGTATACGATGATGTAGTGTGTATAAAGAGAAATTGAAGACATGTTTAAAAGTAGTTAAAACGATAAAAGATGTCCTTATTTTTCACATCATATATCGTCATTCAGCTAAAACATATTGTGATATGCTGTCCAAATTGCCCAGCCCTAACACAGAGCGGTAGTGCACATGAAGACGACCGAGGAGAAGGTCAAGAATCACGTGTCTGTTTCAAAAATGTCTTTCAAATATTCAAGCAACCACATAGTAAACAGGACATCGGACATGCCTTGAAAATACCACAAGTACATTGTCCTGCTCACACAAACTGGAAAAGAAAAAAATCCTTGCATTGTCTCTCATTCTCTCCGTGCTCGAGTCCAGCGAGATTTTCAGAAAGAAGTTCTAGAGGAGGTCCATTTTGGCGGTCAGTGAAATGCATGGCTCAGTCTGGGGAACCTGGTGTACCATAAAAGCCAGTCATGCAGTAGGCGTTCAGAGGGGATACAGCCGTCAGTCATAAACAGGAAATGCAGTGACTTATCTGGAAATACATCCTGTAACGTTTGGGCTAGAGGAAATGGCTGGGAGTGGGAATATATGAGGCCATGCCTTGCACTCACTCACTCGCACAGAAAAACTGAAAAGTCTTTTGAACAGGTTTTTGCATCATTCAATACATCAAAAGATGTTGATCTTTGACACATTTAAAGCTCATCACTATTTAGGCCTTAGAGTAAACCTACAGCTTCTACTGATTCCTCTGTATCGTCAATACTATTTACTACTTTTAATGCATTTCGTGGTGCAGAGGACCAGCCACACGGACAAATAACCTTGGTCAAATGTCCAGCTGTCTAATAAACATGAAACATTTTGTCCTGATAGTCAAACTTAGTCAAATAGAGCTACAGAGCTTAATTCATAAAACTAAAAGCAAGGGGGTGGGGCAATACCTTTATCAAAATCATGATATTACTGTTAATCATTTATTACTGTGATTCAAAAGTGGATTAAGAAAATTGTGCCTAAAAACACTGAACTGCACATTTCATTACAGAGAGTGTAATTAGTGCTGTTTCATTTGGTAAAGTGCAGCACATTTAGAAGAAGATCACTGCACTCCGTGTGGGACAGTATCTGAACAGCATGGTCATGATATAATATTTTTACCATCTCACCCACCCCTACTACCAGCATTCATTTGCAGTGCAGAGATCTGGCTTTATCAGTATCCCATGGCAACGCCAGAGCCTGTCACCTGCTGATAGTTCTGCGTTCGGTGGATCTGCATTTTGTGTGGAATTAACACTCAAATCTGTGAATAAGCCGTTTTGTGCTGGCAGTCTGAACAGGAGCCAGACTTCATCATGAAGTTCGGTTCTCAAACTCAATTTTCTATTTCTATTCTAAATGCTACCGATTTCCACTGGCCAAATGCAATTCACGCTTCATTTAAGGTGGAACAAACAAATCAAATAAGAAAGTGGGGAAATAAGGACATTTCACGTATTCCTTCAAGTCAGATTTCATGAATGATTTAAAGTCTGAGCTTCTGAACGATCAGGCACAGAACTGGAAAAAGTTTGAACCTGTGGACACTTGAAAGGTCCGATCTAAGACTGCGTTAATAACTCAGTTAACACTGCTTTTGCTGGCTTGAGTAGATTTCTAAATGCAGTGAATGTTTCATTCATAAGCTGAGCTCAGACCGTGCTGCGCTCTCCTTTACTGATGCTCTCATTCGTCCATCAAACCTAAAAGGAATTTTGGTAAGAACTTGGGTTTTTCCGAATGCTTTAATTCGACAGATTATTTATTCATACTTCATATTCATATTAGATTCCTTAAAGAAACATGCACTGAAACTGACTTTTGAAATAACATATCAAACGTCTACATAAGTCTAAGTAAGCAGATGCTCTAAACAAGCCGTCTGCCACCGGCACCGACTCGACTTAAAGACCGCATGGGTGGACAGATTCCGTGTCAGAAGGGGATGCTCCGGCAGGTTTACCGAGTGTGTGTTTCACAGTACATTATCTGTGGAGGGAAACACTATTTTTGTAACAGTCTCTCCTCTGAGACAGACTTCATTTCCTGAGTCTTTCCTGGAAGCTGCACCGTCCTGCCCAGTTTCCTTTGCCACTACTGGCACTCCTGCCTGCATTGGAAGGTGGGAAACTCGTTACTGGAGTGTTCTAAAATCAACAAATTCACACTTTCACGCTTCGGCACTGCAACTCGAATTTAAGAAAAAAAGTTAAGAATCACCCAGTCCAAACCTACCATGGACGGGTTTATTTTCATTACTTATTTTGCAGTGCAGAAAGGTTGAGAGGACTAATTGTTATTTTTGCTATTAAGCAGGACACCTTCAAGAAACCTTGCACTTCTATTATCCCATGTTTCAGTTTTTGACTTCATGCAAACCTGTTTTTCCACTGTCGCTCCACTAGACTGGGCAATATATCAATATTTATTTTGATATCGCAATATAAACACAGCATGATCTGGGCTGAGGTGATATAGTTAAATCCTTGCTCTGCTCTGGACCCTGCTCTCTGCACCTCCTGTACTCCCGTCTGCCCCATTTGTGCTCAAGTACACAATATGGAGGGGGCATAAGATTTAGCACTGATGAAGAAATTCAGTCAAAATTTCAATGTTTAAATATAGATTAAAATAAAAGATATGGGTTGTCCATTTTTTCATATCATACATTGTATCATATATTGATTGTCATTCAGCCACAATATTTTGGGATATAATTGCCGAGCCATAATTTCATGGCAAAAGCAATATCCAAAGATCCAAATGATGTAGAGTACGACCGGTTTACAGTGAGTTCCATGAACAGTAAGGGTTTAAGGGTCAGTATAATTTGTTGCTTCTTATAGCCATTACAGTGTCCAACAGTCTTCTGAACAGCATGTCCATACCCTGCAGTCATGGTTTAGAAGTCATGTGTTTGTAGTCAAATAAATGAACTGCGATAGCCTCCTGCCAGTCTTCAGTTTATGAGTGGACACATCCTTAAATGGTTACATGAGGAAACATTCGAGGAGCAATTTCAGTTTAAGCACAAAAACTTGAACAGTTATGCACAGTGCAGTCCAATCAGACCTGTGAAACATTACGAAACATTTGCTCAACATATTTACCGTGTGAAAAGTGAAAGAATGTAGGACTTGATTCCATGAAAAATATGTTTTCTACAAAGCCAAGCACTGGAGAGCTTTTCCCGAGTATCATTTGGAATAGAGAGGCAGACGAAACGGCCAAGGCAAATTTGAAGCTGTATTGCAGCGAAAATCTATTATTCTACCAGCTTTGAGTTGTTTCAGCACAAAAGGTGACACAGAAGACAAAATGAGAGAGTGAGAAAGACTGATCTACACACCCAGAGAGAGAGAGAGATACAGACACAGAGAGAGAGAGAGAGAGAGAGAGAGAGAGAGAGAGAGAGAGAGAGAGAGAGAGACANAGAGAGAGAGAGAGAGAGAGAGAGAGAGAGAGAGAGAGAGAGAGAGAGAGA